>JAQQZS010000005.1:6816566-6830042 GCA_030068045.1 Platyallabes tihoni | reverse complement strand
TATGTGTTATTTTATAGTTTTGAAATCCCCAGTATTGTTGTAGAATGTAGAAAATAAATCACTAAACAAAAAAAAAAGAAATTTGCAAGTGTTCTAAAACTTTAGAACGGTAGTGTATATCTAATATATAGTCAAATAAATTTTTGTCAATAGAGAAAGACCTATGCATTTACACTTATTTTAAGGTGGTAAAATTTGGAATTCATGGAATTTAACACCCCACCCCAACCCTCTTACCACTGTCGCACCATTGTTATGAATTGGAAGTGTAGCGATGGAGACCAAAACCTTTTTTTCGCCCCTACCAGGCTGTGAACATGTTTATTTCTCTTGTAAAGGTGGGCATTTTAAAATTGAGCTCTCCGAGGATTAAATCACTTTTAGAGTCTAGTGGTCATTCGAGGAACTGCACATTTCGACATTAGACTGCTTTCAGATCCAGAGAATGCCCCTTGATGCATGAGTTGTTTTTTGTAGTTTTTACTACCCGGTGGGAAATTACAAGCTGGAGCATCACTTTACATGCAGAATAAAATGACTGTTTCTTATTCCTTGGCTCCTTAGCCTAATCATTAGTGCGTACTTCTTCTCTTCACTTCTCTTCTTCTCTTGCTTTTCCACATCTCGGAGTTGTGTTCCGAGCTGGAGCCTGCCATGGGCCCCAGGATAACCTTGCTCTTCCCCTGGCAACTGTCACCATGGCTGCCAGGTTTTCTATTTTAGGTGCGGCAGAGGTAGGTTTAGGTGTTGGGCTTCATCATGAACAACAGCTGAACAATTATTTGGTTTAAATGTGTCATACACTTCAGTGCAGACATGACATACATTCTGTCTTTCACAAACAAATTGCAGGCAATTTATTCCCGATGCTCCCTTGTGTGTTAAACTACGACTCAAATCATATTCCTTTTCCATGCCACTAAATTTGATAGTCCTAGATGTTGCTTTTCATGGCTCCTAATGAAGCACAATGTATATATGGATACAACTGTTCTTACAAATTCCTGAAAAATTCTTCTGAATTCATAAACTGGATTATATCCCAAGTGCTACTGTGACATGGACAGGCTTGTACAATATCACTTCTTCTAATCACACACACACTTCTTCCTACACAGTGGAAATCAACACACCTCTGCATGCAGCTAAGTACATCATTGTCTTCTCAAGAACAAGGAGATCTGAAGGAGGATTAACTGGCTTTGTGACAAACAGAGCTTCCATTTAAAGTGCTGTAAATGACTAGCTTTGTTTTCTACTTTCCAATTTAACACCAACCTGTGTTTTATATATAGGTACAGTGATACTAAGTACTGTACTATATTCCATATTGTACATTGTGCAATAAACTGGTTTGACTGAGGTGTAACTAGTGTTTATTACACAAATACTTTAGCATTAGAACTATCTAGTCTGTACACTTAGCTCATGATTATTGAGATTATTAACTTTATACAGTATATTTAGTGCAAAACCTAATGGATGTCAGTTGAAAGGACCATTACACCTGTTAAACACAGCTGGCTCATTTTCACCAGAAACAATAGTGTCGTTACAGATGAATAAAATCCGCAGTAGTCTTAAAATGACCTCAGCCGTAATTAGACTTTCAATGTAATAAGTTAACGCCTAAGTGCTAGAGTCAGTGGCCCATTGTTCAGATTTTTTTTTAGTGATGGTCATGATGAAACTAAACTACTACACTTACGGCAGTTCAAACTAAAGCGGGACTTTTGATTGTGCTGAATAATTACGAGAGTAACAATTATGAGGGTAAAAACTAATTTGGTTTCTTTATTTAATCCCCTGCTACACTAATGCACTTATTCCAGCGCATGTTTGCTTGTGCTTGGGTATCATCAAGGTGGAATGTTTTCTCAGTACGTCGGAACCATAATCAGACTGCCTGCTTCACTTCTGAAATGCTGGCCTCCCAGGAATTTCTTTAATGCCACTTTATTCACGTATGTACGGCCTTCTTTAAAAGATTGTCACAGTTCAGGCTGTAAGAGCATCACCACCGTACTGTGCTTGAAGATGAGACTTACTTAAATGTGTTAGGAATAGATAACTCTATTATGCACTAAATTGTGCTGGCATGCATTTCTTAGACTTGATTGTTAATGATTTGTGTTATATTATTGTAAAAAAAAAAAGTTCATACATGAATTAAGTAAAGGTATATTCGATCACCACTGCTTCCACTACTACATTTGTTTTATTTGTGTACAGTATAACCTCTTATTCTTCTGTATTCCTCTTATTCTTTATTTAGAATCTTGTACTTACTTAAGCACTCAATGTTTCTATAGTGCGGTGAGAAGGTGTGCATTTTTGTTTTAATCATACAGCTTAGACTGATTGAACCAGAAGTTATCGCTTCTTGTTCAAAAAGATTTGTGCAGATTTGGTTTCCTGGACCTTATTGTTTATATATGTGCATGGAGTTTGCATGTTCTCCCTGTGCTTTGCTGGTTTCCTCCTGGTGACCTGATTTCCTCCCACAGTTCAAGGACATGCAGATTGAGCTAATTGACATGTGTGAATGAGCGTGTGTGTGATTGTATGTGATGGACTGGCACCCCGTCCAGGGTGTACCCCGCCTCATGCCCTAAGTCTCCTGGGATAGGCTCCAGGCCCCCCGCGACCCTGGATTTTTGATAACCTGAATATTCATTGTAAACCAACTTTCAGGGCTCATGGGTTGGGCAGATACAAAGGATATATTTTTTTTTTACTGCTGTTTAAATATAATACATGATTATAACCTAGGCTAGAGAGGAAGCTAATCAAACCCATACATTCCCAAATTATCCTCTAAGTCTGGGTCTTTAAATGGTGCAAATTAAAAAGCAGGAATAATGCTGAAGCAATCCTCTCTCTCTCTCTCTCTCACACACACACACACACACACTCAAAGATTGCTATTGCTATGCTATTATTTACAATATGCAAATTATTATTGTTGTTGTAATAATAATAATAATAATAATAATAATAGCCCTTTATATGGAGCTTAGACATGACCAGTACCCCAGCACAATTCTCCATCTCCTGTCTGCATCCTGGTCCAATTCTGTAAACACACACAAGTTTTAAGAAAAGGGGAAAATGAAAGCAGGGGTTACCGGACCTGGGTCTTATCTAAACTCTTTCTTCTATCCCTTATCCCCTCTGCTTTATCATCATCTACTGGCCAGAGCCTAGAGCTTTTTCCTCCATTATGCATGATTTTTGTTCAGGATGACTTTATGCTTTGTGTCCTGTTGAGGTCGCCAAATGACTGATTTGCTCTGTAGAAGGCCAAAAAGCTCAAAAGAAGAAATTTCTACAGTGAAATACAGCTTGCAGCACAACCCATCTGTCCTGCATATTCATAGCTCATCAATACAAATCATATTAAAGCAGCATATTACATGGAAAGGTTTAATTACAATGTTAAAAAAAATAAGATGATGATGGTTGTGATTATTATTATTATTATTATTAGTAGTAGTAGTAGTAGTAATAGTAATATTAGTAGTGTTGGCATGGTGGCTCAGTGATTAGCACTGTCGCCTCGCACCTCCAGGGTTCAGGTTAAATTTCTGCCTCGTTGTCTTTGTGCATGGATTATGCATGGCTAAGTGGCGTTTCCAAATTGGCGATAGTATGTGAATGCCTGTGTGAAGGTTGACCAGAGGTCCTAACATGGTCATAAAATGGGAATATATTTGCCTCCATGGTCCCTAGTTGGACTACAGAGGTTCCTAGATGGATGGATTGCCACAAACACAAAATAGTACATAATGTCTTTGTATGCTATATCATTACGGTTTCCTCTCTCTCACTGGAACTAAGAGGCCTGAATCTGTTCCTGCATGAAGACATCTCCTCTTTTTCCTTTTTTGTTCATACAGTAAATGAACACCTTGTTCAAATTTGCATAGGTCCTCTCTTGCTAATTCCACGGTTTTCAGTTTCATTTCCTGTGTTCTGTTTGGCTTATAAATATACCTCTATAACTGGACATACAGTAGGGACACTAGCTCATATTCATTTAAAGCTACAGACTCAAACAACTTGCTTGGAAAAAGAGTGAAATAGAAGGATGTTCAGGACTGCATGATCTGAATGGAATTTCAGCGGGAACTTTACAAAATATATATTTATTTTATGATATTTTATGCCTTTGCAACGTACCAACATCAATGATGCTCTCATAGCTGAATGAACAAAATTCTAGTGGAAAGCCTTCCCTGAAGAACAAAGTTGAGTTAAAAAGAAAAAATATAAAGCCACCTTTAAAGTAAAGAAGCCATGTTCACTCACTCACTCACTCACTCACCACCTATACCACTTTAACCCAGGAGACTTAGGGCATGAGGTGGGGTACACCCTGGACAGGTTGGTACACACACAAACACACTCACATTCACACATTCACGGGAAGAACACGTAAACCTTATGCACACCGACCCGAGACAGAAATCAAACCCGGACCGTGGAGGTGCAAAAGACAAGTGCCACCAAAGCTTTAAATATAAAATAAGTAGAGCTAAATTTAGATAAATGAGGACCTGAGAATTAACAGAAAATTACAAAGAAGAAAAGAAACATAAAAATTATTTAATGGTTTTAATTTAATGTTGGTTCTTCCAATAGAATTAAGTTGCTTAGAATACACTGCAATAGAATAAATGTGATTTTTTTTTTCCATAGGTCACAGGGTCTAAAGTGGATTGGTTTTATTTGTGATAATTTATTTATCATCAAGTCAACGCTTTATCTTCATCCTGGTCTAGGTCGCAATAAATCTTTGGGATAATTAGGAGGATCCACCCTGGACAGGATATTAGTCACCACATACACACATTCACGATTAAAGTAACCAGGAAACCTGAAAACTACAAGGAAGCCCATATGAACACAAGGACAGCATGTCGAACACGGACAATTAGTAAAAAATCAGGACTGACCCGGGAACCCTAGAGTTGTGATGTGACTTATTTAAAGTTTGTCTTTGGTTTAAATAAAGCTGAGTGCTTTTCTTTAAGGCTGCGTAGTTAAGGCTCTCTTTTCCTAAAAGCTGGTTGTTTGTATTTAAATGTTTTATTCATATCTTTGTAAAGTAATTTTGTTTAATGAATTTGTTGTTTATTAAGTGCATTTTACTTAATTATGTAATGCACTTTTGTTATGGTTGTGGGGCTGTGTGAAGTATTGGAGTTCTGCACCCATTGGCTTTCCACATCCACTTTATTTTTCTCTCCCCTGCATTCTGAGCCTCCAGTGCAGCTGAGAGTTTCAGAGGAGGGCAGGATGAGATGAGGGCCAGAGTCACTTTCACATTATGGAGAACTTCTAGAGCTTTTATAAAGCCAGAGACCACTGGAAGCCTCTTAAGGAAAAGGTGTGTACATCAGTTCTTTCACAACAGTTATGTATTTTGTGTGTGTATAGATTGAGCATAATCTTTGTTGCTTTCTGTATTTGACTTACATTGAGCAGTCATTTCTGTTTTACACTGTGTGATTAGTGTGTGTGTGTGTGTGTGTGTGTGATTACTTACAATTTTGTGCTTTTCAGTCTTTTCCCCCCCAACACATTCATATACAGTAGGCTGCCTTAAAGTTCATGGTTCATCATATGCCTCATTCTTATGGTTATTATTATGCATTGTAAATGTCAGTCTCTAAAAAGTCAGGCATGCATGTACATAAATTCGTATGCTTTCTGCATGTGAATAAATACTCTACGGGACTTGTTTGGCAGGTACTCTGAAGCTCACTTGTACATACTGACAAATGTTGAATTAGAACATCACCACACCCAAAGTGACATTGTCAGGTGACAGATGTCACTCTCACAGCCGTCATTTCTCAGCGTCAATTCCTATTATCTGAGCAGGCTAAAAATAACAATAATAATCATTAAGTGATTAATGATGAAGCTTGTTAGTTTTGGTCTCATTCAGGCTGTGATGTCAAACGCAGGTCAAACATGATGGGAATTTCACGTTAGTGATTCATTGAAAAAAAATTATTAACGCAATTTAACAGATTAACGTAGATAATCTGAGCTATTGGGTTGTGTTATTTATAGTTGGAGCTGGATAAATAAGGTAAACAGTTGGCAGAAAAGAAGAAAGAAAAAAATCTTCACCCATCAAATGTATTTGCTGTAATGGAAAGACAGGTGTAAGTGTAACACGTTGGCAGGTATTTGCCTTTAACCTTACAATTTCCCTTCATACCTAAGCTTCACCAGTGACCAGTGAGGCCAGCACAGCAAGAGCAATAAACTCAACCTGAGCACCAAGATGTGCCTAGTAGTTTAATCCAAGATTTGTACCGTATGTTCCTGGACAAAACATTGATGTTTTCAGAAGTGCGTCAAACAACAACAAAAATATATATATACACGTTTGCATGGACAATATTTATTCAACCTGATTAAAATCAATCCAATTAAAGATTACAAGTTAACTGTTTACATGGAGGCTGATCTGATAAGATAGTGTTTACTGTACATGCTCAAAGCATTTAATCAGAATGCAACTTTTTTGACATGTGCAAAGCGCATCGCATATGATTGGTTAGATGCTTCTGCGAGTGCATTTCATTAGCCAGAGTTCCTGATCAGAAATGGAAGCAAATTTCCCTCCTGGATTCTTGACATATCATCTAATGTCGTGAGAGTTTTGGGAGCGTTTTGGTAAATACCAAAGTCAGGTCATGCCTAAATTAGCAATCATGTCCTCCGTTTATTAATCAAACCTAAAAGATCACTGTCCAATTTTTTTGTTTTCTATTGGTGCAAAAGCCTGAGGTCAAAATTCACCTAGATAAAAGTCAGTATCTGACTGGTCCGGGACAGTACTAACTATTGCTCTGGTCTGGTAAGATAATTATCAGCAGAATGAATTGGACTGCTTGGACCAGTCCAAGGGGTAACCTCGAGTTCTGAAAAATGAAGCCACCACCGTCATGACTTTAGCTAACAAGCTATTTAAAATAATTTTACTTTAACTTACAGTACCACAAGAAATGTAGGCGTTAACACAGGATGACGTGTAGGGTTTGGTTGATGGAGTTCAATCAAATAAATTGTCATACTGTATAAATTAATGTTAGCCATCATAACGTTTTAGCTAGCTAAGCTCGCTAGGTTTTGACTGGTAACTGAGGCTCCGTTTGTTTTGCACAATTGCCCATTCGTGAATTAACCGGCGTTCAGGCAGAGTATCGTCCTGCCAAGATGGTGACTACCAGATCGCACAATGTTGATCTTAAAAACCCTTCGGAAAACCTATCTGTGACATTACGAATGGTTTGTTCAGATCTTTTTATACAATTTATGGACCAGCAATGTCTTTTTGATGTGCTGAATTCTTTCCCATTCAGTAAACTGGAATTTCTGGGTGATACATTTTAGAGGTTTCGTTGCATCTCTGTTATCAAGGCAAAACTAAACAGTAATTGTTAGCGTGTCTCACAGTATAAACCTATTTGGCGTGATTGACGGAAATTTTTGCCAAAAGGCAAAAAAATTATTGAAAACAGAATCGAAGTGCGGTAGAATTTGGTTATGCGAATAATCTATACTATTACACTAAAACATCCTTTCCTCCTTTTTTTTTTTAAAGCGTTCTCTTGAAACATGCTGACAGCCTTTTGCATTTTTATGCAAATTCAGTAATCTGGATTATTTAAATCCTGCTTAGGTTAGCCAGAAACATATTTCCTGTCAGTACATTACACAGAAACAGCTTCATTATGTTTTATAACACATGCAGAGAACAGAATTCTGTAAGGTCTCTAATATTTGATCTTGAAGTACTTTATTCTATAAATCAAAAGTATTACATGACTTAATTCCCCTAGAGGTTTCATTGCAGCAATACAGTACAAAGGCGGCTAGTTGTTATCACTGGTGGTTTTAATATGTTTTATTAAAACACAAGATCCACTTATGAAGCAGCTGCTTCATTTTAACAGGCAGGAAATAGACAGACACACTATCTTATCTTCCCTTAGCTTGTCCTCTCAGTCATACAATAGCCAGCGATTTCAGAACCTAGCTAATCATTTGAAGTTCCATATTAGGTAGGCTAATGTTAGCTAGTTTGTCAGCAAGCTTGACTATTAGCTTACATAATATAAGAGACCACTGTTAGCTAGCTTGCTAGCAAAACTGACTAAATGTTTAACTTACATAATAATTACACTACGCTAACAAACACTATGCTATCATTAACACTAATGTTAGTCAATGTAGTATGTAATTAATACCAAGTGTTAGCTGACTAAAAAAACTGGCTATGTATTTAAATTACACAGTAGTTGTTCTAGGGTTAGCTAGCGTGCTAGTGCTGCATTTAAATTACATACATCACTAAGTTTACTACAAGCTAAGCAGCACTAAAGTGCTCTGTGAGCTAGGTTTATCTTAAAATAGGATTGACTTTACTCTCTGTTATCATGTTTTTTTGTTGGTACATTTGTGTGCACTGAGAGATAATGGTCATTAGCTAAACATTTTTTTAAACCCCACAGATTTCATAACCAATTTCATGAAACCGTACATAGCGCTTTTGTATTTTTTGCCATCCCTCACACAAAGCACAATTCCACCATTAAAAGATATGTTCTGCATTTAATATGTTTTACTGTTACGATTTTTATACATTTTATTTTATTTAAATAATAAAATGGCTCAAAAAAATAATCATTGGTATGATTAGGGATGGGGAGCGCAAGGCAGTCAGTACGATGTTATTGTGGAACCTCAGTGCCGATTCGATTTGTATTGTGATTCTTTAAGTATCACGTTTTTATAAATATCCCAATTCTATATTAATATTTTTTATGATTTTGTTTTTTTTATGATTTTGTTGCAAGTCTAAACAAATTTAGCAAGTTGCTGTGCTGCCTGCCCATGTGTGAATAATTTAGAGCATGCCACCTGTAGGATTATAGAGGAACCTTTAACATTTTATCACCTCACACAAGGAAACATCTTTTATCACATCATGTATCACCTCAAACATATAAAAAGAATCTAATTTGGAGTCAGTGTGGCGATGCATGAATGGTCACACAAAGAATCACAATGCATAACTAAATAGATTTTTCCCCCATCTATAGATATGGTATGGTGTCATTAATAGATATGATATAGAGTCAATGTTACCAGCCTGAAATTATTTATTTTCCCCTACTAGTATATAATGAAATATTATATTCCTCTAGTACAACAGAAATTTACCAATGCTAACACACACAACAACTTGGCACAGATTTTATGCCAGATGCCCTTTCTGACACAACCCTCCCATTTTATCCGTGCTTGGGACTGGCACTGCATCGAGTGGCTGGGGATTGGGCGTTATATACAGTACATATATATTGTTATATAGATGTTAAAGAATGACTTGTTGCATGTTTAACTTGTCATTGTAATTTTAGATTTATATATATGCCTTTTGGCAGACCATTTATCCAGACCAACGTGCAAAAATGCCTTTCAGTCTTGGTCAATAAAGGCACCCTGATACTGGTTCACTACAAATAATAAAAATAATAGAAATAATAGTGCTATCAGTCTGTTACAGAGGTAATATAGTATAAAAACTATATACACAGACAACTGACATTATCAGAAAGTAATAGAAATCTGCATATAAATTTACAGTGGCAAGAAAAACATTGCAATTTCCTGGTTTTCTACTTAAATTGGTCATAAAATGTGATCTGAAAGTCACAAATATGAACAAAAACAATATTTCTAAGCTAATAAAACACAACAGTCATGGTAGATGGTAGAAAAATAAGTTAAACAGTGTTTTAATATTTGGTTGAAATTCCTTTGGAAGCAATAACCTTAAGCAAGAGCTTCCGGTAATGGTGGATTAGACTTGCACAACGTTCAGGGCGTTCTTTGAACCATTACAGAACTTAGAGAACTGCCTCAGCTTAGCAATATTTTTAGAACGTGTGTGAACGGCTCTCTTGAGGACATCTTAAAGCATCTCTATCAGTTTGAGGTGTGGTTTCTGATTGGGCTTCAAAAGGAGAATTTTTTTTCTCTACGTTACTTCGGCGTTTAGGGTCATTGTTCTACTGCATGACCCAGCTTCTTCCAAAGTTCAGATTGCAATCAGCCACCATGACCTTGTCTTGTACGATGCCTTGATAAAGCAATTAATTTCATTTCCCCCTCCACAATGGCAAGGACTCCAGGTCCAGAAGTAGCAAAGCAGCCCCAAATCATGATGATGATCTCTACCATACCTCTGTGTTGGGATGATGTTTTAATGTTGGTATGCAGTTCTATTTTTATGCCATACATAGAGCTGTATGTTCTTCCTAAACAATTCTATCATTTCAATTCATCTGTCTACAAGACATTTTTTAGTAGTGTTGTGGAATGCCGAGGTGGTCTTTGGGAATGGCTTCATTCATGGTGTCCTCATGGTTGTCTCATGAACTATCATGTTCACCAGCTCCAATGAAGACTTTGCTGAACGAAGTAACCCTAGAGTTACAGGTATCCTGGGTTGTGCCTTTGGAGTGATCTTGGCTGTTCTGCCACATCAACGGAGAGTAGCCACAGTACCAAATCGTTAACGTCTATAGACAGCTTGTCTAACTGTGGGCTGATGGATATCTAAACCTTTTAAGATGACTTTGTAACCTTTTCCAGCTACATGCAAATCAAGGACTCGATCATAGGTCTTCTGAGATCTCTTTTTTTTGTAAGGTATCATCTGATGCTACAGTACATACGAATAGCACGAATAATTTGTTTTATAAGTTGAGTTAGCTCTAAGCCACACCTCCATTCTCATTTCATTAAGTGAAATGGTTTTCTAAATACCCGACTTCAGTTGGATATCGTTGACCTTAGAAGCATAGTATTTCACTTAATTTTTCCAGCATTACTTTGCATGTTAGATAGGTGTGTTACCTAAAAAGACTTAAGTTTGTTTTATCAGAAAGGAAATATTGTTTTGGTTCATATTTGTGACTTTGTCAAAAATTAAGTCAAATTTCAAATGCCATTTGACAGACCATTTATCCAGACCAACATACAAAACTGCCTTTCAGTCTTGGTCAATAAATGCACCCTGATACTGGTTCACTACGATTAATAAAGATAATATGCAGAATAGCCAGTTTATGCAGAAAACCAAGAATTTGCCATGGTTCACTTGCCACTATACTGTAAAATTATGTAAAGCATTCTCTGTGTTTGTTTCTATAGAACCACACCTTATGCTGCCTTTCATCCATTTTTATTCATGCTTCCAGATGTTGCATTTTTAATGTAGTCTTGAGGAATAGCTCTCCGGCTTCTTGAAGGATTTTTTTTTGCCTCTCAAGAAACTAAATAATTCCTCTGAAACTCAGGTACATTGACTGGACTGAATATGAGAGATATATTTGCCTCTCATATTCAGTCCAGTCAAGGTACCTCAGTTTCAGAGGAATTTTTTTCTTAAGCCACGCAGGGACCTATGAATCATTCAAGCATCCTAAACATCCAACGTAAGGCAAGAACCAGTAAGAAATAAGTGCAGATGATGACAGATGATCAGATGATGCTGAGTGCCTGGAACAGACAAGAAGGGAAAAGAGGTTGCTGGAAAAACAACCAATTTTTAAATCGTATCTTTAGGCACTTCGCAGCCTGTCACAGTAAAACATTTGTTACCATTTCGTTAATTCAATGTACCTTATTTTATTTAATGTAATATGAAAAAATGAGTGCGAGACTTTTGCCCAGGAATGTGTATCTACCCCATCCTTTATATTATGCCTATACATAAGTCCCCCATAGCCTTTATCTGCATACTGTATGTTATTTAGTGTAAATGAGCCACTTGGCTATGTGCATGTACTTTGCACAATGACAATAAAGTTCAATCCTGAACCAGATGCATTGCTATGTATACCTCTGCTATACACAGAGCTGCCGCTATAGGAAACAATCAACACATTTTTACCAATCAGAATCCAGAATTAAACAGTGCTATGTTAAAAAAAAAGAAAAAACAATCACATTCAGTCTGTTGAACAGACAGCTATTGTGCTTTTATTTTTCAGTTGCTTTTTACATACCGTAATCATTATACATGGATTAAAGGCATGTCATAACATGAGTTTAATTTTTTTCTGTTAGAATAATGCAACTTTATTAAGAGTTTTACTTGGCAGGTGAGAGAAAGGAGAAGTGTAAAAGTGATTTGAGCGTAGGTGTAGGAGGTGAACTTGTCAAAGCTACAGTAATTACACGTACAAGCCAAACAGGTAAATACCGTAAAAATAAACATGAATGTAGGATTTCAGGAGTATAACCTCACCACAGTGCAGCTAATGTACTTTTATTGTTCAGACATATAACGTTGCAAAGTAGTTCAGTAGCAGAGGTTGATGATTTGTGCAGTGTGTTGTTGAGCAAAAACCGTCACGTACTGTACTGTACATGTGCGTCAAATCCGTGATTTTAAATCTTTATGACGCTAATTCTTCTTAATTGGTACAGTATAAAAGGTTAAAAAATTACACTGAATTGAGACGTGCCATGCAATGATGCTGGCTTAATAACACTTTTTAAAACCAATTCCTATTAATCCATAAATATTATGTGATCAAACCTTTGCATGTAACAGTAGTCGGAGTCATCAACTTTTATGTCTTCCTGTGACATAACAATACGCAGTGTCGTCATCAACTTTAACGTCATACTCATCCCTCACTGAATGTAACCATCGCGTACGTCAGGCCGAGCTCATAGTTAACACCTATTTTGTAGGTTGGTGTACCCAAAACATGAAAAAGGGGGAATGAATGGAACAGTACCGAAAACGAGTATGTCCGACCTCCTAGCTACTGAAACCCCGGATCAGATGCAGAGCGTCTACAGCGACAGCGCATATGACGGACAGAAGTAAGGGTTGCCAAAACATCAGAGCAGCCCTAGGAGCGGCAGAGAGTTGAACTCACACTCCATTCACAGGTGATGGTAGCACACAGGCGTCAGGATCCTGGTGCCAGACACCACAGCACATCCCAGAGACTCTGCAGACACACATCCCAAGGGGAATCGACACAATACTGTGTTTAATATTTTGCTTTGTGATGTTGCACAGAAGACAGTTCAGCCTGGGAAGACTGAATCTGCAATAGGTGAGCAACTTGGTGTGACGAAATCAACTGTGGGAGCAATTATTAGAAAATGGAAGACATACAAGACCACTGATAATTGACCTCGATCTGGGGCTCCACACAAGATCTCACCCGTGGCGTCAAAATGATCACAAGAACTGTGAGCAAAAATCCCAGAACCACACAGGAGGACCTAGTCAATGACCTGCAGAGAGCCAGAACCAAATTAACGAAGGCTACCAGCGCCGCAGGGACTCAAATCCTGCAGTGCCAGACGTGTCCCCCTGCTTAAGCCAGTACATGTCCAGGCCCATCTGAAGTTTGC
>JAQQZS010000005.1:6810981-6812278 GCA_030068045.1 Platyallabes tihoni | reverse complement strand
CAGTAATTATTCTCTAATTTATTAGGAAATGGGGTTAACACCTAATCATGCATGGAAAAAAAAATACCGTAAAATACAGTGACACCGATATAATTTTGAAAAATACCGTGATATAAATTTTTGGTCATACCGCCCAGCTCTAGTATCATGTACCAACATATTTTGGTGAACACCATGGTAGGGTAGGTACTGTGGTACTAGGGTACAGTACTGCATGTACTGTACCACCATCCTTTGGTGAACACCCTGTTACTGATTGTTTACCACAGTGTCTACTGAAATTCAACATGTATCTAAAATGGTATGTTTGTACTGTACATACTGTACCATATTAGATATATTACTGCATACTACTAATGGTATAAAATAGTACAGGCAGTATCATATTAGAACCTGCTGAACTTTTGGTAGCCACTGTGGTACCCATTATTTGCTAAAGTATTGTTTATTAACCTTTGGAAAGGACTATAACAGGGAAAAAATGACACTGCAGAGGGTACTAAAGCAGGAACCCTGTAAGTACTTTGGCACATGGAATGATTCCACAGTGACACCAAGCTTGGGAAGTTAAATAAACCTGATACCAGTTTTATCATATCCTGGTATTGTACATGTTTTATAGTACCATACTGGCAGTGGTAACTCAGACAGTTAAGGCATGAAGCTATGGATCGGAAGGTTGGTGGTTCAAGCTCCAGCTCCCTTAGCTTGCCTTAAGAGCCTTGAGCAAGGCCTTTAACCCTGTATGCTCCATATATTATATTGTACATTATGGGGGTCGTGCCCATAATGTACAATAATTCCATGTCATAGTTTTTTTGTTGTCTAAGTTTAACAGTGTGGGTTATTCATTTACACAGACCCTGGATCTGTAGAAAATGAGCCAATCTACAGTACATGTCTACAGAGATCTCATGAAGTAACTGCTGATGCTTCCTAACTAGTGGTGCACAGTGTAACCTGTGTAGGCATAATAATCCATTTATCTATCTATCTAAGTTCCTCTGTAGTCCACCTATGCACCCTGGAGGCCAGTGGTGACCATTGTATTTATTCCCATTTGTACAACCTCCAGTCAACATTGACACATTACAGGCAATTTGGAAATGCCAATTAGTCTAATCTGCACGTCTTTGGACTATTGGAGGAAACCAGAGAACCCAGAGAAAACCCCTTTCCCCCAAGCACTGGAAGAACGTGCAAACTCCATGCGCACAGACCCGACACGGGAATCGAACCCAGAACCTGGAGGTACAAGTCGACAGACAATGCTAACCACTAAGTTACTGTGCCGCCA
>JAQQZS010000005.1:6800981-6805981 GCA_030068045.1 Platyallabes tihoni | reverse complement strand
ACATGTTTTGGGCATTAAAGGAGTTCCTGGGAGGCTAGCATGTCAGATGTGAAGCTGACCACAGCTCCAGCGTACTGAGAAAACTTTCTACCTTAATGCTATCCAAGCACTAGTGAAACTCTGGGATAAGTACATTAGTGTAGCAGGGGATTATATATAGAAATAATGAAAGTTTTATTCTGCACAATAAAAATTCCCAGTTTGACTCGACTTCCCCTTTTAGATAACAGAACCACCTCCCTATTTCATGATCCACATCCGTTTTGTAGTAGCCCTTTTTATTTGTGCCACATGTCTTTTATTCCTTAAAATTTTATTCACTTTGTTCGTAGTTCGCTAGTTAGCATCTCAGATCAGTGTGCATTTCACTTTCAACATGAATGAGTGTGTCATCTGAGTGCTGTGTTATCATTTGTGAGTCAAATCCTGCCTACAATATTTGCATTTGAACTCTACATAAATATGTTTTATGTGTGTGTGTGTGTCTACAATATGGCAAAATTCCACATTTTTCCATAGCAGTATTTCATACAGTTACAGTAAGAATGGCAATCAGCTTTAATGGAAGGATTTCTTCCTAGGAAGCTGATCGAGTGTCAGTTTACAGGTGATGTTGAAACTCAAACGCAGAGCAAAAAGGGGTGTGGATACGATATATAAACACAGCACAAGAATAATAAACCAGTGTGGACTTAAAACATTTCACTCATTAGTGTTTCATTAGTATTTTCTGCTCTCTAGTACACCAGACTGAGCGTGTGCAGTGCTGTAGCTGTGCGTAACTCTCACATGCATTACAATGCAGAAAGTCGTAACTAGATTCAGATGGTCTGAGTGAAGCAGCTGATCTCAGGTCAGTTTCTGTTTGAGTAATATTCATGTTACATGCCCAAGAGGGAAATAACTGTAAAACAACACATTTATTCGGAGTGATTCAGACTTGATTCATGCTTCTTATTATGTCCTATAACTATTAACTAAATCAGATGTATTAATATTTATATTAAAAGCCTGAAGTTGAATTTTCCATTTCGTCTCTGCATCATTCTGTCTCTAACCCTTTTATCTTTCTATCCGTCTCGGTTTGTCTTTCTGTCGACTGTACGTCTTTATGACTGTCTGCCTATCTACCCATACTATATGTGTATCTGTCCATTTGCCAGTCCCTTTGTCTTTCTGTAGATATTTCTATCTGCTTCCGTTCTCATTTCCTGTCTGTTTTTATATGTCACTTTGTCTTTTAATCTGTGTTATGTTTTGCATGTATCTGTATGTTTGTATTTCTATCCACTGTATGTCTGTCTATCTCTCTAGCTGCTCTGTGTGTGTGTCTGGCTGTCTATCTACTCATGTGTCTCCGTCAGCTGTCTGTATGTGCCTGTCTGTCTGTCTATCCCTTGCACCCATCTATGTGTATACCCGTATGTCAGCCTTTTGTTTGTCTGTCTAACATCTGTCCATCTGTCTGACTGTCTGTCTACTTTAATTACCTGTCTGTTTGTACGTCCTTCTACACACTGTATCTGTCTGACTATCTGTCTGTTTATGTTCCATTATGTCTGCCTTATATCTGTCTGTGGTATCTACCTGTCCTTGTCTTCGTTGGTCAGCCTGTCTGCCTGTCTGTTTGTCTGCATACTCTGTATATTTACCTGCCTGCATACAGAGGTGTCTTTTGTTCCATCTTTCTGTCTACTGGTTTGACAATCTTCTCATTGATCCACTTGTCTATCTACCCGTCTTTCATATCCAACAACATCTGCCATTTCAAGAATTGAGTATTAATCATGCATATTTCTCCTTCAACGAACAACAGCTAGAATTATTCTCACCCAAGAGTTCTTGGTGAAGTTGAGCATTATATATTTTCTAACAATCTAAAGACAAACACTTCATGTACAGTATGTCTGTATGTGTGTGTCCAGACAGACCACAGTGAGTGGCTCCAATTCCAGTCTGACCTGCAGGTGGCGCTAGTGGTGGCAGACCGGATGAGAGCAGAAGCTGAAGAAGAACTGAGCGTGCTCCGAGTGGCACGGGTGAACTGGGAGAGTCAGCTGACCAACTCCCAACAGGGTCAGAAAGAAGTTGAAGGACAAGTGGAGCGCCTAATAGCAGAGCTCGAACAAAGAAAACAAAGAACAACTGGCCAAAGGTTGGAGCCTCCCAGTCAGCAGGGGGCGACAGAAGGGTGTGCAAGGATCACTGTGGGAAAACAGGGGGATGAGCGAAGAACGGGAGAGGAAAAGAGGAAAGAGAAAGTGATGGAAACTACAGAAAAACTAAAGTTAGTATATGAAGACCTGTAATATATACAGTTTCCATCCACTTGGTGCATTTAAAGAGAAAATGATGTAGTGTGTGTTATGGTGTGTCCATGACTTTGGCTGTGTTCCAGGACTGTGTTTAACTAACTTCATGGTGTCTGTTCAAAAGTTCCCCTTGGAAAAATCCCATTCCATTACTTTTATTAGATTAGAACTACTGAAGGTCAGTCAGTCTTCAAGGGTTTAGGGAGCAAGTCGGCACAGTTAGATCTCAGCACAAAAACTACCCTAGAAAGTTTGGCAATCTGAAGCATTTACCTGTTTGGGCAAGCTGGAGAAACTTTTCAGTAAGGTAAACAACATGGAAACATGGAGGTTTATGAATATTACATTTGAGAGATCATTTGACCAATGGAAGGTGAAGCCCTTGGAATATAGGGTTTTGGAAACATACAGGTTTTAAAATATAAAATTTGAGGAACCATATGCCCATGAGAATATGGAACCCTGGGAATGTAGGAATTTTGGAATATTGAAGCATGGGAATGTAGTTTTGGGAATATTTGGGATTCGGAATATACAGTAGGGTTTTAGGAACTTTGGGCCAAAAAAACATGGAGAATTAAGAATATAAGTTTTGAGGAATCATTTCACCATGGGAAGATGTATCCTTTGGAATAGAGGGCTTTGGGAACATGGAGGAATGGAAATATAAGTTTAGGAATGTTTGGGTTTGGAAATATATTAGGAACTTTAGGAGCATGACAACATGGAGATTTGGGAACATAAGATTTGAGGGATCTTTTGACCATGGGAAGATGTATTTCTTGGAAGCATGGACATATGTTTTTGGGAATATTGAGCCCGGGAAATGGAAGTATATTCTTTTGGAAACATTTGGGTTTGCGATGATAGGGTTTTGGGAACATCTAAAAACTTTTTAGGTTTTATTCAGTCATGGGAATATGTAACACTGGGAATATAGGATTTTGGAAATATGAGTTTTGGGAATATTTGGATTTCGGATTATACATCTTTGAGATTGTTGGGCCATAAGAACATGGGGATTTGGGAATATAAGGTTTGGGGAGATAGAACCTTTGGAATACAGGGTATGGGGAATATGAAGACATGGAAATGTATGGTTTCGGTATTAACGGGGCATGGGAATATAGGATCTGGGATCACTGGCCATAAAATAATTGAGCCTTGGGAATATAGAGCACTTAGAACATGGAACCATGAAGATATACGGCCATAGGCAACATTTTTTCTTCAAAGAAATAAAACCTTCTGGTGAAGTTCAGTTAGGATCCAAACGCTAAATAACTGAATCTACATTGCTGTATATATCTCATGATCCTCAACTGGTTCTATTCTTATGGTTCATCCCATTGTTTTTGCAGAAAACAGTCAGCGTCCCCCTCCAGCCTATTAAATGGTACATCCCAGACTTCTTTAGCACTGAACACAAATCCTGTGAACAAAGTAAGAACAGATCTGTGTTTTTATGTGTCGTCTATGTAACAGAACATGTTGTACACTTAAAACCATGTGGAAATTGCATTATGTAAAACGTCCTGTGATTTTTTCAGAACAGCAATCTTACAACAACAAGAGAAAGACTAAGTATGGACCAGCAGGACAACCTGATTAATTTATATAAAGGTATGCAATTTACACAAACCACTGGTAATGTATTGAAATTGAAAATATGTTAAAGTTTATTGTGTGTGTATATGTGTAGTAGACAAAAAGGAGGACAATCCAACGTTACACCTGTCTCCTGTTATAGACCTTTCTCCAAACAAAGCTAGCAAGATAAAGTGAGTGTAAACATCTTTTGTTTGTCTCTTCCTGTCCTGCTCCTCACTCCCACTTTCCCATCTTGCACTTCACTCACAAGAACACCGAGACTGCGAATCTTCACTTGTACACATTCTGAAATTTATCATGACTCATATTCAAGGTCAAGGAGCCGTTCTTTTCTTCAGAACATTCTGACGTCTTGGGACGACCCCAGGGTCAACATGGAGGATGTTTAAAGCGCCTGAGACAGCTAGAATTTAGCGTTTAGTTGTGAACTTCTATAAATATCATGTTTGTGGTCAGTAGGTGGAAGCGCATGTGTGTGTGTCTAGATTCAGCTTTAAAGGAAGGATACAATTGGAGGCTTTTTTAAAATTCTTCTAATATCCTCATAGTGCAACACTGCACACAACTAATATTTTCAAAAGGCTTCTGTGTTATTGTACAGATTTAGTAAGCTGCAGGTTGAAAGAAAAGTGAACGAGCTCCGTGCAGGAGCCCTGTACTGTTTGTATCTGCTCTTTCTGGATTGCAGCTGAATTTTAGGATTCACCTCTCGTCTTTTAACAGGCCTCAGGAGGACTTCAGTAAGCTGCTCAGACGTCACGGAGGATCCAAACGCAACTCGCTACTGCGCTGGAGTCAGAACAGGACCAGCGGATATAAGGTTCACTATTATTGGATATCCTAAAGTGCTTTGTTCCAGTTAAGCTACAGAAAGTTTCCAAATCAATAATTATTCAAGAATTATTGTTAATAATTATAATTAATTTAATTGATTATTAAAAGGGCGGCACGGTGGTGTAGTGGGTAGCCTGTCGCCTTGCACCTCCAGGGTCCGGGTTCAATTCCCGGCCAGGCTCGATTCCCGGCTCTGTGTGCATGGAGTTTGCATGTTCTCCCCGTGCTTGGTGGGTTTCCTCC
>JAQQZS010000005.1:6776087-6786291 GCA_030068045.1 Platyallabes tihoni | reverse complement strand
TTTGTGTGACAAACATGCAAAAGAATAAGAAATCAGGAGGGGGGCAAATAGTTTTTCACACCACTGTATGTCTGTCTGTTTCCGGCTTTCCCACGCTTGGCTGTCTGTCTGCCTGTCTGATTGCTCCCGGCTTTCCTGTGCTTGTCTGTCTGTCTGCCTGCACATTTACCCATTTCCAGCTCTCTGTCCGCTCGCCTGTCTCTCTGCACCTTTTCCTACCACCACAAAGATCGTTGTATTTTTCTCCTTGGATGAGTAGATTGTAAAGTCAGGTGATGTTCACTTTGCGGTTAAATATTAAATCGTTTATCCAAGTACACTTTTGGAAGAAATTCATCACTCTGGATGCTCTTTCACAGCGTGCACCTTGTCTGGAGCTCTCGGTCTTTTTTAGATTAGTCAGCAAAGTGCGGAGAAAAAGCAGAGGAAATGACACAGCAGAATGACTCAAGATGATAAATGATACCACCAAATATGAGGGGAAGAGGATACAAACAAATACGACAAATGCACATCATCATCTGGTTTATAATCTTAAAATAAATAAATAAATAAAACAACTGAGATATTTTAGGAGGCTGATGACCTTATAATATTTTTTTACCCAGACACCCAGCTGTTGGAAATAATTTAAGAAATTGCACTCAGAATACTGAGGCATTCTCAGACAGAAATCATGTTCGGTTAGAGTTTAAAAACTCAATTATAAATAAATAAATAAATAATGAACAGTATGCCAAAGACTTCCTGTTTCTTATTCCATATACATAGCCATAGAGTTACACATATCCATATTCCTATTTATGGAGGTTGGTCTATAATCTGCACATATATTTATATAAAGAAATGGTAGTTTGTTTTCTTTCTACTTTTAGACATTATTCCTTAATGATGTCAATAAAATTGTGCGATGAAATTGATTGTATGATTTAAACTAATAATTTGTGGGTCGATTCGATTGATTGAATTGATGGATTGATTGATTGATTTTTATTTATTTATTCAGATTCAATTCAGTTACATACAGATAAATTCAGATAAACTTACAAACGTTTAATGGTTTAAAATAGATAAAAATAAAAAGTACGTGGGTAGTGTTCAAGTCAAACCGGGACTTGTGATTGACATTTGAAGACTTCAAGCACAATATGGTGATCAGACTCTATGCCATTAAAACAAATGACATCAACAGTAACATGATTTCAGTGCATCTTAAATACATTTAGTAGTTATTAGTATTTTAAAACATGTACCTAATGTAACGTAGCTGCTTGAGACCAATTACAGTAAACATTAATGCAATTAAATCAAGTTGAATCAACTCAGTTCTGAATACAGACGCATCAGGTTTTCACTCAAACTCCGATCTAATGCATCTCATCGAGTTATGTTTGGGGATCTGGACGTTTTTCGATGGATTATTTTGAACAGAATGCTCAATCTCACTTATTGAGTGCACAGCCAGAATGTTAAGACTGAATAAGTTAAACTATGAATACAATATTAAAGTTTTCACTCTCAGATGTTGATACTGCCCGACTGTTTTTGTCTGTGTCTGATCTCCAGCACTGTTTCTATGCTGTGATGCACTTTGCCGGGCTGAAAGCTGTAGGGGAATCAGTGGAACAGCCGCTGCGCTACTACAGGGTCAATCTCACGGGTACCATCAACCTGCTGGAGGTGAGCCTCGTCATCATGACTTCATCAAGGGGAGGTGTCAGCCAGTCAAACATGCACCACATACAGTTTGAATTCAGATTAATAGTGTCCCTCTGTGTGGATGTGTGTGATTTTAGGTGATGCAAGCCCATGGGGTGCACAAGATAGTTTTCAGTAGTTCGGCGACCGTATACGGCGATCCTCAGAAACTCCCCATCGATGAGCAGCACCCGGCTGGAGGCTGCACCAACCCTTACGGCAAAACCAAGTTCTTCATCGAGGAAATGATCCGGGATCAGTGCAATGCAGAGAAGGTATATAAAAAGAGAAATGTACTACTAGTTCAAAACAAGTCTAAAAAGCAGGAGCAAGTGATCCATCAAGATTTAACTAATAAGATAAGAGATAAGATAAGATAAACCTTTATTAGTCCCAAATTTGTTTTGCCACGGCAGCAAGTGGACAGTACAAAAGTAAAAAATTAAGAAACAACAGAATAAAGTAAAATAAAATAGAAAAAAATTGAATACTAACAGTAAAAAAATTTACAACTAAGAGCTGCTGTTGCAATCATGAAGACTGTCCTGTTGCTCATCCAATCCCAAGAGACTTGTCACTCTTGTATACCCATGTAGTATACAGTAACAAAAGAATGAGTTCCCTTCCGGATCTGGTTCCTCTCCCAAGGTTTCTCTGGGAGTTTCTCTATAATCACCACAGTCGCCCATGACTTTTCTCGACTGATGCAGACAGCTGTTCTCTGAGGACTTGTGACTTCAGTCGCTCGATAGTTCAGGACTGGAGTTTCCTACAGTCTACCTGAGCCTCCAGGAACGAACTGGACTCTTTAACACATGTCATGTTTACTGAACTTCCAGTCTCGCACAGTATGATGCAGATCAATCCCTGCTATCCATTATCACCCAAATGAGGATGGGTTCCCTGTTGACTCTGGTTCCTGTCAAGGTTTCTTCCTGTTACCATCTCAGGGAGTTTTTCCTTGCCACTGTAACGGTCGTCCTGGGCTCGCTCATCAGTGACAGTCTTATCATTTTGATTCATACACGTTCACATTTCATACAAACTTAAATATCTTTTTTGATTGTGTAAAGCTGCTTTGCGACAATGTCAATTGTTAAAAGTGCTATACAAATAAAAGTAAAGATTTTCATTAAAGATTTAAACTTGCACCTGATAATAATCTGCTGAAATAACTAACCGAGTTCCTTTGTCAGGACTGGAATGCCGTGTTGCTCAGGTACTTCAATCCCATTGGTGCTCACATCTCAGGAGAGATTGGTGAAGATCCACAAGGAATCCCAAACAACCTCCTACCATATGTTGCCCAGGTAATCTTTCTGACCAATCAGACATTAATATGAGTTAGCTTTTGTTATTTAATTATTTAACTCAATCAACTTTCTGCTGTTTTTGACATATTAATGTTTACAGCCAAAGGTGGCAATTAAAATGAATAAAATTCTACTACAAGCCAAATAAAACCATATACAACCAAATATATGCTCAATTAAATGTCACCTCAGTATCTCTGTGCTCAAAGTTAACCCTGATTCTTAACATAGCCAACAAAATGATAAAACACTCCAAGGGATGCGACATATAGGAGGGTTAAACATGGAGGAACTGTAATTAAGACCATATTTATTGAATTAGGAATTATTCTTAGCTAGGAAAGTAATCACCTGTGCCAACCCAAATAACATATGGAATGGTTATAAAATATTTCTCCTGCGTTGAAACCCATTACAAGAAAAAAGTCCAGTTGACGTGAGTTAACTTCCACATAACCTCACCTGGATGAATGAGAATCTTCAGACGTTTCAAGGCTATTTGTAATATATTTATTTAGAATTTCAGGATCAACTGATTTGTTTCTTTGGTGGCCCAGGTGGCCATCGGCAGACGAAAGCATCTCAGCGTGTTTGGAAATGACTACAAGACAATTGATGGAACAGGTAAAAAAAAAAAAAAAAAAAAAAAGAGGGAAGTTCTGGTGGTAGGCATGTGAAGTTGATTACATCATGTGTGTGTGCTTTACATGTCATGTGTTTCTTTATAGGAGTCAGAGACTACATTCATGTGGTGGACTTGGCAAAGGGACACATTGCAGCTCTGAAGAAGCTGAAGGACAACTGTGGCTGCAAGGTGGAATTTCTTTTATCCATAATAAATGTTTAAAATGGACTATGTAGCCAAAAGTATCTGGACACCAGACAATCACTTCCGTATTTGCTAGTTGAACATCCAATTCCAGATTTATTCCAGTTTGTCGCTCTGTTCTTCTGCGAAGGCTTTCCACTAGATTTTGGCGCATGGTTGTGGGGACATGTGATCATTCAGCTACATGAGCATTATTGAGGTCAGGCACTGATTTTGGGATGTCAAGGAGGCTCTAGGTCCAGTTAATCCAAAATGTTAAAAGTTGAAATCGGGGCTCTGCTGGATTTCAAGTTATTCCACTTAACACACCATGTCTTTATGGAGCTGGAACAGGTTTGGGCTTCTTAGTTCCAGTAAAGTCGAACTCATGCTACAACATACAGATGTTCTATATACAGTAAATGTGTCCTTTCAAACAGTTTATGTACAGGAACCACATAAAGGTGTGATGGTCATGTGTCCACATACGTTTAGCTATATAGTGTAAATGAATTCTCAACTGTGGCCTACAGCGATAAATGCGTTAGAATGAGAGACGTGAGAAAATAAATTGTACCTAAAAATTATCTTATGTTGTTTTATCCATTATTATTTTCCAACAAAGTTCTAGTTACTGTATGCTGAACTGTAAGTGTAGCCTATAATTACATTTAAGCATACAGTAACTAGAACTATGTTGGAAAGCAATAATGGATAAAACTCTATAAAATAGTTCTAATTAGTGTATGCGTAACTGTAAGTATAGGCTACACTTGTTGAAGCCTGTCCACTCCAACAGCTCACCAGTGCACGGTATTAGATATACATCAAATTTGGAGCGCTGACCTTGACCTAGTCAACACACATCCGTAATAACTCATCGTTCTTGAGGATAATACCAATAAGGCTATTGTTAGAGTTCTACTGTATGACGGCTATGTACAGTAGGCCATTCATAGCTCTAGTTTTCTTTGCTAGATACTAGCATACTACTGGGTACACAAAGGACGCTCCTGGAAGGGGTTTATTTAAAGAGGTGCAGGGTATCTAAGTACTGTACATTTTATTGACTTTGTTACCGTAATGAAGTACAGTGTTCACATGTGAGTAGTTTTATTAGTATATACTCTTTACTTTTACTTTGCTACATCCCACAATAAAGAAGTGTACTTTCTTCTTCACTACGTTTCTGCATGGCACTGTGTTACATAAACAGAGTGGTGAGTACTATTTCAAGCAGTACCTGCCACCTGCTGACTATTATGACAAAATGTTCACAGCATGTTCACAGTCAGGAAGCGCGCACACAAACACAAAGGGAGAGAGAGAGAAAGAGAGAGAGTCTATGACTTAAAGACTACAGTGAGCTAGAACAAGTTCAGTATATTTGATACTTGAGTAAATTTAAAAGTGAGTAGTACATTTGTACTTTTGCTCAGGTAGCATTATAAGTGGAGGACTTCTACTTTTTCTTGAGTAATATTTTAATTAGGGTATCTGTACTTTTACTCAAGTACATGGAAAAAAAAGGTTGTTTACAAAAATGTGTTTCAGGTAAAGATTTCTGCAGCAATCTTTAGACTTGATAGGGTTTCGGTGCTCATTTCCCCCAGTCACAACTGTTTCACATCAGTGGTATTCCTTTAATCTTTCTCTATCTCTTTGTGTATAGGTGTATAACCTGGGTACAGGTACTGGCTACTCTGTGTTACAGATGGTAAAAGCTATGGAGAAAGCCTCAGGAAAACAAGTAAGAATTTAAGTCATTAATTACCAAATAATAATTCCTTATATTTGTGAAAGGATATGTATAGATTTATCATAATGTCTGGTGTCTAGCTATTTTAATTGTTTTAACTAGAATGTAACCCTTTTAAACCCTAAATTTAAATGTAGAAAGATGTAAAAATATAGATAAATTTTCAAGTTTGTGAAAAGCCATATATCAGTATTTTGCTAGCAGAAAGGGTTCCATATGAACATTTGAGGAACCATACTAATATGTGTAGCTCCTAATTATTATTCATCATTTTATTCTTAATACTAAAGTATCTGCCACATTCTTCAAGCAAAGACATTTCACAATAGAGTCCTTAGTCGTACACAACTACTCTGTTGTAAGATGGACATCAACCAAAGAGCTTTTGTAAGCTTTCTAAATGTTCTAAGAGTGTAGTCAGTCAGTAGTCATGGTGATGTGTTTTACCTAAAACCTATCAGGCATTTAAACTTTGTCTTTTCTACTTGGTATATTCTTGGAGAAAATGGTCCTTAAATGTTTTATTAGTGTTTCATTGGATAATTAAGGGTTTAAAATGCCCTGTTTGGAGCCACTGCATTGCATTTGTCAAATCGTTAGCTGTCTGTCATGCATCACTTTAGCTAACCAGCTAATTTTAAACGTTGTAGATTAACTTACCAGAGGAAATGTAGGAGATGATGCAGGACGACGTGGAGGGTATGAATTCAATCAGGGTATGAGTTCAATCAAACGCAAAGCAAGGTTAGCATATAAATTAATGTTAACCACCTGAGTATTTTAGCTAAGCTAAAGCTAGCTTGTGATAACTGAGTTAAGTAGGCGTGTTCCAACCAACAGCCAGACTTTGATTAAACAAGGTTTAGGCTCCTGCCTGAATGGCGATGACCAGCACTCCCACAGTTTACATTCAAAACTGCTCTTCAGAAAACATATGGGTGACATCACAGAGGGATTATCCAGCGCTTCTCATACAGCCCATGATATGGGTTAACTCTAAGCCATTCAGTTAGCATCTAATACAATCTTCATGTAATTATTTTTTTTTATTTCACTCATGCACAATATTTTCTTAGTAACACATCTAAGGAAAATGTTCTATTCCAGATGGTTCACAGTCTCACTTGGCTGTTTGTGTAAATGATTTTGTAACTACATGCATGCTAAATATATTATTAGCCTCAACTTGTGTTGGCATACTTAGTTCCTTAAAGAAACCATCTACATTTATGAGTATTATACTTCTTATTATAAAATGAACATTTAAAAAACCCTGCTTATGAACTGTGCATACATATTGTTCTTTTTTTTTCTTTTTTTTTTTTTTCACCTTCAAGATTGCATATGAAATCGCTCCCCGGAGGAACGGAGACATTGCCTCATGCTATGCAGATCCTCGTCTGGCAGAGCAGGAGCTCGGCTGGAAGGCTGACTTTGGTCTAGAGAGGATGTGTAAGTATGAATGCTGCTCTTTCACTCATTCAGTAAGACCAAATACTAAGAAAAATCCTTTCTTTTTATTTCCAATCCAATGGAAATATGCAAGTTGCTCCAAAATTATTGGCACCTTTAACAAAAAAAAAATATGAGAAGTTTAAGCTTAACTTGGTGTTAATTTATACTATAAAAATAAACCCTTAAGAGTCAAACACAATTAAAAAAAAAAAAAAAAGAAGAAGAAACATGTTTCCATTTTATAATTTATTTCAAGTTTATCTTGTTTCCCTTTAAATACATTTTTACATTTTGAGCAAAAATTCCCTTTATTTCTCAATATAATCCCTTGCTACACTAATGCACTTATTCCAGAATTTCACTTGAGCTTTAATACAATCAAGGTAGAAAGATTTCTCGGTACGCCGAAGTCGTGATCAGACTGCCTGATTCACGTCTGAAACACTGGACTCCCTGTAAACTCCTTCGATTTCCCAAGCATGTGGAACAATACAAGTGGAAATAACTTGGAGCGAAGTCAGAACTGTACCTGGGATGTGGAAATTCTCCCAGCCCAGAGTTCCTGTAATGTGCAAGTGGTGGTGGTGGTGTATGATTGTGTACGGATCCCACAGACAACAATCAAAAATTTTCAACAATCAGGCATTCCATTCACTGTATGTTCACAGTTCATCAGTTTTACACCTTCATCACAAGTCCCAATTTAACTTTGAAGCCCCTCACGGTTAAAAATGCATGAAGGCGGCTTGCTTATTAAAGCTCCAGATAAACTACAGAACTGATTTTGGTTTTGTTAAATAAAAAATATTCTAAAATAATTCTTCATATGAATATTTACTAGATTTAAACTTCTCTTTAAATATTTTAAAGCATGATGTGACATGAACAGCTGTACTGTCCCTTTAACTCACTATATTCTCCACTTTTTATTCATAGTATGAAATCATAATCAAAAAATTATGTTTGGATATTAATGTAAAAAAAAAAAAAAAACACATGGACTGGAAGGCTTGTTGCTATGTTTTAAAACACCAATCTGAGGATGTATTTGTTTGCACTTTTTTCCCCCTAGGTGAAGACTTGTGGCGCTGGCAATCCAAGAATCCCACAGGCTTCATTAATGGCATGATGGAATGACTTGGTAACGTGGATATGACGACCAGCTGAAACTAATCTCGACTGAAGCAGAGCCATGGACCTCCTCTTTTTTTTTAACACACTTCTGATTCAACTTGAAGAAACCTCATGACACAATGAATGCATTTCTCAATGATTCTGTGCGTTTTCTATGCTTTTAAATTATTAGCAAGCTATCATCTTGTTAATGAGTCGTTGCTATTCTTATCATTCCTCAAGGTTATTTCTAATCTAAATATTATGCTGGGCCAAATTTAACTTTCTGTTTATACCTGTAGAAGAATTAAATTAATAATTTTTGAAAAGAGCTTTTTCGTTGTTGCTCGTATTATTTTGCTACCATCATCATGCTATAGATTTGTTTGGGTTTTTTTTTTCAGATTCAGACCACACCCTTAACTGTCAAATTAAAGAGAAATTAAGGGAGATAGAGCTGCTTTCTGGGAGATCTGAACCATCTAGACGGTTCAGTATTATGCTAAGCAGCCAAACCCTCTTCTAAAAAACACTTGTAAAAGAGTTGTTGACATGTAGGGAGGAGGTACAATAGGTGTGAAAAGAAGACATGGGAACAGCTGTGTGGTGCTGGAACCATAGAATTTGACTTCTACCTATGAATATGATTCTTAAATTACTTGTTACATTAGTTTAATAGCTGCAACAAAAAAAAGGGAATCCAAAAGAAGTCCAATTCTGGCTTATGAATGTGTGGTTATTGCTTTGTTTGAGTCTATGGGTGAGGGGGCATTCCTTCTGGTTCAATTTTATCAAGGTAAGGTCCAGGTCCCAGTGGTCTGTGACGTATACCAATAAACCATAACATTATGACGAACCATTTAGGAGCCAACCAGTGTTGAAGAGACCCCCCCCCCAAGGCATCAATGAGCCTTGGCTGCCCATCACCCTGTCATGGGTTCACCAGTTTTCCTTTCTCGGACCACAAGAGCTGCAGATTTGGAGTTGCACTGACCCAGTCATCTAGCCATCACAATTTGGCCCTTCTCACAGTAGCAACAGTTGGATATATACTCAAATTTACTGGGATATATTAGGCAGCAAATGAACATTTTGTCACTAAATTTGTTGTGTTTAAAAAATGAGCAAGAGTAAGGATTTGATCAACTTTGACAAGGGCCAAAATTGTGATGGCTAAATGACTGTGTCAGAGCAACTCCCAAACTCTAGTGGCATGTTCCTGGCCAAGGTTCACTGATGCACATGGGGAGCGAAGGCTGGACTGTATCCTGCTACCGCATCTCAAATTGCTGAAAATGTTAATGCCGGTTGTGATAGACATGCACTTTAGACACCTTTCTGTTTTGGTGGCAAAGAGGACCTGATAAATTTTAGGCAGGTGGTCATAATGTTATGGCTGATCGGTATATACATTTATACGAATGCTGATTTAAATCACAAGCCTCAGTTCAAAATTATTTATCAATAAGTACGTACACCCAGATAGCACACTGCTTAAAGGTCCAGTGTTGGCTCATTGATGGGGCCAAAGATTGGTTGGCACAACATTGGTTCAGTAGATAATTACAAGTTTGGCCTAATGTTGGAACACTATTGATTCAGTAGGTAATGGCAAGGTTGGAAATTGGAAATTAAATTAGACCCAGATTAGACTACTGAAGGGCCAACGGCAATGCATATGTTGGGCCAATGTTGGCATCAATGGTTGGCCCAATGTCATTTTGTCCATTGGCCCAAAATTGGATCATTGGTGGGGCCAAAGATAGGTTGGCCCAAAGTTGGTTTAGTAGATAATAGCAAAGTTGGAAATTGGAAATTAAATTAGACTCTTTATCAACACCAATAATAAGAAAACACATTTATATCTCCAGAAATGTATTTTATTTGTGATAAAATGATTACAAACTAAGACTATATGTAACCATTATGATGATGAAATACAAAAACACCTAGTACAACCACTTTTTTTCTCTGAGCAAGATGGATGAAAATAAATGCATACAAACAAAGTACCCATTGCCTCAGACTGTCTTTTATATCAGGTGGCTCTGCATCTTC
>JAQQZS010000005.1:6742477-6768373 GCA_030068045.1 Platyallabes tihoni | reverse complement strand
TGTACTTAAGTAAAATTTCACTGAAGTAACAGTACTTGTACTTGAGTACAAAATTTTATTACTCTTTCCACCTCTGACCACTGGATGCGATTCCAGTCCCCAGCATGGATAAAATGGGAGGGTTGTATCAGGAAGGGTATCCAGCGTAAAACCTGTGTTGTGTGCGGATTGGATGCAGATCGGGTGGTCGACAGTGTCGACCCCTCAACAGGAGCAGCCAACATGTTGTCTGATGCGCCTATCTGGAATAAAGTCAGTCTGGACTCATCAGGTTAAGAAGGGAAGCAATACACCCATCATGCATAGTGCAAGCCTCTGGAGACAGTGTTCTGGGGTTACCTCAGTTGGTCAGGTCTAGTAATGTCAGGTGGAAATAAAATAATGTCAGCTGACGACCTGAATGTACTGAATGACCAGGATATCACATCTATGGAGTTTTTCTTCTTTGCTTTTGGAGAAAATGAGGAACTGGCCGCATGAATACATGAACTGGCAACCATATTGTGTGATGTAATCAAAGTTGATCAAAAGGTGACCAAATGAAAGTGTGTGACTTTATTGGCCAAAAAAAGAGCTACATCCAATAAATAAATAAAAATAATGCAACATTTTTTTGTTTTATCAGTTGTATGTACCATGTAAAAATATTTTACATTCAGAACTGAGAAAGAACTGAGAAAGAATCTTTGCTGTTTAAAAAAAGAGACTGTTTGAAAACATTTGCTCTATATGTAAAAATAAAAAACAATTCTACACATCCTAACTTCCTTATTTCTATATTTACTTACTTCCCACTTTCTACATGTTCTGCTCCAGACACCTTCAGCATTCGTGTTCTTAAGCATTCAAAAATAAGGAAGCTTGAATGTGTAGAAGAACATGAATGATAGAAAGTGTCTAGTTTCCCATACTTCCTACTATATCTCCCACTTCTGAAATCTCCTGCCTTTCAATTTCCAACAATTTCCATATACCTTATCTGCCCTATTCCGATAACTCCGGGTCACTATTCCAAAAATTCAGACACCGCCAAATCTACTAGTTCTAACAGTTCTTATACCTGCCCCAAAAGGTTTGTTATTTATTATTCCCTTTATGGTGACACAGTGACATAGTGTTTAGCACTGTGGCCTTGCACCTCTAGGGTCGAGGGTTCGAGTCTATGTGCATGGAGTTAGGTTATGTGCATGTCAGGTGGATTTCATCCTAGTCTTCTGTTTTCTCAAACAGTCGATACATTTGGCTTATTATTGTTTTCTAATTACCCGTAGCATGTGTGGGTGTAGGTATGCTTGTGTACCCTGGCAACCTTTCCTGGGAGTATCCCCCTTGTGCCACTGGAATAGGGCTCCAGGCTTCCCACTACCCTGTAAGCGATGTGAATCGTGAGTGAAAGTGTGTTCCCTAAATAAAATCATACAATGCCTCAGATAATTGGTATAAATGTTTCAGAATATTTTTGTCCTTAGTATTTAAATAAGTGTTTTATATTACGAATTACAAAGATACAGTATCTGTGCTATTTGAAATGAAATCTTTTGAGAATTTGTCATAGACAGAGAAAATAAACATTAAGGACTAACATTGTTTCTGTTGTAAAAAAGAGAAATGATTTGCTTCCATATAAACTTAAACATAGAGTTTAAAGGTCCAGACTGAGGAAACCTTTATGGACCCGAATGTACTCCATACCATCAGAGAACTGTTTTCCATCTGTGTGTCATTTTTGGATGTTATTTCAGGCCGGTGCACAGATGGACGAGCGCCGACATGTCTGCCAACCACCACAGTTGCCTCCTGAAGCAGTTGGACCAGCAGCGGCGCCAGGAGCTGTTCTGCGACTGCAACGTGCTGGTAGGTGGACGCCTTTTCCGTGCACATCGCAACGTCCTATTCGGGAGCAGTGGCTACTTCCGCATGCTGTTGTCTCAGGGTGCGCGAGAAAGCCTGGAACCTGCAAGGGCCTCGTTCGACGCCTTCGCCCCTGACACCTTTGCCACCATTCTAGACTTCGTATACTCAGGTCATCTGGCTCTGGGCAGCGTCAACGTGATCGAGGTGATGTCTGCCGCCAGCTACCTGCAGATGGACAACGTCATCGCCTACTGCAAAGCCTTCATCGAGTCCTCCCTGGAGATAAGCGCCAAGGATGCGGCGGAGGACACCCTGCCTCCGCAGAGCATCTTGTGGGAGCATCAGGACGACACCAAGGAGGACAACACGTACGAAGGAGAGGTGACAAATGAACATAGCCCGCAGTGCCAGCAGGTTCTGGAGGCAGGCTTGAAGGAGGACCAGGTGGCACAGTTTGACGGGGTTTCTGAGCCCAGGAGAAGAGGAACCAGGAAAAGATCGGCCACTCATCGGTACACCCCAGACGAGAGTTCACCAATCGACCTCCAGAGGGCAACGGCGGGCACACAGAAAGCAGACGAACTCTATGCTACCCTGCCTACCATCGTAGGAGTTGTGGGAGTTTTTAACAAAGGTTAGCATCAATAATATGAATTTTGGTCTCATTTTGTCATTATCTCATCATTAATGCATTAGTTAATCAGTGACTATATTCCATCTGGATTTAGACTAAATAGATATACGCCATTGATAGCTATGCTACCCGTAATGTAATCTAATGTGATGGAGTAAAATCCAAGAGTTAAATGTTTATTTTTGCATTCGCAAGAGTTCACACAGCTGACATGCAAATATGCAAAAAAAAAAAAAAGCCTAAGACAAACAGATAGACAACTGAAAAAGAAAGTCATGCATGTCATGTTTTGTTTTAGCCTCACCTACAGTAGAGCTATCCCAATATTTCTTATACTGTAATGCCGTTTTCCTTCATCTTGTAAACCCCAGTCTCTCTCTCTCACCCTTAGACTCCACTCCCACTGTGCGCTTTAAGTGTCCGTTCTGCACACACACTGTGAAGAGGAAGGCGGATCTGAAGAGACACTTGAGGTGCCACACGGGTGAGAGGCCGTACCCTTGCCAGGCCTGCAGTAAGCGCTTCACTCGTCTCGAGCACCTGCGCAGCCACTTTGAGACCGTGAGGAACTTTTGAAACTTTCTATTTAATATTCTCATCTAGATATCTACTTTTTAGGCTAATTTATATGCTTATTAATTTCTTAATCTCTATTCATATTCCCTTCCTACTCCCTATTCCTACACATACAACCTTCCTTATTTCCTTCCCTCTGCATGTTCTTTATTTCCTACATATCCTAGGTTAATTTTTTCTTAATTTTCTAGCTTTGCACCTCTCAACACATACTAGCTTCCTTATTCATACACCTCGTAGTTTCCATATAAAACAATACAGTAATAAAACAATGAACATCAAAGTGTCTTAATCATTAACGGACTCCACTGATTTATCTTTTTAGATCCACCAGGCACGTAAGCTCGTGTGCCGGAAGTGTAAGCGACATGTGATGGAGCAGAACAGCCGTGTGGTGTGTGAGGGCTCACGGCGATACAGACTCTGTGAAGCGTGCCTTCAGGAGAGTGGCCTGGTGGCACGTGATGGCACCGACGCCAGCACAGAGGAGCCAGGGCTTTTGCTTGGCGTGGAGGAGGAACTGGAGGGAAGCCGCAATGCCACGTGGGGTGTGGAGGATGAGGATGACCTTGCTGAGGATTCAGGAACTGACCTCATCATTCAGGAAGTAGAGGACAGTGACGAGGAACCCAGTGCGAAGTGACACTTGTGTGCGTTTGTGTGTGTGTCTGTGTGAGAGGGAGAGAGTGTGTGTGTGTCTGTCTGTGTGTCTGTGTGTCTGTGTGTGTGTGTGTGTGTGTGTGTGTGAACAAGTAAGTGATGTGCACCAAATTCAGCTTCACTTCTTTCAAAAATGGGCATCTTTGAATCAAAGAATGTTCTATACATGTATAATTGTATTATAAAAATTTTAAGTATGTAAATAGTTTATTTCACTATTAAACTTGGTTAAATTATTCCCTCTGGCTTCTTATATCCTGAAATCTTGCAATGTAATATATTGGCATAAAAAAATCTATTTCCTGCATTTTCCTATGCCATGCTTGAAATTTTTTGATCCACATTTCTGTTTGCATTGGCAAATATTTTAGCCTGTTGTAAAGATTCTTATACGTTTGTGCATGTGACTTTCATTACATCATTGTTGGAAAATCATTCATTTTTCTCTTAATGTTTTATGTATAATTTTATGGAAATGAATACCCTTTGCACTTCTTTATCAATCATTCTTCTATTATTTTTATTATTATTATTATTGTTGTTGTTGTTGTTTTTCTTGGTTACACATTGACCACAGCTTGTTTTTACTTTTTTAATGAATAAAGATATGCATTTATTATTACATTTGCTAAGAACAGAATAAAATTGTTACTAAATTATGCCAAAAGTGATGCTTTCTTTCTTTCTTTTTTTTTTTTTTTAAATACATACACAATAGAAAGTGGTATTTTTGTAACATGCCAACAGGTGGCAGCACAACTCTGCACACACAGTCAGGGAGCACCAACCTTCATAAGTCAATGTGCGCAAAGATCTCGTCCTGTGTACATCGGGAGCTGTGCAACAGGTGTTATTCATCATGGACAGCAAGTTAGAACGAAGAACGAATGTGAAATTCTGCATGAAACTGGGCAAATCTGCCACAGAAACGTGTGACATGATTCTGCAAGTTTACAGCGATGCTGCAATGAGTTGTTCAAGATGTTTTGAGAGGCGCTCATGCTTCAAGAGCGGAAGAACATTACTGGAAGATGATGAAAGTTCAGGAAGACCTTCAACGAGCTCAACCCTAAAATGTCTGTGTGTCATACAGAACAGTCCAGGCAATCCTCATGTGCTATCTGAATAAGCGCCATGTTGCTGACAAGTTTGTCTCCAGGCTGCTGACCCAGAAGCAGAAGAACCATGACATCAAAGTTTGCCAAGAACTCTGTCAGCATGCCGTGGATGACCTGCCCTTCACCGGTGACGAAACTTGGGTGTATAAGTATGACCCTGAGATGAAGCACCAGTCCTCACAGTGGAAGAGCCCATTATCTCCATGAGCAAAAAAAGGCGAGGCAGGTCCGCAGCTTGACCAAGTGCATGCTCATCGTCTTTTTCGACATGCATTGCACTGAGCATCGAGAATTCGTCCACAGGGGCCATACCATCAATAGTGAATTATACTGCCAGGATTTTAACCTGGAGACATACAGCGAAAAAACAGAGCTTGTAAACAGAGCTAATCTTTGAACTTTTTGATACCACCTCGTTCACTGCACCTGTTTATTACTTAACTATGATATAAGTCCAGTAAAAAGGGCAGTAATGAAAGCTATTTGACATATAAAACATACAATATTTCTGATGGATACTTTTTCTGTTGAATATTGTAGCTTGTCTACCAACCAGGTTCATTCCAGATTTATCACACTTTATCACATTATAGAAGCTATGAACAGTCTTTCCCATACCACCTCTCCTTTCTTAATAATTTTAATGAGAGAAAACAGTTAAATACATAGCTTGTAATACTTCTGAGAATCTTGAAGGCTTACACTCCCCTGTCCTGAATACACTATATATTCAAAAGTATGTGAACACATGACCATCACACCCACATGTGCTTATTAAACGTTGCTATACATAGATTTTGTTCTCCAATACTGTTATTGTGAACGCCATTCTTCTTCTGGGAAGGCTTTACAATAGATTTTGGAGCGTGGGTGTGGGGATTTGCAGTCATTCACTGTTATATGAGCAGATGTTGGGACGTCAAGGACACTCCAATTCCTCCAGCTTCAAGTTGTTCCAGTCCAAATGTAATGCTGGAACAGGTTTGGGAAATTGTAATTTAATACTACAGCATACATGATGTGCTTCCATCTTTGCAAGACAGAGCAGGACTCGGGTGTCATTACATGGACTTTACAATGTTTTGTTACAGAAAACTGCACAGGATCATCGATTACAGGTTAAATTATGTGAAGAGCCAAGTAGCATCCAAGTCCTTGAGAATGATCAGTTACTATGGAAACGCTGACATATGGAACTACTACCAGAGCTGCTATTCCAGCATATAAGACTTGATCATGGGCAGGTTATAACGCTGTTATATCATGTGCTGTGAGAGTTATATGAGCTATAGTGATATCCCGAGCAGTAGATGGCAGTGTGGGTGTTGTAACAGAGTGTAGAGACACTGCGAGGTTGTTGTGGTGGAACATGGCGGTGGTCAGGATGAGGATTGTACACACTGCGTTCCGGCCCGGCTTCTGTTTCTCAGCGGCTGGGGCCAAAACTGTGAGTTACACAGCGCACTTTATCTCACTTCTGGAGCTCTAACACGATTTTCATGGTCGACTTCTTGGATCAGGAGGTAAAGAACTACTCAACCGTTTCCAGTTTCAGCTTTTAACAGCAGGAGCAACAAAACAATTTGTACGTCACATGGATCCCGGAAGTGAATTCATTGTCGGTTATATGTATATTTTTTACAGCTCGTTTGCAAAGTTATTATAATGATTTAATTCTTACCGACTACTTCATTCGGGTTATCAATAAGGTTTGGTTATGTTAATTACATTTTTAAAGGTATAATCGCGAATGAATACTACATGTCCCAAAAAATACAACTGCCTCTCTACTGTACTGTATATCCTAGCTTTATTATTATTATTATTAATATTACATAATAAATTCGTTCATAGTATTACACAATAAATTCGTTCATATCAATGAACAATAGTTTCCTTTAGTGAAAATACACACCTTCGATTACACGATTTAAATTAATTATAATTAATTATAAGCTGAAGTATAGACTTACACGTAACCGTTTTACACATATATTTGGACTATTTATTATTATTATTATTATTATTAAAAATAGAAGTCAAATAAGTTTGTTTGAATAGCCAGTGATTCGTCCCAGCACTTTAAATCGATTCCTTGAAGAGTCTTCGCGTGGGTGAGTCGGTTCTTTAATTTTAAAGCGGTTGCCAGGGTAACTAAACAAATCCCCACAATGAAGCGACACACCCACATCGTACATTATTCACCTTTACAAAGATTCAATTAGATGTTGACTTTGAATCGGCTCCTTAAAGAGTCGACTCGCGGTGGTTGAGTCTGTTCTATAATTTTGAAGCGGTTGTCAGTGTTAATAAACAAATCTCAATAATTAACGGCACACACGCACTTTACAGTAAACACTTTCTACCAGGATTTCATTAGATCTTGTAAATGTGTAAACGTTTTGTTTAACTAGCCAGTGATTCGTCCCAGCACTTCGAGTTGACTCCTTGAAGAACCGCCTCGCGAAGGTGAGTCGGTTCTTTCGAAGCGGTTGTCAGGGCAACTAAATAAATCTCCATAATGAAGCGCGCGCTCACACAACAGCAAATGCAGAGATGTGTACTCTGTTGGCTATTGCAAAGCAAATTGCTGTTTTATCATTAGAAAGAAGAATAATTTTCGTGACGAGAGTCGACTCAGTTGTTGCTAAGTCTAGTCAAGTTAGCTAAGTTTTTGACTCCCCGAAAAGAATCGAAACTCCCATCAGAACAGCTGACTTACAGCAAAAATCCCGGATGAGACCGTGCTATCTGATTGGTTTAATCGAATCTTCTTTTGCTATGTACGTTCAAAAGGACGCTAAGAGGAGCATTACAGCCACCTACCGGAGTCCAGGTTAAATTGTTCATGATATCTTCTTGATGATATGAACTTCTATCTTCACACACATACACACACGCTTACACACACTTTAAATGATGCCTGAACAAGGTACACAAACATGGTTTACTGTAAAGTCTGTAAAAAAAAAAATCTGTTTTTTTTTTATATCTTTTTATAGATTAGTTTGTGTGCTACCAAGCCACTTCCAGAAAGGGTGAAGATTGTGGAAGTTGGACCGAGGGACGGACTGCAGAATGAGAAGGTGAACATTTATTTCCACATCTTAAGTCAACTAAATTATGAATTGTGCTAGTTATTGAGGAAAAGAAAAAAAAATAACTTTCTCTGTCCATTTGGCTAGACCATTGTTCCAGCTGAAGTGAAGATCCGTCTGATTGACATGCTCTCAGAGGCGGGACTTCCTGTTATTGAGGCCACGAGTTTTGTCTCTCCGAAATGGGTTCCACAGGTACGCACCTCCACAACAAAGGGAAATATTTCATCTGTTACACTTTCCTAACAAGGTTATGCCAGAATCTGACTTACCAGCTAGATTTCCTCGTACTTGGACACATGTTATGAATGGAAGCTTTAATGGCATTTAATTGAGCTCCATTTTAATGAAAATGGAGTTTAATGAGTATACTCAATTGTTTTTCAATAGTTTTGCCTTTTTCAACCTTCCATTCCGATTAAGTAATTGCATCCAATGAACGACTCATGAATCATGATCAAATTAGACGCATCCTATTGGATATAATGTTTACGAAAGCTCAGATATCTGGACAAAATGTGCAGAAATTTGGGAATACCTTTACTTAATTATTTATTTGACTTTTATTAGGTAATTATAAAATGCTAAATGAAATTAAAATTAGTTAAATGTGTAATGTAACTGTTAGATAGGCAGGTATTCACTAAACACTTTGGAGTAAACAGTTTGCCACACAGTGGCAGCGTTTATCAGACACCTGAGCTCTATCCAACCAATGTGAACCAATGACTCAGTGAATCACTATTCTAGCATCTTTTCATATATTCTTGTAAATCATTTTTATTAACATAGACGCGGGTGGTAAAATTTGTAAAAACTATAATTAATTATAAGTTGAAGTTTAGACTTGCACATAACCTTTTTACACATAATTATGTACTATTATTATTATTATTATTATTATTAGTGTGTGTGGGTGTGTATATATCCAGCGTCACTTTCCTGGTTGAAAGGAGTTGTCTGTAATTATTTAAAACCGTAGTAACTAATTTGTATCCTTAGTTATGTTTGGGTTTGCTCTATTATAATTAATTCATTAAATGGAATTAGTTACTCAGTTAATTAGTTTGCTGGCCATGGACATCGAACAAACCAGCCTTAAATGGATTTTAAATGGAATTTATCATTTGGGTGTGCCAACTGCAGCATGACTGCAAACCTGGGTGACACAGGTCCAGCCTGGCACGCAATTAACTAATCCCCTGTCGCATGACGCATACAAAGAGGTGGAATGTTTTCGCTTTAAACGCTGCCCTGAGTGGCATAGCTAAGAATGAATTAGTACAGTAAGGGATAATGCAATATGCTAAATAAAATTATTATTTAAGTGACGTTTTCAGAATATATGAGCCAGTCAGCTGTCGATTATGATTCTGTTGTGTTAATAAGGTTATTAGGCACAGGAAATAAAATACATTGATTGTAGCTCTACTGAAAGTAATGAATTTCTTATATTGACAAAGATAATAGCTTCTAAAACCAAATCTAGACTTTTTTTTCATCCTTCTGCAGAAACCCCCATATAATACCAAAATATCAGCTGTAACCTCAATATCCACATGATCAAAATGATGTCATAAGTTGGCTAGTAGTTGAATAAAAAAAAAATAAAAAATGGAAGGCTGCCTGGTCCCAAAGAGCTCTTTATGTTTCTCAGTGTGAGATCTGACGGCCAATAAAATGTGAGACAGTAAACCTCAAAATACCTTCATATAGCTATGCCTCTGTTTGTGCTGCTACTACAGTACATGTAAAATGAACAGGTGTCCCTGTGTCCAATTGCAGATGGCTGATCAGGAGGAAGTGATGAAAGGCATCAACAGGAAACCTGGAGTGAATTATCCAGTTCTGACTCCTAACCTGAAGGGTTACAGAGCTGCTGTAAGTACTGGCAAAATCTAAGAACACACAGTCCTGTTGATGGATGGATGGATGCTTTATTGATCCCAAAGGAAATTCCAGATTAAACAAATTACTAATGGGTTTTAATAAATCTCTTATGTGAATCCTCTACCTGCCTGGTACATAGCTAGCACTATTATCGCATCACACTGTGAGTGACAGATAAAAAGAAATGAATACTGGTAGTCCCCAACTTACAAACATTCAAGTTACGAAGTTACAATTATATACAATAGTTTCATTGTGTAAGTGAATGTATAAAATGTCCAGTATATTGTATGTGTGCGCACATCCTCAACAAAACAGAAATTACAGTCCAAGAAAGTGACTGAAAAACTTTGACAGAATGGCGTCCGGGATTCCCCTCTCAAACTTAGTTTGCAGTCAAAGTAAAGTTAACATCCGTGCGTGTCAGTTCCTCCTCCTTTCCTGTCGGCGCTAATTCATTTCAAAGGTTAAGTGCAGGTTAATTAGTTTTATTTCTACTATATATATTTTCTATTAATCATTTTTATATGAATATTTTGGGATTGTGGAACAAATCATTGGAGTTTCCATTGTTTCTTATGGGGAAACTTGCTCTGGGACAAAATGGCGATCGGGATTCCTCTAGTGATTTAAAGGTGGAGAGACAACACTTCCCTGTGAGATTCATTTCCTTAGGCGCAGTTACAGTTTTTGGCCATATGACAGCAGTTTTGGGAAAGGACACAGATTTAGTCAAGTGGATGGTATGTTTTGTACCGCATATTTGTGTCAGAGTCATATGAGACTCCCATTGTCCAACTTACGAACAAAATCTGACTTATGAACATGCCCCTGAAAAAGAACTCATTCGTAAGTAAGGGACAACCTACTTACGAATTTCTATTTATACAGTAAGTGCATGATGATTGTATGTACAGGCGGGAACGAAACTGTACATAAGGTGAACCAGCAAGTTGAAATGGTAATCAAAGAGAGAATGAAATGAATGAAAGGACAACACCAGAGTGCAGTGAAGACAGAATGTATATGAGGCTATTTATAGTAATGTCAGAGAAGGAGCTCCCTCCTCTCACACAGAGCAGTGTTATTGTAAAGTCTTATTGCAGTTGGCCCAAAAGACTTCCTGTAGCATTCTTTGTCACAGCGGAGCTGAAGCATTGTCTTGCTGAAAGTGCTCCACTGTTTAGCCAGTAGGTTGTGGAGGGGATGTGCATGATGGTTAACAGTTTGTGTAGCATCCTTTTCTGCACTACCACCTTCAAACACTGAAGGGGAGTCCCCAATATTCCCCTTAATAGGCACTGCTTCTGATGCTGCTGTTCCAGCAGATAGCAGCAAGGAATAATGCACTTGCTACAGCCATTGAAGGACCAGAGTTTGTAGAGTCTGCTCTAAACTGTATGAACACTTGTACTGGACAGATGAGTGTCTGCTACTATATAATGTATATATATACTATATGTATACTATTCTATATATACTATACCACGTTTCATGCTTTTTACTGATCTCTCTTTTTTCTAATGCATCTCTTTTCCTCTCTTAGGTGAAGGCAGGTGCGAAGGAGGTGGCAATATTCGGCGCTGCCTCAGAACTCTTTAGTAAAAAGAACATAAACTGCTCGGTGGAGGAGAGTCTGCAGCGCTTTGAGGAAGTGATGGCAGCGGGCAAACATGAAGGAATCCCTGTACGAGGGTGAGCCTGATGCGCCGTCAAAGAAGTACTTTTAATTTTTTTATTCTGGAATATGTGTCAAAACAGCAGGTTTATTTCTGTAAATAGTGTTTAGTGATTACCACTGGACAAACCGCTAACCCTGGATTTTCCTGGTTTGTATGATCGCAGCTATGTGTCTTGTGTCCTGGGATGTCCTTACGAAGGAAAAGTCTCGCCGCTGAAGGTAGCCGAGGTGGCGAAGCGTATGTATGCGATGGGCTGTTACGAAATCTCACTGGGTGACACGATCGGCGTGGGTACGCCAGGCAGTATGTCTGAGATGCTGGAGGCGGTGATGAAGGAGGTGCCAGTTGACGCCCTGGCTGTTCACTGCCACGACACGTACGGCCAGGCGCTCGCTAACATCCTGGTCGCTCTGCAGGTCAGGCCTAGACAGAGATACTAGAACAAAACTGGCAGATCGGGCCATGATGTTGATTTGTCCATTCACCAAAGTCCTATACGAATGGAAATTCCAGGAATTCCATACGCTTATGTATTTTTCTGCAACCTTGTTCTGTATTGATGCATTTTTCTCCACTCCTAATATGTTTTTGTCCCCCTATAATTGTACAGAAGGGCATTAGCGTCATTGACTCGTCTGTATCAGGTTTGGGTGGCTGCCCGTATGCTCAGGGAGCTTCTGGAAACGTTGCTACTGAAGATGTTGTGTACATGTTGCAAGGACTCGGGATCCATACGGTAAGCATATATATCATCAGCTATAACATTAACACATTAACACTGATTGGTTACGGCTGATGTATCTACAGTTCACGTGATATATCTTATCTTCAGTACAAACGTTACACCTGTTTATTATGTCTGCATGACATCGTACAAAATCTATTTCCAAAAATTACTTAAAAAATATAAATATATTACATAAGAACATTTGCATGCCTGTAAAGAAAGTAACATAATATATGACAAACCTGTAGAATTATAGAGGAACTCCTATATTTTACCACTTCAAATGCAAAAATATGTAAATGAAAAAATTTCAGTTTCAAGAGAATCGCAATACTTAACTAAATCAGTCGTCTCCATCTCTAGTGTATTCCTACACTGATTTGCATTCCTTTTTTTGTGTGTGTTCATGTAATCAAAACACTTAATATGCAGATCATGGGGTTCTCTCCGGGATCAGGAACCTGTGGTGTTAAAAATTAAAAAGTATACGTATAGTTCTGCACATTCACCTCAGATAAAGTTCTTTATTTAAAATACAGTTTTTGTTTAAACGAGGAAATGAATCATTATCTTGAAGTTGCTTTTGCTTTTCCAGTGAAATGACTCTCTACTGAGATTTTGAGTCTTGCACAAACATGTTTCGTTTCCATTACAGGGAATCGACCTGCAGAAGCTGATGGATGCTTCAGCGTTCATCTGCCGCTCTCTTAACAGACGAACCAGTTCCAAAGTTTCTCAGGCTTTGTGCAAACTGTGACCTCAACTCACTGTGTGCATATACAGTGCTGTGAAAAAGTATTTGCCTCTTTTTTTTTTTTTTTTGCAATTTTGTTCCACTTAAATGATTGAGATATTGAAACAAATTTTTAAAATACACAAAGATAACCCGATTACATACAAAATGCAGTTTACTTTTTCATATTGGTCCAGGTAGGTTTGGACAGATTTTTTCCCTTATTAAATTAAATCATCATTTAAAAACTGCATTGTGGATTAACTTGGGTTATCTTTGTATAGTATTAAAATCAGTTTGATGATCTGAATCATTTATGTGTGACAAATATGCAAACATAAAAATTCAGGAAGGGGGTGATTGCTTTTTTTTATGGCACTTTAGATGTGTGTTTTGATTCTGTCTGTTTTGGAACCACGTCCCCCAGTCCTGTTCCCTCTGATAAACTGGGTAGCCTTCATCCTGATCTCTCTAAGCCTGCCATTTCCTGCAAAAGAACAGGAAGCCCTAATTGCCCTGTAGGGACTAATGAACGGATACATGATATTGTGTACGCGTATTGTGAATCCTGTTTCCAGCTGAAAGACACTTTCCATTTGGTCCCATAATTGAAGGAAGCTGCCTAAATCAGGGGCTTGTTTTCATAAGACACTTGCACTAAAAGATTTCCCATGACTAGGTCTATAATGTTATATATGCACACAGATACACACACATTTCATGTCTGTTTATTAGGGAAGCGACTGCTTCTCGTCTGGGTGCCTCGGATTCGACGGTGTGAGTGTGTGTGGCTCGCAGTGAGCTCCAGTCTGGTATAAACATACAGATGCAAGTGTGTAAAACTGTCTAGTGTCTTACAATCAAGAAAGCAGTTCATCTTCTTCTTGGTGGCGATATTGATTGTTTTCAGCACTTAAACTTAAAATGAAGTAAAGGTGTTATTTCGTCATAAGGTGTTAACCTGAATAGCGCTCACTTGCTTGCTGTTATAGTTTTCGCAAGGCAAGTGATGGTTGTTGGGTCACAGTAACTGCTGATCTATGCTTCAGTCCTGTTTCAAGTCCTAATATGGTCCTGCGAATGCTGCATCCTTTCCAGAAGCCCTTACGGTACTCGGTTTAACAAGTTCCGTGAAACGAAACGTCACGTTAATATTACTCGGTATTGCCATGATACAATTTAAACCATAATAAACACATGACCTTAAAAATTATTAGTGTATAATATGCTGCAGTCTGAAAAAAAAAAAACAATGGCGTAATGTGCCTAAATCTAAACAGTGTTTAAAACAATTAAACAACCACAATGAATATTTGACACTAAAGCACTTTTGATGGTAGTTTAGATTAGTTTTCTCTAACAGCAGTTTTATTGCTGCATATCGACACAAAGTTACACTATAATGCCAAAAGTATTCGCTCACCTGTCATCACATGCATATTCAGTAACATTCAATTCTTAATCCATAGGGTTTAATATGATATTAGCCCAACCACTGTTCTGGGAACGCTTTCAACAAGGTTTAGGAGTGTGTTTATGGGACGGTAGTTTAGATTAGTTTTCTCTAATAGCAGTTTTATTTATCATAGATTCATATTGATACAAAGTTACACTTTATTGCCAAAGGTTTTTGCTCACCTACCATCACATGCATATGAACTCGAGTAACATTTCTTAATCCATAGGGTTCAATACGAGTCCTGACCTCAACCCGATAGAACACCTTTGGGATACCAGGCCTTCTTAACCAACATCAGTGTCTGACCTCACGGATGCACTTCTGGTAGAATTTCAGAATGTCCATAAACACTCCTGCGAGCAAATACTTTTGCCAATATAGTGTATGTGCAGCGAATGTCTACAGTAACAATGAACAGACACAGACATTTTAATGCAGATTTAACATTTTTGGACAGAGCCACTCGCAAGCGGAGATCACAAGCTTCATTCCCGGTTAGTGTAGTTTGACCGTGCTGTCTCAGGGGACAAGCCAGGGATGGCATTACCACACTCTCAGACCAAACATAGTGACACTAGCCAACCTGTGAGCACATGTAAGCGGAAGGGGTGGATAGCCCTCTGAGTGTGTCACACTATTCCCAACTTTTATTAGCAACAGTTTGAAAAACAAGCAGTCGCATGTCTCCGAGGAAGTGTGAGAGAGTCTCACCCTCCCTGGTCCTGGTTGGTAGTGTCACCTTGATGCGCGAGTGCCATAACAGAGAGACTGCTGCAAATCGGCTTTGACTAATTTAGAGATAAAATCACGGAAAAATCTCCCTGCGAAATAACATTTTTAAAAAGGTTTTTTTTCAGGGTGGTGAGGTAGTGACTGCTCAGAGCCGATCTAACATAAGCGGGGACGTGCTAACCCATTTCATGGGTGTTTTTCAATGTCAAATGTGACTATGATTGGATAGAAGTAAAATTTCTGAATTATTTTAATAACTAATGAATTGTAATTGATAGCAAACTGCCATGGGGGAATAAAACACTTAAGGAAGTGCTCTTAGAAAATAATCGACTTCTAATTTTCCTATTTTCTCACCTTATGGCTCAATCTGAACAGCTTCTTCTGTGTAATATGCTCTGTAATTCTGACAGTGGCGATTTTTTTTCACTCTTGAGGATGTGTTGCTATTTTCAGTCAAATGATGCTGCAACTGTTTAAGCAGGAATGCAGTTCGGAATTTTAAGCTGCAGTGGTATGAGAAAGACCCATGCTAGGTTTTCTTTCGAAAAGAAGTTTCTTTGAGCCAGCAGTTGACTGAAGACACGCACCAGGATGGACGTTGCTGTGCTGTATAATTTATTTCTGCTCGTTTGTGGTTCTCACGGCCTGATGGAAAGCAGGCGCTTCATGCTGCTGATGTAATGTTAGGAGATAGTTTATTAAAGTCGCGCACTAATATTTCCTTTCCGTTTATGGATCCTCAGTATATACAGTACAGACGTTGATTAAATCATTGACTATAATGACTTGAATTATTTTTGGAATAACTTCACACTTTACTTATGTACATTCTACATGCATTATTTACTGGCTTATTAAATACTTTATTTAAATAAATTATGCTTGTGTAATAAATACAGATCGAAGCAACCTTGTTCTGTGTGCCTTATATAATTATTATTCTGTGTGGTTAACAAGAAATCAGCTTGTTTACATAACATCTACATTAAACAAAATTTTGTCTACTTCCTGCACAGATTCTTTTCAGATATTGAGGAGAAAGCGAGCTATTTTAGGGAAGGAAAGCTAAAAGTAACAATTTCTGTAAACGCTGAACATATATATCATTGCACACTTTTACAAGACATTTTATATAACTCCAAACCTCCTACCGGAGTCTGAAGCCACAGATGTTTAGATCCAGATGTTTTCTAGATACTTGAAATTTCAGGGTCTTGAAAGCTGCGATGTGATTTCACATTTTCTTGCTGGAAGAAAGTGATCCACTTATGTTTTTTTAAAGTATATTATTTTTGGGGGGAAAAAAACAACATTTTTATCTTTAAAAGAATGTTTGCTTGAAAGTACTGTAGCATCTGTGGGAACACGGAGGCCTGTGAGACTAACGCTGGCATGAAAGGACAACAGATTATGTGCTGATGAAGTTAATTATTCAGTTTCTAGAAGTTGCCATGACTTGCCATGTTTTTAGCTCGAATATCCTGTCGTCCATGAACAAAAGCTTTCTGTACAGTACTTGTTAGCAACGTTAGTCATGTAATTCAAACAAAGCATCTTGACTGGTTTTCTGCAGTTATAATACGCACTGCCTGGCCAAAAATAAAGTTACCCACTAATATTTCTTTGAATGCCTTTTACGTCACTGTATCTATAAAAAACAATCTATTGATAGAGAAACCTGGCCACTTCATTTTATTGCCACATAACATTGCTGAACCTACTGTAGACCTAAGCAACCCTAGACCATAACGATTCCTCCAGAAGCTTGTACAGTGGGCACTGGGACAGGGTAAGCCTGAACTCATCAGACCACATGACCTTTTTCCAATGTTACACATTCCATTCATGAGCCATAACAAATCTTTTTTGTAGCCTTTTTCAGATTAGGCATGATGATGATTTAGGTTGCTTTGACAATTGAGCCTGATTTTAGGTAACTATACTGTCATTTACAAAAATTATTCACCAGATTGATCAGATATATAATTACTTTATCTGGTTGGGGCATGATGGAGCCGGAGCAAATCCTGGGAACACCAGCTGTGATTTATCTTAATCAGGCACCTCTATAAAGGATGAAAATTAAGATGCAAAAAGCATTTATAGTATAACTTTATATTCATAACATTACAGTAATATGCAGCTTTATTAAACACTAAGCTATAATGGTCTCTAATGATAGATAGATAGAGAGCCAGGAAAAAGTTTTTTTTTTTTTTTTGGTTAAGCTCAATCTTATTTCAATATTACACAAAGATAAATCGAGTAAATAAAAAAACGCTGTTTTTAAATGATGATTTCATTTATTAAGGGTAAAGGGGTGTCCAAATCTACCTGGGCCAGTGTTAAAAAGTAATTGGCTCTAAACAAACTAATTTTAAAAAATAAGGGGGAAAAGAAATCATACACGTGTTGGCATCATAACACGCGGAGAAGGGGAAAAAACCTGAGAAACCCATATGGACACTGGAACAACATGTGAACGTGCAGTGAGACAGTAACCCGAGTGCAGGATTGAACCAGGGACCCTGGAGCTGTAAGGTGGGTTTGCATTTATGAAGCAGTTTTTAAACAAACTATTAAATAGCAGTGTCATCATTACACCGTTAACAATCTCTGCTCTTTTGCAATACATATTGTGTGTGGACTGCTAGAGCTCGTCATTCTTGTCTAACTGTATATTTCCGTGAAAGTTTCGTTTTTACACACCCTCACACATTACCTGTCACACAGATACGCTCCCAAAGAGCAGGTACAACTGATTTCAACAGGTTTCTCAGGTTCAGAAAATTTCACACTGATAAATCCTCACAACCATTTTGGTGATCTGAAAATGTATCAAAGTTATACACAGGGGTACAAGCTATAAACAGGGGTACACTACAAAGTGCTAACAATAACTCTGCATGCCCTGTGAAGCTCATGTTCCCCAAGATGGTCACTATCCCACCACCTCGTACAGTGGCCTAAGCAGGAAACTTCCCCACAGGACTTTCTTCTAGTTTTCCGACTACCTGCTTCACATTTTGTGTTTTATCAGAATATCCTGTTTTTCTTCATCCTTTGTTCACTACTCTGTGGTTTCTCCTGAAGAACTTTTCAAGACATGTATCTAACAAGGCTAGATATGCACTCTTGCATAACGCACCTCCACCCACAATTACCTGCACAAGGAAGTCACGCATAAGCGTTATCATCTAGCTGTATCTATGGTTTGCCAGGAATTTTATCAAAAACAGGACAGACAGCAAAAAGGAACAGTAATGAGGAAATTTATATCATATTTCGAGACACTTCCCTGTCACTTTTGTGTCAAAAAGTCACCAGGAAGCATTAAGTTCCTATTAAAGAAACAATCAAGAGTTCATAAATCAGAAAATTATCTTCTGAGTTCTTTAATACTAACCAACGTTCAATACATGCAGGTCGTCAGCTAACACAGTTGAATGCGTGGTTTCTTCATCTTTAACAGAAAAAAACTGACACAGTGTTTAGTTCACTACTAAATTTAAATTACTACTTTATCTTTACATTTATTGGTCCGTATGCTTTTGCATTTATGGAGTTATGTGTACTAGTAATATGACCTTATTTTATTTTATTGCCACATAGTGCTGCTGAGTCTAGACCTGAATGAAGCAACCCCAGAATGAAGCAACCCCAGATCATATCACTGCCTCTAGAATCATGTACAGTGGGCGCTATGCATAATGGGTGCAATGTTTCATGCGCTTCCCTTCTTACCCTGAAGCAGCCATCACTCTGGAGTAGGGTCAATGAGGAGACTCATCAGACCACATGACGTTTTTTTCATTGCACCAAAGTCCAATCTTTATGTTCCCTAGCAAATTGAAGATGCACAGCTGTTTTGTCCCAATCATGTGAGGTCCATTTTTTACTGTTGATTTTTTACCATGCAACTTGTAAGTTGATCTCCATTTATGATTTTTCCGACCACATTTCTTCCACAAAGTTGATGGTTCAGCACTACCCTTCCAGGTTTTGATAATGTGTCAAAGGGTTCTTAACTCAGTTCCAACTTCAAATCATCTTAGTAATTTGACACTTCTGAAATGGTGACTTTTTGGCCAGGCAGTGTAACTTAAATTCATTTAAATTAATACTAGACAATTTGTTTTTACTTTCTACTAACATTTTTAATTCATACTAAATCCATGGGCTTTAATGTTTAATTTTCTGCAATTACTAGTGATTTCTGTTTCATAATTTTTACTCAGGGTTTACACTGGATCAAACTTATTAATCAGGTTTTGGTCACTGGTCATTTGGTCATCTCATTCCTTCCACTTTAGGAGAAGGTGGTATTGTATGATAGGTGTATTGAGAACAAAAACTGCCCATTGTTGTCAATCTCATTGAAATATGTTTGTTTAAAATATATAAATCATAATCACTGAGCATCCAATCAGTAGTAACTAGATTTTAGCTGTACTAATTATGTATTGTCGTCCAGCAATGAACTAGAGGAGATTAAACGTCACACAATTTATAAATAAATAAATAAATAAATAAAGCGCACCTTACCATAAATAGGAAAAAATAATGTATTTTTCAAATCTTGGGAAATTTTGTAATTATAAAAAAAATATCCAATAATTCTGGATGAGGTCATATTACTAGTGCACATAACTCCATAAATGCAAAAGCGTACGGACCAATAAATGTAAAGCACTGCTAATGTGTGAGGGTGTGTAAAAACGAAACTTTCACGGAAATATACAGTTAGACAAGAATGACGAGCTCTAGCAGTCCACACACAATATGTGTATTGCAAAAGAGCAGAGATTATTAACAGTGTAACTATGGCACTGCTTATTTAATTGTTTGATTAAAAACTGCTTCATAAATGCAAACCCACCTTAGTCATTTAAATTTAGTAGTGAACTAAACACTGGGTCAGTTCTTTTCTGTTAAAGATGAAGAAACCACGCATTCAACTGTGTGTTCAACCATCTCAGACAACACTGTCATTTCTTAGCTAAAAATTATGGCACTTTACTCTTAAATAAGTAATTTTAACATTTATAGATTGATGAAATACACGAAATGCAGTAAATTTCATCAAAGCTATTAGCAAAAGTCATATTTTAAAGACTGACTTTTTCTATTAATTAATATGTTGAAATGTATAAGTTGGACTTGGTCAGTATCACAATTTGACAAAAAATAAGCAAGTGTTTGAGAACTTACTTATTGGGATCTTCAAGAAGTTTGGGTGATCAACCTCCTGTTGAACATGTGACTTGTGGTATATTCCAAATTTTTCTGAAAGGTGATTGTGTTCAGGGTGAATGGATGATCCATCCATCAAACCATCCATCCATCTTCCGTACCACTTATCCTGTATAGAGCAGAACACCTTACACCAATGTTACACTATGAGCAATTTAAAAACTCTCCAATCAATCACCAATGCATGTCTGTGGACTGTGGGGGGGAAAACAGTGTACTCAGAGGTAAGATTCGAACCCCCAACCCAGGGAGCCATTGGGCCACTTGTTTCCTAACATTAATGAATAACTTATAAAAAGAATGTTTATTCATATGATGTACATATATAGATGCTAAATAGATTCACACATTATTGCAAAATATTACAATGACTTTAATGAAGATAAAGTTGAGTTATTGTGGATTGTCATGAGTAAAATGCTGTTTTTCAAGTGCTGGAGGTATTTTAAGTGGTTTATTTGAAACATGCACATAGGTTGTTGTGACATACAGTAAACCCTTTCAGCGTTTAAAATGCCTTTTACTTCACACGCAAATTTGAGTTGTAGGAACAAACAGAAAACCTGTAATTTTTGCCTTTTAGGAATAACCAGAGAAAATTTAAGGGTTCTGAATTTAACTTATTTTAAAGTTAAGATAGATGTTAACTGTGAAACAAAAGTGTTCAACGTTATGCTACGTTTTTCAACTGAATTTGTCATAATCTAATCTCAGATCATAGATAATCATGGCCTATATTATACAGTATAACCTTAGCCCTGTGTAACTCAAATCTAATTGGATTGGATCAGTGCCACTGCATAACTCGAGATCTGATAAGATTTCTCTACCCAAGGATTTATAAGATGCAGTATGAACAAGATCGAACACCAGCACATGCAGTAACAGGACACAAATCATTCTCACTCTCTGAACAAGCCTTCTGGCCAGTCATATTGTGGTCAATTTTTATTTCTTTTTTGTGTCGTGTGTGAGTTGTTTTAAACTAATTGTGTGCATTCCACTGCAAGGGCTCTCCACTTCAGTTTGTTGTGCAATATTCTGAATAGTAATAAATGTGACTCTGACTTAATTTTATTGCAGTTTATTCTGCACTAAAGTCAATGTTATAACTCCTAGAAATAAAAAAAAAATCTGTTGCCTCCTAATCCTATATAGTGGATAATTTCACCAGTAATTATTTCCGAACTTTACTTTAATATTAGTCTATAAAACATCTTTCCAAATGTATGTTGCAGTGTTAACGCTGGTTTTTGTTGTACTTCTTTCCCTAAGGGCAGTGCAAATCTTTTTGCAGTTCCCTTTGACTTTCTTTATTTGAATAAGCATGCATTTATCATGCAATTATCTGTTTGGTGTTCTAATGGTTATGGGTTATGTTTCCCTTTTGGAGCAATGCATTTGTTCCACATGCAAATCTGATCCAGATTTAATCCAGATTTTTTTGTTATAGGAAAATAATAATTGACAGACTGTCTTGTTTTTTTTCCCCATAAAATGTCTCGAAGACATTTGTTCCTCTTACACCACAGTCATTTGGCAACAATTCATTTACAGTTGGGGAATGTCTATGAAACTATTTCCAAAGGGTGTTCAAGTCAAACCAGGACTTTTGATTGTGCAGAATAACAGAACACAGTTTTAAGCATAAAAACTAGGTTTATTTCGCTATATATATAGCACTTATCCCAGCATGGCAAGTCCAATCTTGGCTCCGGCTTATTGAGAGAACTTTTTTCATTGATGGTATTCAAGCACTAGTGAAGCACAGGGATAAGTGCATTAGAATGTCCACACAATATCTTTTGTCCAAAATTACTCACAGAATTTTTTTGCTGTGAATCCTGTTCTCACTTATGCTACAGAAACTACATATACTGTAAGCAGACTTACATAGTCTTACTATAATGGGACATATTTATTTACTTATTTTAAAAACACACAATTCTGCATGTCCGTTTTTACTGCCCAAGAACAAGACAAAGTTTCTTTATATAACATCCTTTATTTATATGTATAAAAATAGACATAAATGTTTAAAACAGCTCTTGAAGTGGCCACAGATAGAAACATAAAACAGCATATTGTTCCATAATTACAGGTCTGAGGCAGAAGCAGTTTTTCAGTTTGCGGTGATTTGCTTGCGTGTAAACTCTGACATTCCACGTCGCTCAGCTTGACTCAACATGCCACTGACTCACAGAAGTTTTAGTCAAGTCTCAATGAAAAGCAAACAGTTCACTTGAATAAACTGGGTACTGGAAAAGAAGCATGAATCTGTTTGTTCTGTTGAATGTTTAAGCACCTGGATTTGCACGTTCACATAACTTCTGCAATTTACCTTTTTTTTTGGATTGTTTTTTTTTTATAATTTTTTTTTAATAATGATATAAAGCTGTATTTACTTTATAAGACTCTTGTTCTAGAGGACAGCAAGCGACACACCCTGACGCCAGTTACTGTACCACTTTTAGTAAACAGCTTCAATTTTTTATTGTTCTTCCTGTGTTATGTTTTTTCATATAACGTATTTTGAGCTGAAGTTCTGTATAGTAAGTGCTCTAAGAATTATTATTAATACTACTATTATTATGATGATGTCAGTGTCGCTTATTATTTATCTCTACTATTTATCTGTGGTATTTTCAGTCTCCCCAACAACAAATGTTTCTTAATTCTGTAAAGCTGCTTTGCAACTGAGACCATTGTTATAAGCACAATACAAACAAAATTTAATTGAATTGAATTAATTTAAGAAAATATTCCATATAATGTCTTGTAAACCATTAATATCTTATTCAACAGTATTTAACAGTATAAAATACTACAAAGAAGTGTTTTATTTTAAGAATTAAGAAATCCACTTTCTACTAAGCTATAGAAAAAACTTTTTCTCAGAGTTACACGCTACTTTTACACCTATGTCATGAAACTCATTAAAATCATGACCCAAATCCAATGGTGTGCAACGGTGTGTAAAGACTTTTACTGTGGAATGAAGCAGATCCACCTTTCTGCAACGGCTTAGAAATTTTTACATTCTTTTGTTCCTGATAAGCTTGTCTCATATTGTATACTAAGTAGCAAAGTGTTTTAGAATACATCATATCAAAATACTAAAACGTAAAAACTGAAAAATACAGAAAGTTGGAACAAATATTTGACGTGCATGTCAATATCCAATAAAAAGAGAGGATAATGTAAAAAGGACAACAACAAAGACAGCATACAGGTGTTCATATTTGCACTGGAGATTCTTAATGGAGAACAAAGAAGTGCTTGTATTACAGTAATTTAAAAAATAGACAAAAGAAACAAAAATGCTGTAATTGGAGAAGCTTTGCCCCAATTTACTGATCCCTCAATTTTTGCTTTGCTATTGCTAAACTTTATTAAATCTGGCTAATAAGTGATCCCTTAGTTGTTGATGTTCAACATCCCTTTTCATCAGAATTTTAAAACTAAATCAAAACACGTATGAAGATAAACTACTAAGACTTGTCCTGAGTTGTACCGCCGCTTCTAAAGTACTTCCAGAGATTATTTTGTCAACCAGGTTCTGCTTATACACACTGAATGATTGAAGGCAAGGAAATGGAGTTTGAGACCTAAAAATGGTTCTCAGTCAAGTCCTGGATTTACCTCTATCAGACATTAACATTAATATCAAGTGAATCTCCATCCTAGAGCATGAGAGGGTTTGAGGAAATCAAATGTTTTTGGACCACAAACGATATCTCAGAACAGTGTTTTCCTCTTCTTATACTCAAAGTGCATCAAAAATCTTGCTTGAGCGATCTCTCTGTAGATCTCCTAGTTAGGCTAAGCTTAAGTTCGGAGCTGAAGCCCTCATAAAAACACTCGTCTTGTAATCCATAGGGGCATCCAGCTTGGTCTTCTGCTTGTACAGTGGTTTCTGGTCCAGGTCCTGCATGGGCAGTGTGCAGTTGCTATCCTGGTCCCGACATGGAGCCCTGTAAAGAGGCATAGCTTGCTTCGGACGACGTTTTATCCGCTTGCAACAGCTTGAGATGCGCTTGGCCAGAAGGTAAAAGATCTCACAGATGTTGAGAACAATGCAGAGTGCTGAGGCGCCCACCATGAAGTAGGTGAATGTCTTCTTTTCAGTGGGCCGGCCGATATAACAGTCCACTACATTGGGACACGGGGATATATCGCACTTGACGACTCGTGGCAAATGAAAGCTGTGATAGATGTGATGGAGGATGTAGAGGAAAGCCACTTCAATACCTGTTTTGACCAAGAGGCTGATTAGGTAGGTCCACCATAGCCCACCGTGCTTCTTACCTGTATCATCATAGAGCTTGGCATCAGGGCCATGTTTGGCACGGTACTTGCGTTCCCGTTCATCCCGATACTTGACATGCATGACCACGAGGAGTGAAGGGCACGTGACGAAAATGAGCTGCAGCGCCCACAGGCGAATGTGCGAGATGGGAAAGAAGTGGTCATAACATACGTTGGGGCAACCTGGCTGCTTGATGTTACAATCAAAGTCCTTCTGCTCGTCGCCCCATACTCGCTCTGCTGCCACCACGTACACCAGGACACGAAAAAGGAAAACCACCGAAAGCCAAATGCGGCCGAATGCCGTTGAGTACTTGTTCACCCCACTGAGCAGGGCCTGGAGTGTCTTCCAGTCCATAGCTCTGTCTTTTTAGTTTCCTGATTGTTCTTAGTTTCTCCTTTTCTTAGATCCTCTTTTCCTTTTCTTCACACCAACTGATCTCACTCTGTCTCACTCCCCCTGTGGTACTTTGCCTTTTTTGATGGTGGGTCTCAATGCAACCTGGGAAAAACAAAAATAAAAAGAGGGTAAGTATAAGGTAAAAATTAGCCCAAATTTCCCCTATCCAAAATAAAAACACAGCATAATTCTTTGTGTATTTGTGTGTATGCTTACAGAACCTATTTTGTATTAGGTTGCAAATTATCCTTGTAATTAGTTTAAAAAAAATCTTGTGATCTCTGAAGTTTAAACCTAGACTAATAAACCAATTTCTGAAATATACTCTATTGTATCTCAATATTTCCACACCAAAAGTCAGGGCTAATTCAAGAAACATGCATACCACAACATGCATAAACCTTCCTTTTACAAGCACATACAGCTCTTGTAGACTGTTTGACTATGAATTTTGTTGTCAAACCAGTTTAACAGAGCCTTTGCCTCTGACACAAATGTTAAGATTTCCACACACTGCCATTGTGAGAAAAATGAGAGAAAGAAGTCTTACAAAAAAAGGAAAAGGCTTTATGGCACAGGTTGACCTATTAAGAAAATCCATGTCACTCTTATACTTTTGCTCATGTAAGTATGACACAACAATGTCAGAGTGAAATCAAATTTCTAATTTATATAAAAACACAGCTAGAAAACATCCATCCATCCATCCATTTTCTTCCGCTTATCCGAGGTCGGGTCGCGGGGGCAGCAGCTTCAGCAGGGATGCCCA
>JAQQZS010000005.1:6693586-6709213 GCA_030068045.1 Platyallabes tihoni | reverse complement strand
TGTGTGACAAACATGCAAAAGAATAAGAAATCAGGAGGGGGGCAAATAGTTTTTCACACCACTGTATATATATAGATGAGACATTTCCAGAATTTGCATTCAGGGTGTAACGGATTACACAGTTACGCGCTTACGGTTTTCTCGATGACGGGCTGTAGGTGATTCCCGTACGCCAGCATGATGCTCTGTCTGTCTGAACACAGAGCAGCAGACAGCAGGGGGACGGGCATCGGGATGGCACCTTCACCAGAGCCGGCGCTCGACATCTGCACTGAGCACACCGGGGACAGGGGCTTCTTACACGGCCTGCGGGACAAAACAACCAGAGTGAGAACAACTTTAACACAAACAAATTAGAATTTCGCTTAAACAGAACTAAACATTTTCACAGCTTGATTTTTCCTTTAAAAAAGTTTCATATTTAACTTGCTCTTTAACATGTTAAATACAGGTTTCGGAGCACCCCGCTGGTGTTAACCTCAAGCTGAAATACCCCTAATAATACCCACCCCATGAGATCAGCAAAGCTGAGCAAAATCCCAGAGGAGGGGCTCTTCTTGTATAAAGTCACATTTGGGGGAAAATCTAATCTGCTTGTTTCAGCCTTGGCCAATACAAAAATGGAAAAAGAACAAAGCACAAAACCAATTTTTTTTTTGCCCCTGAACATTTTAAATGTCCAGCTGCACACGGTTGAAATGTTTAAATAGTGACAAAAAATTTCACTTATTTTGTTTGCACACACAAATCCTAACATTCTGCATAAAAACACCTGTTATTGGTTGGTCGCAATACCGAGGAGCTCGTTATTAACTAATCAAAACGACATCTTTTACCGAGTCTAACCTTTAAGGTTTGTGGAAATGCTAGACAAAAACTTATTAAATTATTGTCCTGGTTACACACTCACCCATTGAGAAAGTGCTCGAAGAGATGCAGCTGTCCGTCCTTACACACCACCGCTAACCGCACCGCCTGGAAAAAGTTTAACGTTTAATGGCGTTGATGGAGAAAAGACTACAATTATGAACACAACTTGGAGAACTAAATAAAACCTGCAGTGTGCAGGGCTCTCACCTCATCTTTGCTGTTGGAAGTTTGCAGGTCGATGTGCTGCGGTTCGTCCGTCAGCGTGAATGATACCACAGAGTTCTTGTCTTTGCCATCGGACCGCACCTGCCTGTTAGCGCAAAATATTCCATTTTAGATTTAACCACAGAATCAACATCACCGGGAAATGTTATTGTGCAAGAACTTTAAACATTAACAGTCATCTCATCTTTTTGTTATATCTGCTGCAGGTGTGATGCGTTTCTTTCTGAACACAATAACGTGTATGATAACATGTTAGCGTACCACACACTGAGCAGTCTGTCGTGAGCAGCTCCAGACAGGAAGTACAGGCCGTTGCTGTCCGGAGTTCGGGTTGTTGCGAAGCACAAGGTTGTGACTGTTGTTGAGTGACCTGTGAACCTCTATAGGAGGAGTCAAAAAGTAAAAAATGTTCAAGTTTAAATAATCATCTCACTCTAATACAACAGTAAAACATTATGTGGACTGTTCATACAGCTTGTTCAGTTCCCATGATGACCACAGCTAGGATCTTAAACAGGACAAAAAGCAATACAGTGGAAAAGTACAATAAGAACAAAATCCTGTAACACACCATGTGTGCATTTGTGTGTGTGTGAGACGGAGAGACAGAGTGACAGTGACTCACCCTGTACATCGTTTTGGTCTCCAGGTCCCACATCTTGATGGTCATTCCAGCAGAGAGCAGGAGTTTGCCATCAGAACTCACACACAGACTCGTCACCGCTGCCCTGTCCGCTTTCCATTTGCTTAACACAAATAAAACCCAAATGTCACAATCAGTGTTTATTTAAAAGGCACTAAATAGCGTGTGACTGAGAGTCAAATTTATACATGCATCTCTGCAATTTTGCTAATCTAACATAATACATATGCTAAAAAACGTAAACGCTAAATAAGAGCCGCTGACTTATTATATGATCCATAATTCCAAGAGTTGGTTGTTAATTTCATTATGTTAATTTGGTATATTATGTTTTTCTCTCCATTCATTCCAGAGTGTACACTCCTGCCACTGACCAGCGTGTTTTGCCTGTCTTCAGGTCCCACTCTGCAATGTGTGTGTCGTCTGAGCCGCTGTAGAGAACAGATTCTTCAGGATGCCACTGGACGCTGTTCACACTCCCACTATGCCCTCCGTCCTAAAACAGAGAGAAACAGAGATTAAATAACAAAAAAATTAATAAATAAACACACAAGGCTGTAATTCCTCCACTAATCAAAAAATATATAAGCAATTAAATATTCAAACTAAGAAGAAAATAGCATTAAAAAAATCCAGTCCATACCAGAGTGCAGTGTAGATCTCCCTTCACTGTGCTGTAGATGAGGACTGTGCCCGCTGCCGTGCCCAGTGCCAACAGATCCGACTGCTGAGCTGACGCCGGACCCGCCTCCGACTTCCTCTTCTTCCTCTGAGGCCCCTCCTTTAAACACACACAACGAACACACACACGTTAAACCAAGTCCCAAATTTAACATAACATACGTAAAGTCATGCTGCTAGAATTCAATGCAAGTTTGTGTTGTGGTGCACAGCATAGCAGTAATAAAAAAGAAAGAAAAAAAAAAGAAATTGGTACTACACTAATAATTTGACGATGTGAAGGACAAATTGATCTGGCTTACATGAACCTGTTATTAATCATGGAGTTACATGTACCAAAGAAAAAAACACGTCTGAGTGTGTGATACGAGCCGCAAGAAGAATTAAGCGAGTCCAGAGGATCAGCAGAAAGAACAGCGTACTTTTCCTTTCAGTTCAGAGAGGTGATTTGGAGAGATTCAGCAGTAAAAAGGCAGGCCAGAGAGGAACCTGGATATATTTTGGTTCTAAGTAAGTGGAAGAAAGATGAACCAATAAACAGAACGCACACTGGGACATTCACGGTGTGTTCAAGATGATTTCTGAAGAAATAAGGGACAAAATGCATATTTTGTTACTTTGGAGTGGACAGAGAACCGAGGACAGCTGGACACATTTTTACATTTTCTCCTGACGAAGCTAATCCCTCAAACTCGGGTCAGCCTTGAAAGTAAAAAAAAAAAAAATTGGAGCGTCTAAAAATTGCCTGACCTGGGCAAGTGTGTAAGATTCTACTGAGATTAAAGTCTTGTAGTATAACTTACCTGGCTACTTTTATTTCTGCTTGATCAGTTTACACGATGTGGGTGTATGCTGTTTTACAAAAAGATCAGCCGCCTTCTGAAGTAGCAAGCAGAAGTCACAATAAGGACAATTTTCTTTCGTTTTCTTCTCTTGTTAAAAAAAATATCTAAAATCCACCCCTAATGCGGCACAAGCTGGTCATAAAAGCACCACTAAACATTTCCCAGGGTAATGCAGATTCTCAAATTTTACACGACATCAACTCCAATGTAACTTCAGTGTAACCTCCTTTTCCTTATGAAATACGCACTATTTTTTGTAAAACTGTGGGAAAGAAACGACTTTTTTTTGCGCTGACACACAGAAAACTTCTTCAGGAGTTTGCCGTCAGGACTCACCGCCGCTCTGTTCCGTTTGCTTAACAAATAAAATGCACACATTCAAACATCACAATCATTGTTTATTAAGATGGAAATAAATACCGTCATTATTTTGCTAAATAATAAACTGCCTTAAACAGCTTTTCCGAAAAAACTTTCCATGTCCATTTCCCTTAACATTAGAAACAACCGGAAATAGATTTCCATAAGTCGCTATTACTCTTTGAAATCGTCATAACTATCATGCGTTTATCAAGTGTTGGCTGATAGAATGCATTTAAAAAGACATTATAATTAGCTTTTTTGACTCAATTATTGTCGTACAGATAATGCTTCACGATGCTTTGCGCACATTTAAAAAAAAGCTACCTCACAAGAAGGAGAAAAGTAAAAACCTTTACTCAAACACTCTGTGGGTACAACTCCTAATCTAAAATCTTCCATGCAGACATGTGCTAAATCTAGTTACACCGAGCATCAGGACCAGGAGAAGAGTGATTAGATTAGACAACTTTATTGTCACCACACATGAATGGTGCAAGGTAATGAAATACAGTTAGCATCCAACCAGAAGTGCCTTTGTTACAAGGAACAATGATTATGGATGGATGCAGTGAAGGAAAATATTGTATACAATGGTTATGATATTGTGGTTTGAGAAGGTTATATACATGTGTGCAATTTGTTATGGAGAGTGGAATGAGGGAGGTTATTATATACAATATGTGCAACAGTTGTGAATAGTGCAATCCTAATGGCATGGATAGGGTATTTTTTATCACTCATTTCAATAAAGGAGTAAAGCTGAGACCGCTAGATACTAAAGACTGGATTACGATATCATGATACCTCCGTGATGATTCAATTTGTATTGTGATGCATCACAATTTTCTAAACCCTATTCTGTAAATACATTTAAATTTTGCTAAGATTCTAAACAAACTTAGCAAATTATTCGCTCCTACCACACAGGATGCTGTGCTGTCTGCCAATGTGTGAATAGTTTAGAGCACGCCACCTGTAGGATTATAGAGAAACTGCAACATTTTACCATCTCAAATTCAAGCACAAAATTTATTTTGGAGCCAGTGTGGTGATAGATGAACTGCCTCACAAAAAGAATAGCTACTTACTAGATACCAGTTATAATGCTGCAACAAGCAGCCCATCTGAACCAACCGAGAGCAAAAATGCATATCTTTAATTTGATGTTGATGTTCATTATATACAACTAACAGTATGTGTTCATCCTTCTCAGATGCTGAATCGTTGTACATTGTGCTCCTTTGCTTCTCTCCCTGAACAACCTTGAAGAATATGGTTAATTAAAAGACTTTCTGACTAGTTTCTGAACAGTGCAACAAAAACTATATATTTTTATAGTGTTACGTTATCAAAAGTTGTGTGGGTTAAAAAGCCTCCTAGTGGGCCATTTCCTCCAAATTCTGTGAATGAAAATCATCTTGGAAAAAAAACACGCTTACAACATTATGTGATAATTAGTTTTGAAACATGGGAGTTAGAAGATTGGGGTACATCTGATTGGGGTGAAGTTAAGGTATAAAAGGTTTCGAGTTATGATTACACTCTCAATGTTAAAACTGTAATCTGAAAAATTTTTTTTAACATGGTAAAGGGACATTTATAAAACCGTGATACAGAATCACAAATTTATCAAATTGACACCTGGGTATTGTAATACCGTACGAGGTGGTGACTGGTACGGTCCATCCATAGTAGTTAATATAAAAGTTTACATTACGACCTCAAATTGGTGCAGTACTGCAGCTAAATTTGTCATAAATGTTTAAGAAATGTTTCGGCATAGGTAGGACTTCAATCATCAAAAGAAGATGCAGTTGTGTCTAAAAGAGGATATGGAGGGGAAAAAAACAAGCAAACACCAGACTACTTTTAATGAACTGGTTAATGAAGTTCCTTCATTTTGAGTGAACTGTATGGAAGTGCTACTTTTTAATATGAACTTAAACAATACTAACAGTTTGTGAAAAGTGAACAATTTGACAGCACTTTGTTCATATACAAAGTAAGGATACAAAAAACTATGAATGTGTGTATAATATTAAACTAAATTATATTATACTGGTGAAGACTTTTTGAACTGGTAGTTTTCGAACAAAAACCTGCTCAAACGGACGACAAAATTTCAGTGTCAGTCTGAACATCTAGAGGAAAAATTCCAAACCTTTAGTAAAGTCTGTATTAAATAGAATTAACTATAACTTAATCAGTGGAGGAAAACCATGTTGGATTAATTCAGGGGATTAATACGTCCTGGGATGTTTGAATTGGTCAATGCATATGACAAATTCACGTTGGTTCTCAAAACAGGGAGTGCAGTCTGATCAAATCTACACGGTAGGAGTGTAGTAAAAAGCTTAGAAAGTTTCATATGACGGATATATTGTTTACCCAGGAAATTTGAAATGTAGCTATTTTTATTTGACTTTTTAGTTTTCCTGTATTAAAAAATACAAAAATTCAGGACACCACCACATACAGAACTTAAAGAAAATCCCTCTAATAACCATGTATGGACTCGAGTGAAGTAGTTTGATATCAGATTAAACAAACAAAAAGAGTAAGAGTTCAAAAGAATGTAAAATGAAAAAGTAAAAATTAAGCCACTATGACATGTGTACAGAGCTCTGATGAATGATTTTGTGGTCAGTTAATGTAAACTACTTCACAACCAGCAACACGCTAACGTTACTGGACCAAATATGGACATTAAACTAGTAAAAGTAAGAAACAAAAGGGTGTTCTGGTGAAAAAGATTCACCGAGGCCAACTCGGAGATGAACATGTGCTCCAGAAACACATGTGCGTTTCACTACGTGGTGCTAAATGCTAACATGCTAACCGAGCTTGCTAGAAACGATTCACAATAAGATTAAACATGTTTTTCTGCCGTCTCGGTTAAACTTAAGTTTATTTTTAAATTGCCTATACACGATAAGGGTGATCAAACGCTGTCATAAAGGGCGTAAAAGTACAAAAATTCAAGCTAGCAAAGTTAGCACGCTGTGTGTAGCAGGCCCATCTGGACTAGGACGAAAAACTGAAGTCGCGTCTCAAATTTGAATCTAGGGCGCTAAGTAGTGCATACGAATTGCTATGGCGTCATAGCAGACTAAGTGCAGGTGAGTGAGAAAGTGAGGGTCGGTTTAGGATACGGCGCAGCCAATGTACCTTGGTCGATCGGCATGGTCCCCAGGCGCTGCACGTACAAGTGGCGCTAAGGTGAGCGGAAGGCACATATTCCCGGTGCAACGCGCGCGAGTCAGCGTTCCAGATCCGCAGACGACCGTCCTGCGCGCACACCGCGAGGTAGTGCAGCGACGTCGGCGAAAAGGTGCACGGCAGCGTCGGCGCCGAGGGTGAAGAAAGAGCACAGCCTCCGTCGGCCGCCATTTCTCAGAGAGCTTGCTTGGCTTAACTTGCGTGCGTGTGCGTCGCGCACGCGGAGAGAAAACGGGGAGGAGGAGGAGAAAGGGGGTGGTGTAACACGTGCTATCCGTGAGGGAGAAACGCGCATGCGTGGAGAATGCCGTAGTCGCGTATTCACAGTGTGGAACGGTCTGTGCAGGGAAACGAATTTTCACACAAATGTCCTGATTAAAGGGTACATTAATGTAGGTTAGTGTTTGTATTATCTTTTAGATCAGGGTTCAAACTAAATGGGTTTGACCTACTAATGAAACTCCACCCCCCAGGATCTACGGTGGCCTGTAGGGCGTTTGTAAAATTACTGAGAGGAGCATTATTATTATTATTATTATGTTTTTGTTTAAATTTTTAATTTTAACAGGAGTGAAACCATTTAATTTGTTTCAATATTGTATATGTGTAGTGTTGCTTTAGAAACATTTTGTTAATTCTACTTTAATTAAAAAATTGTAATCTGTACATTTTTCTTCACACATTTTATTTTATTTCACTGTGGATTTGATTTAATTTTCACCTTCATTTCCTTGTCACCGACATACGTCTCACTGCATGTCGTACTGTTGTGTGTGAGTGTAAATTTGAAAAATAAAAATATCTAGTTTTTGATACTGATTTGGTGCAAATGTTTTTGTGCAGTATTTTATATATACTTGTAGATGTAAAAATGTGATAAGTTGTATAATGTATTCTATGTATAACCTTTAAATTATACATATAATTAGGGCTAACACTGGTAATAGTGGAACACGTTTTTGTCATTTCACAAAGTCACCTTTATAAAAAGCCTAAAATCTTAAATGTACCAATACTCACCGTATTTTTTTTCTCCTCTTTGTAATTTTGAATTAATTAAACGTGAAATAAAACACGAGATGCTCTGAAACAGCTTGCTATGATTTGGCGCCATCTTGTGGCCGCTGTTTGTACGACATAGCGTTTGTCTCTTGTTGATGACGCAACCAAATAAAAAATGGCGCTGCTCTGAGAGTCACGCTGTACTTAGAAATTTGTTTACTATCTCTTCTTCTTCTTCTTCTTCTTCTTCACTGCCTTGTATTATTTACTGTGGCATTTCATTTAAAGTCGCTTTCTGGGTCTCAAGTTTTATTTATTTATTTGTTTATATTTTTCTATGTAAGAAAAAGCGCGTGCATTGTGATTACATGTGTTTGCCTTTGAAGTGTAAATATTTTACTAAGGAACATTTCATCACTGGTAGAAACATTTAAAGTCTTATGAAGCTTAGCTGATGCCTGCATTTGGGTTGTGTTTCAATTTGGCTCCCTCAATTAAAATGTGTGCAAGTTTGGCCAGACTCTGTGCCACAGGCTTAAGTCATAAGAATGATCTCAGAGTCACTTTATTAGTTTGGACAAAGTGGTTTGGGACAGGTCCAAAAAGTCCAGATGGAGATGATGATGATGATGGTGGTTCTGGAGCACCGGTGCAGTCTGATCCAGAGCTTTCTCCATTCTCAAGGCGAGTTTCTCGATTTGGGAGGCGACCCTTGTCACCTTTAGAGAGGGTGAGTCAAATGTTACCCCAGGAATCATTAAGTGAGGAGGTCTGGGAACTCAGGGGGAATCAACCAAATGAAGAAAATGCAAATACAGAAACGAAGAAGCTCGTGGAAGATGTGGATGTTCAAGAACAATCCAGAGATGTTGATACTCAGGGCGAGGAAGAACTGGTGCACTCCCACATTCTACCTGAGGAGCGAGTGATGTGCTTTGGAGAAGTCCTGCTCGCAGAGTACCGCCGCAAACGAAGGCTGGAGTTACAGAAAATGTTTCAGCTGGAGAAAGGATCAAAGCTGGGGAGCAACTCTGGATTTATCGCTCATGATGCCATCCAGGGCCGGCATGCCGGGACGGTTTTCCGCACCAGCCTGGGGCTCCCTATGCTCATCCGCAGACCCAGTCTCGAAGAGTTCACGCTGTTCATGAAAAGAGGGCCTGCTATTGCTTATCCAAAAGTAAGCCTTTACACGTTTACACATCGAGTTCTTTTTATATTCAGGCAGATAGTTCAAACTTTCATGGTTCTCTGGAGGTTTGAGCTTAGAACATTCTGGGTCTTAAACCCGTAAGATCCTTGTTTATACCTTAGATCAGCAGATCCACAAAATCTACAGTTGGTCTCAGTTCTCTTATTTATCAAATACATTAGAGTTTACGCTTCTATCTGATATCACAATTAGCCACCGCAAAAACGGATTCATTCATGGCTCAGAGTTTCATGTTACACAACAAACCGTTCAGGATCTGAGAAATAAATTAGCTGAAATGACTCTTTAGTTTGTTATGTATACAGTCCATGAGCCAGTTTTCAACTTTCACTTAGAAACAAGTCGACTATAAGCGATAACTCTTTTGCAAAAGTCACACTGTTCTGTCTGTCTCTCTCTCTCTTTCTGTCTCGCTCTGCAGGATGTCAGTGCCATGATGATGATGATGGATGTGAACCAGGGAGACTCGGTCCTGGAGTCAGGGTCTGGATCCGGGGCCATGAGTCTCTTCCTGTCTCGAGCAGGTTCTTTTATATTTACTGAGACATTACCACATGTGATGGATGTTAGTTCAGGAGAATGTCTAAAATGTTCTTTACTTCTGTTGTGTTGTAACATAAGACAGAATGCTTGAGTGATTTAAGTCTTAGACCATCAAGGTCATAATTGTGTAGCTTAGGTGTGTAACAATCTGATGGTTTGAGGCTTCAGAGAGTCATGTTGTATCACACAGCAGATTTACATGTATCTTCAATTATATATACATGGTGTTATGGAAAAAAAAAAAGAAAAATCATATTTTGTGCAAGCCTGATGTTTACAATCTGTAAGGATGAATGTGTCTCATCACGAAAAGACATTTTTAAGTCTGTATACTTCCAACAGTCCTCCTAAAATAATGTGTGTGTGTGCGTCTAGTGGGTTCTAGTGGAAGTGTCCTGAGTGTCGAAGTAAGAGCGGACCACCACAGACGGGCGGTGTTAAATTACGAGCACTGGCGTTCATCCTGGAAACTGCGAGCTGGAAACGAGTGGCCGGAAAACGTCCAATTTCACCACGGAGATCTCATCGACGCCGCCCCGTTGCTTGCCGGACGGAGCTTCAATTCCGTAAGGAATGAAAAAACACTGCGATTCAGCATGCTTATTGAGAAAGGAATAAAACACTATACAGGTGTCATGCTGTTACAAGAAAATAATCAACAACAAGGTAGTGTGATGAAGCAGAGACACTGTTACCAGCCTGAACTTTCATATCGCAAAGTGTTTTATTCCTCTCATACTGACACTGGATGTTGATCTGCTGTTACTATGAAATCTGCTGTTCTAGGAAATTACTCAATACCCTTTGACCAATCAGAAAGTGATATGGTATAAAATATTTTTATTAGATGACTGTAAAAGTATTGTAGGATATTTTAAACTGTATGTGGATACAAGATCAAGCTATTTGTTTAGTGTGGCAGATTTCAGTTTGTTCTGGTGTGTGCGTTTGTTTTAGGTGGCTCTGGATATGATTAACCCTCACCTGGGGTTACCTACAGTCGTCCCTCATCTCCATACAGGAGGTGTGTGTGCCATCTATCAAGCTAAGTAAGTCACACACACACATGGGATTCTGGTCTTGAAAAACTTTGAACCTGTTTTTTTATGGTTCGTGGACTTGTTTGTTTGGGTTTAATGAATGTTTAGAACAATCTTTGTTCACCAATCAGAATAAATTCATAGAGAATGCTGTTCTGTCAGAAAACAACGGCTGAACTTCTCAGCTACAGAAACAAATGTTCAATCAAGTCACAACAGCTAACCTGGAGAGAATTTTTATACACTGCCAATCCACAATTTATTGGGATGCATCAGGCAAAGAAAACAACTAAGGGTACTGGACCAGGGTTGAGAACTCTTCAACACATTATTAAAATTATCAACTTTGTGGAAGAAATGTGATCGGAAAAAAAGAATGAATGAAGATCACTTAAATGCTTTGGGATGTAGGTGAAAAAATTAACAGTAAAAATCGAAGCTATGTTTAATAATGAAAGTAAGAGCATTTCCATACACACACAATGTGATAAGAACTTACAGGATTGGGACTAACCAGGTGTGTGGGACATAAGAAAACCACTTGTTAGTGAGACTCATCAGAAAAAAGGTTTCAGTTTGCTAGGGAGCATAAAGATTGGACTTTAGAGCAATGGGAAAAGATCATGTGGTCTGATGTGCTTAGCTTGAATCTATTATAGAGTGATGGGTGCCTTAGGGTAAGAAGGAAAGTGATGAACCTATCACACATTGTAGCCACTGTACAAGACTCTGGAGACAGTGTTATGATCTGGGGTTACTTCAGTTGCTCAGGTTGAGGCTCAGCAATGTTATGTGGCAATAAAATGACATCAGAAAGACTCTTTTTAAAAAAGAAATTGTGAAAAGATTGGTTCTGGGAGCATGAGAAATCATTTTCACACATCAACTGGACATGACTGTGTGTGTTGTAATCAAAGCTAAAGGTAAATGAATGAAATCTTAATGTGTGTGGCTTTTTCTTTCTTTCTTCTGGCCGGGCAGTGTGCAACACTATAGCATTATCTTATTTACTGAAATACCATAGATCTGAACATTTATTTAAAAGATTCCTTTAGTTTCTCATCCACCTGATGCATATGATTTATGACAGTATTACGCAGATCATCTACGTAATGGAAGGACTGCGCTGCTCCACGCTTCCTCTGGTGTGTGAACGCATCATCGAGGTGCAGTACAGGGATTGGCTGCTTGCGGCGTCGCTCAAAAAAGACGGCTCCTTCAACCAGAGGAAAAAATCTACAGGTGAAGAAAACACAGAGAGCGGAAATGACGAATCAAACGATGAAGGGAAAGGTAACATCTACCTTTTAAATTCTTAACATTCGTTAACTAGCACTGTATAAGGTTTGGGGTTTACATTATACAAATTGCCTAAAATCTAAAAATTCTCTAAATGTAAAAGATTTTATTGATGTTACAGATTAGTTTTATTACTGTATTTTTGTACAAAGAACATCACGTCATGCACAAGTGTTACCGATGTACATAATTATTACAGCTGTTACAGTATGTTGCTTTTTGTGTTTCAGAAGGACACGTGAGTCCATCACACTTCCCGTTTGGGAGTGTCCCGTACATCGCTCGTCCGCATCCTGAACAGAACGGACACACAGGTGAGCATGTCGTTAGTTTCCAGTACAGTATGATCTGTTGTAGAAGTTCCTGATTTGTTACCATGGTGCAAATATATATGATCTCAGGACAATTTCTGTTCCACTACTATACACTGAGAAAAAGTTTCCATAGCACTATGATCCACCCTGGAAACAGGATCTGCTGCAAGTGTTCAATCTAGTATCTGCTAGTGCTGAACATTATCCACTGTGGTGACCTGCACTGCAAAAATTACACAAAAGTACTGAAACTACTCATATGTATTTAAAAGTTCTTATTATAGTAAAGCAAAACCCATCAAGGTTATTAAGCTTAATACATAAATGCTTAAAATGAACAAAATTATCCACCAATAAAACACAAAAACTGAAAACAAACATTGAAGGATATGTTCAGACATATGTTATAATCATACATTTAATTTATCGTCATGTTATAACAATTTGAATAGAATTAAGAGGATTTTTATTTGCTAAGATGTAGTTTTTTGCATTGCTCTATTCGATGTTCCATTTGTTTTTGCAGTTTTCCATTACACTTTTTTTCCTGATCCATTCTGATGCCCTGCAAAAGATTATCCAGTCCAACATAATGCGCTACAAAGATCTGAAACCATAAGTGATCTTGGGACTATTTAATTTTACACAGTGTCCCATCAATATTGATGCATTAAACAAGTTTCTGATCCAGTGCAGAGGCACTGTAGAAGGTTTCAGTGTGATGGGATCAACTGCAGAGGTTTCTGGTGTGATGAGATCTACCACAGAAGTTATCGGTCTGGCTGGATTTACTGTAGAAGTTTCTGGTGTGACTGCAGAGATTTCCAGTGTGGTGGAATCCACTGCACAAGTTTTCAATAAGATCTGATCCACTGCAGAAGTTTCTGATCCATGGCCAAGCCTTCTAATGTAATATTGTACACTGAGAATATTTCCAATGCAGTGTAAATACCATTCCTCAGCTGTTTTGATTACTGAGTAATGAAGTGTAATAGTCTTCAGTGAAATCCCACTGTTCTCAACCATGAAACTTTCTAATACAATGTTAAGTGCTGTGGAAGTTTCTTTGGAAGAGTCTGGATTGCTGTGAACATTTGTGCTTCAAGCCTGTATGTGTATAAGTCCACAACTTTTGTGATTTTGTGAAGTCTTTCATTGTACATCTTACATGACATGATGTGCACTAAACGTCTGAAAAAAGGTGGAAGCATCAGCTAAGTGTTAAAATCTAACCAGTATTCTTTTAAATTCTCTTTTCTTCTAGCATTCCTTGTGAAATTGAGGAAAATATCCAAATAGGCCGTGTACAACTTCAGCAAACTTCCATTAAGACCACCGAAGCAGGCTAATAATATATTAAGGCCTGTGTTGGTGAACCTTTGTTTTGTGCAATAAATGTGTTAAACAAACCACATCCTCCAGATTTTATTGTATTAATTTTGAGTATTGATTGATTTGTTTTAATATATTTAAAAGTATTCACTGACCTTAGTGATAGAAATGAGCAGTCCACTAATGCATTTATTTCATTGCGACTTAAACAGAATGCAGTAATATGTTTGACAAGCCTTATGACAAATAAGTTATTTCAAATAGAAATTATGACAAATTATGACAAATAGAATTTTTAAACCTTTTACAGTATGTACGACATGCTACAGACTTTTCAAAAACAATTCTATTAAAGTGCCGTACAGAAAAGTTAAAGTAAAAAGTAGATTAATAAATAATTCTGGATAATGATGATGTCTGACAGGACAAAAAGTGCATAGGATCAGTGAAATATCTATCTATATATATATATATATATATATAAAAATACAGTAAATAAGTCTTTACACATGAACACAGCTTTTTCTCACAGTTGATCCATTCAACAATGAAACAAAGCAGAGCTTTATACTCTGGACCTGTAGACAGGGCTGTTTGTGGTAGTGATACACCGGGATAATGCATTAGTAGTTGCGATGAGACTTTAGTCCTTGTTGATCCAGTCTGTGGAATCGTCTTGGCTGGATCCGTTGTGCACATCACTTCCTGTTTGTAAATATAAAAAAGAAAAGGGACTTAAGGATGTGCGCTGTGATTTATTTATAGAGAGGATAAATAAATAACTAAAGAAAAACTTAATAAAATGCAGAACCATGAGACAGGAAGATTAATCCACATCACAGTTACCATGTTAAACTATTTATCACAAAATAGTATTATAAAAATACTTCGGTACATGCTGCTATTGTATATGAAGTGTCTATAGATTCAGCTACTACTGCATTGTTTTACTATCTCACCTGCTGGGATGTGTGTGCGGTAACATGAGGTTTTAATGTTGACTAATTTCTGGCCCTTGGGTGTTTCTTCGAGCCTAAGGCTGAGTGCGAGAGGAGGAAGAGGGGACGGCGAGAGGTGTGAGGCTTTAGCGCACAGGTCGCACGGCTCAGGAGAGGCAGCTGGACCTCTCGGGATCTGTACGTCCTCTCTGTCCCAGTATTGCCGCTGAGCCCCGCTGTGGTGAGCTGCTCGCTGCCGCTGCCAAATGAAGTGAGATGGAGCGATGGCCATAACCTGATCACACACATGGTGTAGGGATGTGTGACATGGACTGCAATAATAAGATTACGTAACAGTGCGAAAACTATAAATCATACACTTTAGTGCATGTGTGTACACAGATTTTCAAATGACAGTAAATATCTGACCTTTGGTGAGTGTAGTTTGGTGTTGCATACTTTGCAAGAAAGGAATAAAAATACAGTAATTTGTATACATTAAATAGTAGGGATTTGTGGTACTATTCTATGCAGAAAATAATTAAAGAAATGGTGATGGCTGAATAGATCCTTGGTTATTTTTGAGTTACAAACAATGCAAAATTCTATGCCTTTTTTTGTCTGTATAACACTAATTACAGGTAGTCCCTGACTTACGAACAAGTTCTGTTCCGTGAGCACATTCATAAGTTGGATTTGTTTCTAAGTCACACTTGACTAAATCTCTGTCCCCTTTCTCCCACACTGCCATCATGTGGCCAAAAACTGTAATCGCGCCTAAGGAAATTAATCTCATGTCAAATCTAACCGTGTTGCCTCTGTGCATTTAGATCACGAGGGAAATCACAGATGCCACTTTGTCTCAGAGCTGTTTACTACTTACTGTATTGGACAGCCATGTTCTATAATCGTGCTTCCAGACTGATTCATTGAAACAGGTGACGCCGACTCAATTCTCCTGCACTCCCGCACACAATATACCAGACTTTGGATATTTTATAAATTTACTTAAAAATTGAAAATGAGAAGTGTATTGGTGCCGATTTTTAAGAACAAGGGAGATGTGCAAAGCTGTGGCAATTACAGAGGCATAAAGCTAA
>JAQQZS010000005.1:6643667-6662889 GCA_030068045.1 Platyallabes tihoni | reverse complement strand
TACGTCGGATGCCCTTCCTGACACAACCCTCTGCATTTATCCAGACTTGGGACTGGCACAAGAAGACACTGGATTGCACCCCCCCATGGTTTGCAACACTGTTTCATAATAATAATAATAATAATAATAATAATAATAAAAAATGAAAGAACAAGAATTTAGACAGGTTTAAAGACATGCATGCTTAAAATAGTTTTTAAATGTTTTTTGTTCTCCTACAAAAGCTTAGGTGCCCAGGTAATTATATACTGCATATACAGGTATTTATTATTATTATTATTTATTTATTTATGATATATTTTTTATCAACCAATCACAACCAATTGCTATGTCAACCCTAGCAACGGGGTCAACACCCCTCCTCACTATAAAAAAGGTTTTTGTACTTTCCTTACTCAGAGTTGCTCTGAGAATTTTCCTAAATAACTTTTAGTCTAGGACTTCCAGTTAGGAATTTTTAGGCTAAGATAGGAGCTCTCTGACAGAATTCTAAGGAGCTTTGTGAAAACACAAAAGAAGGAATGACTCCCTCCTCTCTTATTTGAGAGGGAGGAAGGCTACTGTGTGGAACAACTTTTACACACACACAACGGAAACACTTCTTTATTGGAAAACGTAACAAGAATGCGCACACACGTGTGTTATAATAAAAAGTACATGCAAAAAATTAAAATTGCTTTACGCGCACACACGTGGTCACAGTGTTATAGTAAACAGTACACGCACACAGATCTGAATATATGATTATAGAGAATATATAAGACCGAGCATGGGAGACGATTACCCACGATGCCGCAGCGTGTGACAGAGAAGAACCATTGGCTCAGTTGTGATCATGTGACGCTTGGTGTCAAAACAAGAAGCGCATGCATGCTACATGATACTCGATGATACTTGGTACTTAGACTCGCTTGTTCAACAAGACAAAATTTATTTAAAAATTTTGCTCGTCTTGCGGAACGCTTGCAAACCAGGTTACCCGCAATCTGAGGTTCCACTGTATTACAATATAGATTTAAAAATAAATAACTTTTTAAAAAAAGAAAAGAAAAAATAATATATCAGAAGTAAGTTGTTTCAAACTGTTTTTACATATATAAAGTAAAATGTAAACAAATCCTGATTTTCTTTTTTGCTTTCAACTAGCTAACAACTTCAGTGATATTCACAATTTTTTCATTGTGTATACAGTAAATATTAGCATTGTGATGATCTAATAATTTAGATCATATACTGTAAAAAGATAAATGTATCATACTGTATACAAAGTTGCTTGAATTTCTTATTCAATTATGCTTTTGTGTGTCTTCCATGTGTCTGTTTTATATAAAAATATAAGAAATATATATAAAAATTTCATACAAACTTAAATAATTCTTTTGATTGTGTAAAGCTGCTTTGCGACAATGTCAATTGTTAAAAGCGTTTTGTGATTTTTAACTATTTGAGGAACAACTGTGGCAGGTTGAACTTCCTCAGCTGGTGAAGGTCCTCAGGAACTTCACACTTCAGGAGAACCTCCCCCTCACACACACACACACACACACACACACACACACACACACACACAAACACACACACACACACCCACACACACACACACACACACTCCCCCTACTCAACATCATGAGCACTGTAACAGCAGTGGAGACATTTTGGTTCCTGGGAACGTGCTGATGATGTTGAGTGGGGGGAGTGTGGTGGGGTTTCTCCTGAAGTTCACAATCTCCACTGTTCAGCTCCAGATTGTTGTGACTGCAAAAGACAGCCAGCTGCTCAACCTTGCGTCTATATGCAGACTGGTCACCATCCTAGTTGAGGTCAATGACATGACTGTAATGTCGTCTGCAAATTTCAAAAACTTTACAGAGCGGTCTGTAGAGGTAGAGTCATTTGGGTAGTGGAAGAAGAGCAGTGAGGATAGAACGCACCCTTGGGGGTGCCAGTGTTAATGGTGTGTCAGTTGGACAAGAATTTCCCAGTCTCTCATAGTTATCTGTTTACAATATTTTTCTTCAATTTTATTATGGCATTTGTTTTAAAAAAAGTGTTTTTTTACATTTAAAAAGATACTGTTTTAATAGTTAAAAAAAAAAAAACTTTTTCCAAAGAAAATCTATAGTTTTTTTTTTAGAGTATCATTATTTTGATACCTAGGTGGCAGAGGTACACCAGAATTATTGTCAGATTCCATTTCCCAGAACAAACAGCAGCCTGCAAACATGGCTGATATAGAGTACAACACGCTACTTGGAGTGTTACTGAGTGTGTACACCTGTCCTTTATTGCATGTGCACACGCACACTCACACACACACACGTATATTTTCAGATAATTGAATTTATTATTAACAAGCATTAAACTTCCTACACATACCCCACGGGAGGTCTGGAAACAGCTTGTTAAATATTTTGGGCTTAATTTCACTTGCTATACGTCGGCACATTTGTTGAGGTTTGGGTTCAAACTTGAAACACAGTGCAGCCGAGATCTGGAAAAAAGGACACTGTTAACACATCAAATTCAGCACTAAAAACTCTAATAGCATTAAGGATGGTGTTAGAAGATTAGACAGAGATGAAAAAAATAATAAATAGAAACTCATCTATTTTCATCAGTGTGAATTTCTCAGTTTTTGCATTACAAATTTGCAATACCCTGTTAAGTTGTCTATCAACATAGTGCCTCATTGCCGTGACCCCGGTTGTGCACAGATAACAGCTTCCAGGAGCTTTCTTTTTGCCATCCTAAGAAAGAAAGAAAAACATACTGTATGTTCTATTACATCGAATGGGTTTAAAAAATATCTGTTGAAATACAAGACTGCAAAAGTGTTAACCTCAATTCTGGGATTATAGCACAGCATGGCATACATTTTTTTTTATTATATATATAATCTCATGTGAATTTTAGGGTCATGTATTTATGACTTTATTAAGTCAAAATGAAATGCAAAAGTAAGTAGGGCCAAAATAACTAAATAAAATAAAATAACAAGGCATTCAATATTAAATTCAACTGAAATCTGTCAAGCTGAAAATAAAATAATAAAAATAAATTTAAAAGTACACATTTTTCTAGCCTGTGTGAGAATACAAAAAATGTACATCCTACTAAGTAATATAATGTATGTGTTTATTAAAATTTTTTTTACAAGTCTGAAATAGCATGAAAATATTATGTTAATTTAAATTAATCAGAGCACTTAATGTTACAAACATTAAAAAAAAAGAACAAAAACCTTTGTAAATGTAAGCACCAGTTATACTGTAGATAAAAAAAACAACAACAATAATAAAATAATATAATAAAAAAATTTAACTCACAGGGAAGTTTATATTAGTTTAGTTAGTTACTAATTAGTTCAGTTTAATTAGTTTTATTATAAATCACAAAAGTTGCTTATCCTTAAATTGTTTTGTGTATATTTTTTTAGGTGTGAATTAAAAAAATACATTTACATCCCATTTTAAGAAAGAAATTTAAATATTTTCTATAGATATTTCTGTTTGTAGTTAGGAGTTTTAACACATGTAGCACTGAATTTGTAAAAAAAATAGTTTGCATGACAGTGGGTGTGTAACTATTTTGGATTTTGAAGTTATTGTACTCAGTGTTTCAAAAACTCAGACCCTAGTGTTTAGGAATAGAAAGTACTGTAGCTTAAAAAAAAAGTACATTTAAAACCAAATTTGCAGTAAAACTTGTAGAAAGAGCGGAATATTAGAGACCATACCTGAGAATGATTTCCAGTTCGATGTGTCTGGAGTTCAGACAGTGTTAATGTCTCTGTCCTGTATTCCAGATGTCTCTCATGTTGGCTTTCACATTTTGGAATAACTGTAAATGTATTGTGACGATATTATTACAGTGGAAAAACAGCAGTATATCATTCTAAATATGGAATGATGTGCCTATTAAAGCTTTTAAAATGTATTTATTCATTTATTTGTTTGCTTGTTTGTTAAGGATGACATAAAGAGCCAAACATTTAAATTACACATAAAATTAATTCAAGTTGTATGATCACAGTGCTGTTAAATATGAAATTAAAAATTTGGGGCAGGAAACTCCAGTGTTGGAGCTTTGTAATAGGCAATAAAACTTCCAATATGCATGGGGAAAGTCTTCAAGAGAGGAGAAATTATGCCCTATGATTTATCTGTAACATTATAAGTTGCTTTTGTTTTACTTATAATTTTTGGTAGCACTAAATAGCAGATATTTTGTTTAATGTACATAATAATAGAAACAATCTTGTCTTTGAAGTTATTAACATTGCAATTGCTAGGACAAGGCCAGTAAGGACAAGTTGTTCTGTAATAACATACGAATTATAATAGGTAATGCACTCTCTAAATATATAGAAGTAATAAAGCATTATCAGGAAATACTTATCCTTGTGGTAAAAACTCCGTTTCGTTTTGGACCGATTCATTCATAATTATTTTTCTATTCTTTACTAGGAAAAAAAAGATATATAAAGGAGTGAAATATCAAATCCAGTAACTGACTTATAAATGCAAGAAGAAATCCAAGGTAAAGTGAAACGTGATCCATCATCCTCATGATGTCCCCTCACACTTATAATTTTAGCTTAAATAAAGTTTTTGCTGCTGAATTTTACTTCAAACTGTTCAGTTACATCCCCACAAGGTCACTGCTGAAAATGTTCTTGTCAGCCATGAGCATTGCTGTCACTCTGTCTATCTTCCACCTGAGAAGTAACAAGCTTCTCGCTATGAATAATTAAACGACATGGCTGTGCTCGCATATACATGTGTTAAAGAATCTATTCCAAAATCTACAACACATTTGTTTCATTGTTGATGCTATTCTTAATTTAACAACAGTATATTATTTACGTTTAAAGACCCAGATCATGCAGTGGAGATTATTTTAAACAATTTACAAATTAAACTACAACTTTAACTATTTACTACATAAATAACTATAAAACATTTAAATATATGTTTCTTTAAAAAAAAAATCACACTACTATTTAGAAGGTAGTGAGAACAAAAAATGTGAAAACATTACTCCTGCAAAAAGGTATTTATGAATATTTTACATGAAATACAATTTAATAGATCTATATATACAGTATAAATTTATATATAAAATTTATATTTATATATTAAAAAAAACTTTTACTTCATTAGAACCTTTTGCAAAAAAATGTTTAGACTTGAAGATACACTTAATGAAGTAACAGGATTCATGCATAATGAATTCATGCATCAAAATAAATAAATGTTTTGATACACTTAGCCAGTTTACATATAAGGCTCATTGGATGAATATATATTTTAATATGATCACAAAGTGCTCTTGATTTACAATAAAATTAATCCGTTTTTTATTTTATTTTATTCTTATTCAAACCATTGTATAGTACATGGAACATAATTAAAAGGGCAAACTAGTTGTAGTGCATTTTCAGCTTGTTTTCCACAAAGTCTCTAAAGTTAAACTACTGTATATCTTTACTTCCAGGAATCTTACAAAGCCATGTCTCACCTCTAAAAAAAATTGTGTATTAAAACACAGGAAAGAAGTAAGTGATTAATTAATTTATTTAATATACAATAATTTAGTTATATAGTTTGAGTGATTTATTTGCTTGAGTAAATTTGGTAAATAAATGTAAGGACACTAGTGAAAAGGGTTTTATTCAGGTTGAAATGATACAGTTGAAATATTTACTTAAATGCAAAAAAATTAAATAAATAAAACATTTTTAAAAAATACAAAAAATAAAAAATACAGAAAAGCAAAATTATCAACATAATCTTAATCATGTACACCAATTAAACAAATCCAGATCTGGTAAGAAAATTATTTATTCATTTTTATACATACATAAACATTTGGGAAATCAATTCAGTCTTTTAAACAATATACATCATCATCATATACATAACCTTTTTTTCTTGTAATGATGTTGACATCTATTGGTGACTTTATTAGGACATATGATATCAGGTGTTTGACATTTTTTTTGGCTACAAAAAAAGGAGCACAAACAATGGAAATTTCTGAAACTTTTTCATGTATATATATATAAAAAAATCTACACATTATGTTTACACATGCCGACACTTTTGCAGGTTTCATGGACATTCTTTCCATTCAAAATCATTTTAATCAGTTTATCTTTGTATTTGTTAACCAAATTCAGACAAATCTTGGGAAGGGGGGATTTGTGACACACATTTTTTAGCGAATTCTCGATGCCGTCCTACAAGAAAAAGAAAAGTATAATAAGATACTGGTATCCATACTGTAATTTAAGTATGAGAATATCAGACAAATTACTGATCTAATTTGAAGTAATGTCAAGTCATGTAGGCTTATATTGTCATTTCAACCATAAACATTTCAGTACACATTAAAATAAAACAATGTTCCTCCAGGACCTCGGTGATGCATACAGTACAACATAAATTAACAACATAAATTAACAAAACTAACTAGCTAACTAAGACAGAACAAATGGACACCATAAATTAACAATATATTTGTGTGTGTGCGTGTGTGTGTGCGTGTGTGTGTGTGTGTGTGTATGTGTGTTTGAATGTGTGTTCAAGTGAACATGGGACTAACTGTTTTTTTTTTTTGAGCAGTATATTTTGTGTTTGTGGTTAAATGTTAAAATAGGGCTTAACACTGATAATTCGACATATTGATGTATTAAATGTTTTACATTTAAATAAAATGATGGTACAAACCAAGGGAACAAAACAAAATAATTGAGGTTAATAGTTGATGTGTGTACTCAGACCTTTGAGAGTTCCTTTGCAACAGATTTGAAGATATGGTTCATGACTTTTGTGCACACTGAACACAGTCCAATCGTCTGTTGTTTTTCTCCTCTCTGTAAGTAATAGAAATTCCAAATAATTAGCAATGAATTTTGTCAAAATTAAATGACATGATTAGCTTTACATGTACAGTACCTGCCAATCATGCTTATATGTTTTAACCATGAGGCCATTGTGGCTGGAGATCTGCTCCTTGCACTGCACAGGTCCTACCGGAAAAATAAAACATGCTTCTTTTAAGAAAATATAAAAACAGTTACTTAAATCTTGTAAAAGAATTTGCAGATAAAAAAGGGGGAAATTACAATTTTTTATTAATTTTCTGTAGCTTTTATACTAAGCTCTTATTCACAGTAACACGATTTCTGAATTGTCTTTTTCGCTTGTCTTTTATTAATTTTATTTTTACTTACCCAAAAACAGAAGCAAAACTCCAAGCTGAAAAAGAGTCAACATTTTTCTTTCTCGTTGCACCAGCTGGAACTGTAGTTTTGTTCAACATTATGCTTTCAGAAGGTTTTATCAGTGAACTCAGACTCCTCCCACTTGTTTCTGAAAAAGTGTGAATGTGAACATTGCTCGTGATTGGTCAGTCAGTGACATCTGGAGTTCCTGTTACTTTAAACCCACAACTGCTGAGTTTTTACAACTTTACTGATGACTATAGCTTTCTCAAACACAAAAGACTTTTGTGGAGGTTCATACAAAATGCAGTTTTGAAAAATACTTTGCTCCCTCAAAAGTAATTAATTTTGTGACCCATGTCATAAGGGGTCTGAGTGTCTTACTGTTATGTACTGCAGCAGCAGCGTGGGGACAGTCAGCAGGAAAAGACCCCCAGAGCAATAACAAACCAAAGTCAGAACTCACTAATGTCAGTCCTAATCACACGGCACCGCAGAAACGAACACCACCATTGCTGAAAACAGCGTGAGTTAAAAACCTGATGCTTGTACAGCATCCAGCGCTGACAGTGACCCTGCCCCCCAACATCTGCCCCGGAAAGGTACAGAACACCACCACCGACACCGAAAGAAAGCACTCCAGCAAAACCAAGGAGGAAAAGGGAAGACACGTCCACTACAAAACCCGCAGTCAGACCCTTAGCGGGAGTTCTTTTACTAAAAAAAATAAAAATTTGTAAATATGCAAATATCACATAAAAAAAGTGTTTAACATTGTGATTTTTAATAAAGTGTGTTAAAATCTCAAATCTCATTTTCTTCTGTGATCTAAAGTGTTCTGACCTTCACTACCGATCATTGATATTTGCTTCCTGTCCATCTCTTGTTTCAACTCTACTGGACAGACCGTTAGGCCCCCCTTTTTTTTTACCTGCAGTTCAACAGAGTGCTGGCTAAGGTAACCTATTGGCCAATAGTTTATAGTTTTCAGTCTCAGCGTTACGTTTGACATCTTAAAATGATGTTATTTATAATATGTCACTAGAGGTCAGATAAAGCCTACAGTGGATAAACACACACACTTTACCCAGTTCTGCTTTAGAACCACTGTTGATAAAAAAGAGGAAATACTGTTAAAATATGAAATAAATTCAGAAATAAGAGAAAGTAAAATATTGCATGTGATCAGTGTTTCGGCTACACTATCAGGTCCGACCATGTCAGAGGTAAAGCTGTAAATGTACGTTTTCACAGACAAAAACAAGCTTTTAAGGACAAAATGCATTTTTTAAACAGAGGTTGGTTGTCGCTACAATGTATTTGTACATTTAAGCCACCATGAAATGGTTAAAAATATAGAAATGGAAATATAGGAATGGTAAGTGTTGTACAGGTACATGGAGTGGAACACAGGCCTGCAGTCAGTTTCTATAAAAGGATTAGTGGAATTTCGATTCAAGATCAACCTACAAAACCTTCAGTTCATCTCCAGTAGAGCATCACTACTCATATCATTTCTTCTCCATTACATGCCATAGATCTATAATTACTATATTTACTTTAGTGACTTTAATAATTTATTTATTAGTTTATGCAAATTTGCATCCCACATGCTTTCACACTCTCTAACTCTAAAACTTTGGATTTCTCTGAAAATAAAACAGTTCTCAGGAGCTTCTGTCTTTCTTTGCATTTTCTTTTTCTTTGCTTTCTTATTCTTGTGTCTGATAAATGGTTTCTGCTGTATTACTCTCCCTCTGTACCCATGCTCATTACTCCAGTTTTTTGTTTGACACATATACATTTTTCAAATGTACGTTGTATCTGGTCATTTGTAGTGGTGCCTGAAGCAATATTTACTGATGTTTTTCTGCAGTTTTATCTTGCTTTCACTCCCAATTACAGTATGCCTGTGTGTTGTCTATTTTTATTTATTTATTTATTTTAAATAAAAGAGATCAGCCATAGGGGTAAAACCACCAAAACAGCTTTGCACTTTTGAGACATCAACTTGATCAATCTCTGAAGGTGTGCTTCCAAGCCATCAGTAACAGATCCTTTAAGTCCATTAAGTTGAAGGCTTCATGTATCTGACTTGTTTTTTCAGCCGCACACACAGATGCTTGATCAGATTGAGGACTGGGAATTTGGAGGCCAAGTCAAGACCTCAAACTGCCACCATATTATATCTTGGTGCTCTCTCTTCCCCAGGTAAGCGACACACACACACAGTCATCTATATGATGATTCATCAGACCAGACCACCTGCTTCTATGGTCAAGTGCCTATTGTTCTCCGCAGTCTGGCGGATGAATTCATGTTGTCGGCATGATTCATGGCACACACATTAAAATAATGATATTTATATATACATTTTATATACTTATATTAAATAATTTTGAGTATGCACAACTGTTTATTTTAGATTCACTGTTATAAGTATCACTTCATCACTTCACTAACACCCAGTACCCCTACATTTTACTGCCTCCTACACAAGCAAAACACTCTCATCCTCTCTCCAGTTTCACTTTCTTTTTGAAATCATTTTGATCAGACTATGACAGTCCTACACATCTCTATTATAGGGAATTGAAATTTTGATTGGAGCAGTCTGATTAAGATAACGTCCTGCACCTGAGTCACACATTTATAAGTTTAGTCAGTGTGCACAAAGGTTTCATACAACTGCTGCTGATTTCACCATTTCACTTTCCCACCATTTTAGACTACAAAAACCTGTAAAAACGACAACACCCACTATTCTGTGCAACCTATTTTGCGGTTCTCAGTGTCGAAAAAAGTGACATCACACGCTTGTCCTAAGTAAACTTAGCGCGAAGTGCGCAAACTGATTCTAACATGCAAGTCTGCTCTAAACAGTTAATACAGTAAATATGGGCCCAAGATGTTGTGTTACCAGGAAATAAATTAACTTTGGTGTGGAACTGTAACGTCATTGATTATTTTCCATTATTTTATTTGTATGGTGTGTGAACAAGAAAATTCAAAGCTCCAGAGTTTCTCACTAATTCCACATTTGTATTGTATTTAGTATCCCACTATATAGAATAAAAACAGGCATATATTTATATAAAAGAAATGTCACTACTTTTTCCCTACGCTAAACCCACACAGCATGTTAAACTTTTTGATGTGTGAATGCTAGAAAATTCTTTAAAAAAAGTCCCATGTGTGTATTACATGTGTGTTTAGGTTAGAAAGAGAGATGGAGAGAGAGAGAGAGAGAGAGAGATATGAAGCTGTTGAAGTGTAACGCTAGCCATATGTGCATTCTATCAGGGTATTTTTTACACCTGTGCCCTGTTAACCCTGTCACACACTTTGTGTCTGAGAGAGATGTGTAAAATGGTAAACACACATACATAAACACACACAAATAGTGTACACCTGTTATATACTGGGCACAGAAACAACATTTGATGATCACATGTGTGAATGTGTGTTATGATCATATATCGGCCATCAGTGTATATCTGTGTGTGTGTGTGTGTGTGTGTGTGTGTGTGTGTGCTGAACAATCAGAAGCACATTTCTTCCAGTCACGTGGTACAAAGCAATATTTAACACACCATTCTTAACCTAATAGTTTTATACATTATATTATCACAATATTATAAACAGTACAAAGTAAGGCATTTGTTGCAATATGACAGTTCAGCACGATACCATTTAGTCATGGATGTTGTGTTTTTGGTACAGCTGAAATATTTACTTAAATATTTTATAAGAAAAATGTTTTATTTAATAATTAAAAATAATTAAATAATAATTTCAGTATTTGTATCATGTACTGTACACAAACTAAACAAATCCAGTTATTATGGCTATGAAAAATATTTATTTATGTGTATTCATACATAAATATTTGGGATCTTAATTCAGTATTTTATGCAATACACATTAACAGTTTATACATACATTTTGTCCTTGTAATGATCTTGATATATACGTGTCACTTTCATGACAATTTATTATTTAACAGCAGGCTAAGTGGACTTTTTTGCTGTATAAAGGAGCAAAATGAGCACAAACAATGGAAATATTTGAAACTTTGCCATTTAAAAAGATCTGCACAGCCTGAGAAGCTTGCAGATTAGATTGGCACCCTTTCCACTCAGGAGGAATTCAACCAGTTTAGCTTTGTATTTATGAACAAATTCAACGCAAGCTTTTTGGCCTCTCACTTTTTTTTGGTTACACACTTTGTTTAGAACAGACTCGATGTTGGCCTACAAGGAAAAAAGCACAATCAGATACTGTAATCCATAGTCAGTCTACTGTATTGGTGGAAGTATGAGAACATGAGATGAATTGCTAATCTAATTTGAAACATGGTCAGGTAAGTTTTATCTAGTGGTAAAAATGTATTAAAATGTTTTACTTAAATAATACTAATAGCCACACTATTTGTACTGCTCAAAAATAAATTAAGAAAACAATTACTACTGGGTTGACCTCCACACTGTTCGTATCTGACAGTATAAGTCAAAGTGGTACCAAGTGTTCCTGTATTTAGTTTGAGCAGTAAGTATTGTATATATGGTTAAATAGTCAATCAGAGTTTAAAACTGATATTTATAAATGTTGTTGTGAGATGCTATGACACTTTAATTTGTGTTCTGTATTATATAAATAAAAACTGTAATGTCAAATAATTGGAGAAAAACAAGGGAACAAAACAAAAACAAATTAATAGTTGATGTGTGTACTCAGACCTTTGAGAGTTTCCTTCCAACAGATTTTAAGGTTAATTCCACGACTGTTTGGCACAATGCACATGTAATCGGATTTTTGTCTCCACGCTGTGTGTGTAAGAGAAAAATAACCAAACATAAGCAACGTATTTTGTCAAAATCAAATAACCTGATTAGTGAGCTTTGTGTGTACAGTACCTGTACCTCATGCTCGTATGTTTTAATCATGAAGTCGTTGTCGCTGGAGATCTGCTCCTTGCACTGCACAGCTCCTATCGGGAAAATAAAACATGCTTAAAAAAGATACATTCATAAAGCAGTCACTTAAATCTTGTAAAATAATTTGCATTAAAAAAAAAGAAAATCACTAAACTTTTTTTTAGTGCCACATTGGATGTTCAGTACAAACAGCCCAGTGCATTGATTTTCTGCAACATTTATAATAAGCATTTTTTTTTTTTTTACAAAACAGAATTTTAAATATGTATAATAATTAATATGGTGATGTTTTCTGTAAGTATTAATTCAATACGTATGAAAGCACTTTGTAACTTAAACTGCATGGAAATAGGACAAAAGGACAATTTCTGACAAATAACTATTAACAAATGCTTTTTTATTTTTTTAAAGGATGATTTAAATATTATTCAAAGGTGTCAATATTTTTGCCACATGTCCATTAGAGTACAAAAATTACTGTCATTACATTGATTTGGCTAAAGAAAAGTTGTTGCCTCACTTCAATTTTACCCGAAAAAACAAACAAACAAACAAAAACCCATTTCATGCCCTTATGGGAAAATAATATGGGAATAAAAATTTCTAAAAAATATGGGAAAATCAGCTTCCCATCAGGATGCATCAAACCATCCCATGATTGATTATATTCCTATATTGTCATGTCCTATTAGTATTTTATCTCTAACTTATTATAGTCTCATGCCCAAAACATTTAAAGGACATTTTAGAAATAAGTTTTTCACTCTTTCTTAAATTAATCTAATATTTTGTCTTTAAAAATCAAAACAATTACTCACCTAAAACCAGAAGCAAAACGCCAAGCTGAAAAAGAGTCGACATTTTCCTTTCCTTTCTCCTTGCACCAGGTAGAACTGTAGTTTTGTACAATTTTCAGGGGGTTTTTATCAGTGGACTCAGACTCCGCCCACTTGGTTCTGAAAAATTGTGAACGTGAACATTGCACGTAATCGGTCAATCAGTGAGATCTGGGGTTCCCGTTACTTTAATCCCACAACTGCTGAGCTTTTACAGCTTTACTAATGACTATTGCATTGTGCATTGCGTTCTAATTAACCACTAAATATTGCAACCTTTCTCGACAGTGAGAACGAAAATACACGCCACAAGTGAAAACCTACAAGGTATAACTTTCTCAAACATGGAAAGCTGTTTTCCCCCCATCATAAAAATGCAGGTTTCAAAATTATTAGCACCCTTAAATTAATATTTTGTGACCCGTTTCCTTAGGTGTTCAGCAGCTCTGAGTGTCTTACTGTTACATACATCAATGGACATCATCAAACATATTGTCTTTTAGTTATATGGTTCTCTAATAGTGGTTTTTCATACTCACAAGAGAATGTTAATAAATGCAAACCAGCTAAGATTTGGAAAAAAAAATCTGAAAATGCTCTCTCTTTCTCTCATTTTTTCTTTTTCTGCTCTGATCTGTAGTGTTCTAACCCTCACTGCTGATTATTGGTATGTCCCTTTTTTGTTTCAGCTCTTCTGGACAGACCTTTTGGTCCATTTTAATATTTTAATATACGTGCAGATTGCTTCCAAAGGTGGCATGTAATTTTTTAACCAACTGGACCTGAGAGAACTGAGTGGATGTCTGTAGTCAGTTACCTTCAAACATCATATAGATGCCACTCACTGTTTATCACATTAACTATGGTTTGACTTTAAACCATATACGTTTAACCAAATAGTTAAAATATATAGAAAACACTTTTGGTCTAATTATAAACACTATGAATCTCTTATTTGTATATTTCTAAACATGATTGATTTTGTGAAAAGTTTAGCTTGAAATGTGTCCTTATGGTTATTTTTTATTTGACTTTGTTTTATTAGTGGATAGTCTTAATTTTCATTCCACTACATCCTACGAAATAATATCTGTACTGTACATTTGTGCATGGCATTGTGTTACATAATCACATGATTCTTCTATTCTTACTTAAGCAATATTTTACCTAGGCTATCGCTACTTTTACTCATGTAAAATGGATTTGCGCAAATTATCCAGAACCGTCCATGGCATTAAATGTTACTATGAATGAATGAAAAAATAGGATTTGTCATTCTTTGTAAATAAAAAGCTGTCATTTTTAGAAAAAATGCTTTCCTGTAAGACAAATAATACAGTCCAGGATGCTGTGTTACCAGGAAATAAATTTACTTTTGTGTGGAACTGTAAGATCATTGATTATTTTCATTTAACATCACACAGCCAAGTTTTAAAGTCAAAGCTGCAGATTTTCTCAATAATTATATATATATTTCAAGGATATTAGAGATAAAGGTGAGGTTTGATATCGGCCTGTAGTTGGACAGCTGACAGGGGTCAAGGTCAGGTTTCTTAATTAGTGGTTTAATGACTGATTATTTAAAAGATTTTGGAACATACCCACTGCTCAGTAAAATGTTAACTATTTTCAACAAAGGTTCTAACACCATTATTGCTAGAGTTAGAACCCAGACTTGGAGAACGCAAGTGCAGTTAAGATATTTACAGTATCAACATACAATTCAAGGAACATGTCAAACAAAACAGGTAGTGGGCGGGCAATGTGCAACGGGCATAAACTGGATCACGCTAAACTCAGAAACAAGAAAATGAACAATTTAAAAATCTGAAAAAAGCATGCAAGTAACAAAAGGGTTGGTAAGGATACTGGAACAAGTTACATAGAGCGTATTCTTCGCAAAGACCGGAAGTGCATGAGTCACTTTTATCAGTGTCTAGTAATTAGTCTCAGGTGTGTTAGTAATTAGGTGAGTCGGAGCGTTGGTGTTGGGAGTTGGTGGAACGAGTGTCTATCACTCTGGGTTTGTTGTCCAACACCAAAAACATTCAAATGCATATTGTTTGGGACTCAGTACTGTTCTCGCTGTGTGAGGATTACAGAGACCCAATCTCTCCAACAGCAAAAGTAAGTTCCTAATTATGGCAGCACTGACATTGTCAGTGGCAGTGACAAGGATAAAGGGGGCAAACACATATTCAGGAAGCGTCCCGTTAACTATCAATGTAACTCTAGGAGAAACAAGACCATAACAACGGCATTGCATGGGCTGACCGAGCTGGCTAGCAAACATATATATGGAATTCTGGCATAAGCGACCCATTTACAGTACCAACTTCCTAGAATCATGGTTTGGAGGGTGGAAGGGCAAAATAAGCTCAGCAATGGTTGCTGTCATAGTTGCTGTCCACCAACACTTTGTGGGTGTTGCATTATCCCGTCCGTCAGGGGTTTAAACACCAGACTGATTGAAATGACTCTTGATGAAAAAATGTTGGCTTATTGTGCAAACCTGTCCTCTGTTTTGTCTGAAGTCCACAAACAGGTGACAGATGCCCTTGCTGAGCCTTCACAGGCCGACCTACACGACCTGAAGCCAGGTGATTGAATTGTGGTGAAATACTTCAGGAGGAAAAGCTGGAGAGCTAAAGGGTGGCTTGGCCCACTCCAGATCTTGCTGACGATGCAGACCACAGTGAAGGTACCTGAAAGAGCAATGTGCATACATGCCAGCTATTGTAAAAGAGTGCCTGAAGCCCAACAACAAGGGACAACTACAAGAAAGAACATCTCCCTTGATGCTGAGTTGACAAACAGTGCAGTTAGAGAAAAAACAGACACATAGAGCACACAGTGTTTCGAAGTCCCCATGAGGTCTGACGAGTGCATAAAAGGTCATGCCTGCACTCCGAGCATCAACAAATGTCAAGAAGGGCAACGGCTTACTGTGGAAGTTTAGGTAGTCTAATAAATCATTCCAAAGGAATTATATCATTCCTGGTTCCTAGCCCTGTAAAACACCAAAAACACTTAAGTGCATCCTGTGGAGCCATGCTCAGTACTGTCCTCACTGTGTGAGTATCACAGAGACCCTTAGCAAAATTAAGTTTTTAATTATGGCAGCACTGACATTGTCAGTGGTTTGGAAGGTGGAAGCGCATGATAAGGTCAGCAATGGTTGCTGTCATAGTGGTCATCGGTGTCCTTACGCTATGTGGGTTATGCATCATCCCGTGCATCAGGCTGCTTGAAACGGCCCTTAATGAAAAGATGAAGTATCAGCGTGTGAAATTACATGATGATGAGGAGAAAATCTTCCACCATTCAACGATGACCCTTACGACCCTTATCCAGACATCTGGCCCCCAGATCCCAAAGCTATAGACTACAAACCATGCCTGGACTTGACAACAATGACACTCAATGACAATGATGACAAAGATTACAACGAACTCAATCTGCAGCAGAAGAACACAGGACAATGTGCCATCATGAAGGAAAATAGAAGATTCTTGTACTACTTAGTGACTAAACAACATAGCACAAGACAAACCCACATATGAGGCCTTGAAACATAGTTTGATTGATTTGAAAAACTAATAATAATGTGAAAATGAGAGCATGCCTAAAAGAGGTTGTGGATTAGACCAACTTAACTGGTGTCATGTAAAACATGAATACTTATAGTAGGCAGGTGTTCAAAGGCATGGGGATAAAAATCACAGTTTATGTGCAGGAGTAGATTGTTTGTTCATTTTTTATTTTTTTTTGCTGAATCAATAGCTTGACCATTGTACTTCAAATGCATTAATTCCTTACCATACAAAAAAAACCCCACAATATATTCACTTTGTGCTTAATATTTTAACCGACGATGTTAACATTAATAATCTATTTGGAAAGACATGTTACTGATGTTTTTTGTACAAGACATTACAAGTCAACCCGTTAAATATGTAAGTGTATATTAAATTCTGTACTCTGGTGAGGAAAAATTGTGCTAAAATGTCATGCGTTGTTATGTTGACTTAAGGACAAAAGGGGGAATTTTTTTTTTTTTTAACATTTTAAAGTCTTATACTAGATGACCAGAGCTCTGTATTCTATACATGAACTTTCTTTCTCGGAGAAGGACTGTCTGTTTCCTGAACTTGCACTTCTTGTTTTTTAAAGATGGTTATTACCGGACCTCTAACTAAACTTCTGGAAATTAAAATGACTCCGTATTTGGTATGATTGATAGACAGAGACACAAGCAAAGAGAAATAACCCAGTGTAGAGGCAACCAAAACCAACATATGTGTAAATATGTGTCTATGTATATGTGATAGAGTGTGTGTAAATACAAGCAGTGAGAAATGGGAAGTATCTCACTTTTACAGACACTATGTTTGTGTGTGTGTGTGTGTGTGTGTGTGTGTGTGTGTGACTGAGATGTCCTGCGCAGTAATAAAAATTTGGTTTTGCTCATCTAGATCCTCTTTTGTCTTGTTTTGTGGCACTTTACTGAATTTCCACTGCAGTAGTGTGTAAGCTTTATGCACACTGACAAATCGTACAGTCCTGGCTGCATGGCGTTATCCTAATCAGACTGCACTAATCACAAAAGTTTCAAACCCCTATAAAAGAGCTGTGTACTGTAGGACTGTCATAATCTGATTAAAATTTCAAAAAATAAAAAAAATAAAAAGCGAAAATGGAGAGAGGATGAGAGTGTTTATATTGCAGAGGAGGCAGTAAAATGTAATGAAATTATTAAAGGAAAATTCTGCCCTACTCTTAGTCTTACCTCTAAAGATAAAAAGTAAGTGGAGGCAATTTGTAATAATTTACCATCAAGCCTCTTTGTTGGTGGTTGGGATGATTATTTTAATGTGTGTGTCATGGATGATGCCCATGGAACATTTGTTAATTTCCTGCTGCATGATGGAGAAATGTATGAATCTGCGCTTGATTTGCAGTGCTGTAGGAGCAAGGTTTGATTTATTATTTCTGATATTGTTGGCTGTCACTGCATCTTCACTATTTAACTGATAGTGGATATCCGTGGTCACTTACCTTCAAATGTCAATATAGGTGCCACTCACAGCCTAAACACATGGTCCTCTTTATCACATTAAATATGGTTTGACTTTAAATCCATCCATCCATCTAGGAACCTCTGTAGTCCTTCTAGGTACCGTTTAGGACAATGGTGACCATTGTATTTATTCCCATTTTGTTGGACAGTGGTAGGACCTCCGGTCAACATTCACATGCACATTGACTTTAAATCAGGATATTTGAAATATCCAGAAAAAAATCCCAACCAGATTTTTTAAAAGAAGTGATGCATATGGTTGGAGAGCCACTTCTAAACATTATTAATTCTTCATTATATCTAGGTCACGTCCCTAAACCTTTCAAGTTGGCAGTTATTAAGCCTCTTCTTAAAAAATCTAATTTAGACCTGAATGAAATAACAAATTACAGACCAATTTCAAATTTTCCGTTTATATAAAAAATATTCAGTCAGGTTTCAGGCCCCATCATAGTACAGAAACTGCACTAGTTAAGATTGCAAATGACTAGTGCTGCATTCGACACAGATCATAATATTTTCATAGATCGCTTACAAAATCACATAGGTATTCAGAGACAGGCATTAAAATGATTTAGATCATACTTGTTTGATCAATACCATTTTGTAGATCTAAATGGAGAACTGTCTGGTGTAATGCCAGTGAAATATGGAGTCCCACAAGGGTCAGTTTTAGGACCTCTGCTGTTATCAATATACATGCTTTCTTTGGGTAACATCATTAAAAGACTGATGACACCCAGTTATACATACCTATGTTGAAAATAGGTACCTAGACGAAATACCTGTTGTCTAGACTAACTGAGTGTGTCCAGGATATAAAAGATTGGATGACCGAGAACTTTCTTTTACTAAATTCAGATAAGACAGAGATATTACTTATTAACCCAAAAATTAGTACACAACAGCTTTCACAATTCAGCCTGCGTTTAGAAGGATGTACCGTTACTTCCAGCTCGACAGTTAAGGACCTGGGCGTAATATTAGACAGTAACTTGTCCTTTGAAAATCATATCTCCAATATCACAAAAACAGCCCTTTTCCACCGTAGAAATATTGCCAATCTTAGGAACATCTTATCCGTATCTGATGCAGAAAAGCTAGTTCATGCATTCATGACCTCCAGACTGGACTATTGTAA
>JAQQZS010000005.1:6613231-6636959 GCA_030068045.1 Platyallabes tihoni | reverse complement strand
AACTTTAAAGCACTTTTTGTAAGTCGCTCTGGATAAGAGCGTCTGCCAAATGCCTAAATGTAAATGTAAATGTGTGTAATCTGAGCAGAATGCAGTTAGGATTTGTCCTGCTGGGAAATTCAGGGATGTCACTGAAAAAGATGGTGTTTGGATGGCAGCATATGTTGCTCCAAGAAGAGCATATATTTCTGCTTTAACGGTGCCCTCACAAATACACAGCTTACCCATAACACAGGCACAGGCACACACCATACCAAAGTACTGAATCATTTTCTGATTCATCTGTTGGCTAATCTGTGAGCCGTGCCCCATCCTTGCTCTACCAAGGATTTCCCTTGAAACTCTTTGTATACTATTACATTATTGGTCACAATGTTATTAGTCTTAAACTGGCCCTGTTGCATTTTTTGGAGGATTTTGTAACCACCAGATTTGCAGCAAGCAATTAAATTACATTAAGGATCACCAAATAATGTGTTGTAGTGTTTTCAATATAGCACAAGATGAAAAGACTTCACAAATTACTCCTTTTTGTTTTCATTGCCAATTTAAATTCTGTTCTTTTTGAAATTGGGTTTGTATTTGAAGTGGGAATTTCGCCATCTGCTGAATATTATAAATAATTGCAAGACTTGCCTTTCCTTCGACACACGCCTAACCACATAACTACACTAGTTATCTGTATTATCCAGTTGGATTCCCCCCTAATGTGACCTCACATAAGCAGAGCCCCTCCCCTGGCTCGCTGTTCTTTGGAGGGGTGTGGTTTAGCGGTAGCTCATTTACATAAGCATGAAATGTCGTGTATGGAAGAAAAGTATGAAACCCTTAAAACATTTAGATTAGACAAAGAGTTGTGACTACAATCAGCTTCTAACACAAAAGAAAATAATGTGGTTATTGTATTAAAATAATTTTTAATTAGCAGTTTATACTTAATATAACATTTAGAAAGTATACAACAAGTAGCTCTATATTTAAGAAGAGCTCAGTTCATTTGGATTGTTGAAGTTGAAAAAGAAGTTGAAAGTATATAGTTTAACTCTTATCAGGAATATTTTTAAGAATTACATATAAAATACTTTGGATTAGTTTAACTTTTCTTGTGTAGTCCGCATTCTTTTGTTACTTAATAGTGTTCAGTTTACACTAAAACAGCCAAAATTTCCATGAGCAGGTTTGTACAAACATTTGAATCGTACTGTCTATCTGTTCAGCCAAACATACAATTCATACAACAAATCTGTTTCAGTGTAATGTTTTTGGCTGAAATATTCCTTGTGTGAAAAAAAAGAAAAAACTGTTTCAGATTTATCTCTTAAAACAAGAAGTAATTAAAATGTCAGAATCAATATTACTACTAAATATATAAAGTCCTATGAGTAATAACTTTGTTCATTGGTTATGTTGGTTTTGAGCAGAAAATTAAAAAAATGAAACTTTTATAAAGTGTATTAAACCAAGTTTTTCCTTTGTTTGTTGTCACATGCTCGTTTTGAAAAACTCTCTTGACAAATATGTGATATGCCCAATGCATCCTATCAGGTGGATCTTTCTGTCGTGTTCACTGAACTTTTTCCCCATGTCACAAGGACATGAATTTATAATAGAAGTAAAAAAAAAAAGAGGGGATTCATTTTTGGTTCCTAAAAACAAATCATACAAATCAGTATCTGATATTTTTAAAATTGTGTTCTATTTAAGAATCCAGGATGTAATTCGTTTCAAGCTCTTATGCTCCTCAGAAGGTTCTAAGTTTAAGTCTCAGGACTAGAACTGAACCAATGCTAGGTTCTTAAAGGAAACTGGATTCTTTCCTGATTTGAAAATAATTCTGAGCGTTGGGTAATCATCTGATGTTCCCAATCAAGTCTTTTCCTTAAGCATTTACATTTTCAAGTCTCTTTCTCCCAGAAGTCTCCATGTCCATCCACTTCCTGTTCCTCTCACTTTCACACGCACAGACAGATGGAGAAAAAAAGAGAAGAGCTTGTTTTTTTTTAAACCAGTCGTTCCAGCTTTACTTCCTGTTTCCTGAAAGAGCATCTTCTCTTCTGTTTATCCATCACTCTTCTTCTGTCGTTCTCATAATCACTCATTTCTTGTTGTTCAGATGTCCTCCAGAACATCACAAGGGACAAAGCCTTGTTTCTTTCCGCTGGACACTCGGATGAAGCCGTTTCTCTCGTCCTCGCCGCTCACACAGATCTAAAAACACGCACATTATTTGTGATGAAAGTAACTAGATAAAATTATTAATGTAAATTATTAATTAATTTACATAATTTAAAATAATGAGACAGTAAGTTAAAATAACGGGAATAAAAAGTATAAATAAATAAATACAGGTAGCCCCAACTTACAAACAACTTCCGTTCCGAGAGAATGTTCGTAAGTTCGACAAAGTAAGTCTTGTATGATGACTTTGACAAGAATAAACAATGTAAAGCATACCAATTCACTGGACTAATCTTGCTCCCTTTCCCCACACATGTGGCCCCATCATGTGGCCAAAAAACATAATCGCGGCTAAGGAAATGAATCTCACAGTGAAATGTAACAGTGCTGTCTTTAAATCATGAAGGGCTCCCCGGACATAATTTTGTCTCAGAGCTGTTTTCCACTGCAATGGACTGTGAATTTTCTAAAATCAGGATTATTTACCATTAGGACAGCTTTACTCTTTTTTTTACTCCATTTACTCTTAAATATTGGTATCTGGTGCACTGTAGTGTATATTTTTTGTACAATACACATGAGCTGATTGAACCGGAAGTAGAACCGCGGTCCGTTTGTATCTGCAGAAATTCATAACTCCAGTGTTCGAAACATGTAAAATACTTATGAATACGTAATGAATTGGAAGGTCTAAATTTAACTTGTACACATTAATCAGATGGTTATTCTGTCATCGATTTTATTTAATCAGTGTCAGTGCTTTGTAAGGGTCAGATGTAAAGCTATAATATGAGTGTTTCCCGACAGGAAATCGTTTTTTCTTTAATACAGAGGACTCACTTGTCCCTCTTTTATGGTGATTTGGCCCTGCTCCTTACACCCGATGAAGGTGCGGTGACACCTGAGCACTCGGTCTCCTTCCTTCACCAGGTGCGCGTAGGAGGCTGGGAAGAAACCTATCCTGTCATCGATCATACCCTGAATTCATGCCAACCAAAAAAAAAATAATAATAATGTAAATTATAAACAGTTCTTTCATTCATACTGTAATCATGTATCACGTATAACACCTCAGCATTTACCTTCCACCAATCTTCATTAGAGTCGTCTGCCAGGATTATCCGATCTCCAGGTCTGGGGAAAAAAATGCAGTAGAAGATGTTTCTACAAGTACCACTGATTATATTCCAATAATGAGATCCTGAGATGCTTCATGCCATTTGTGGTTAGACGAACACGCTCACAGAGGCACATTGAGCACTCTAATCATTTACAGCACACGCTTCGTCAATGAATGTGAAATGAAGAGGAAAATCGAGGTGTTACTGTGGGACTGATGTGAGAGAGGAGTGAAGTGGAGGTGAAGGACATGATAAAAATGCAGATACAGCTCAATAATAACATCTCATATCACAATAGGATTGAGATATTGAGACAGCTTTTAAGGAATATTTTAATTAAAATGGTGGTCAGGTTTTACAATAAGGTCGAATAATCCACCATCAATTTAATAACCAGCTATTACTATAGGCTGCCTGTAGACCATGGAGGGGTATTAAGACTTGGAAAAGTAGACAACAATCACCATGATAACTGGGTTGCTCTGTGATGGGAGGATCAGTAATGAAATTGATAGCCATGGTCTTTGGTCATGGTCATGGTCTTTGAGGTGTCACCTGGGAGCTTTTTCAAGATCTTTCTGTCTAGATCCCAGATAGAATCTTCTTGAAAGCGTGATACAGGCAGAATATATTTTTCTGAGAGGGCAATGGGTATACTGTAGCTGTACCAACTACGACAGTGGGGTGACAACAATGAAAAACTGGACATGTTGTGAGTTCTGTATTAACACTACAGACTTTGAATGAGACAGACATCCACTACTACACAGCTTATCACTATTCTAACAACTTCTCAGTCCCATTACAAATCCTTGTGAATAATTTTGATCAAGGCTGCTAAAGTTGTTTGATTACGGTTAAAGGAAAATCCTGTGACTTCACCATCTTTTCTGCTAATAAGGGTAATCTATTCTATTATTAGTCTGAATCAGGTTATCACGGAGTGAAACATCTGAAGTAATCCTGCGCTAATTACCACCACAAGTTATTTTTAAAGAAAGCAGCGAGGTGCATTGCTTGTGAGGCATCCCTGTGGTGCATGAAGGTCCAAGAACACAAATCAGATGAAGCAATAAAGTGAGCAAGCAGCTGAACCACCACAGACTTTGGGTAAACATATTATTATTATTATAGTAAAAAAAACTTAACTTAAAGATCCTAAGTATCTTTGGGAAGCAGATTTTGAAAAAAACAGTAGATCACAAACAAAACAAAAAAGCAGTGATAAAATTATAATAAGGTTGAAATTTATACTGCTTATCCTGTTCATGGTCACGGGAGGCCTGGAGCCTATTCCAGAGCACTCGGGTAACCAGGGTATACCCTGGACACAATGCACACTCCATGCTATTTGGAAACACTACTGTAGTTAGCCTAATCTGTATGCCTTTGGACTGTGGGAGAAAACCCATGTAAACTACAGACAAACCCGACCCTGGAGGTGTGAGGCCATAGTGCTGACAACTTCGTCACAACAAAATAGAATGAGTAAAAAAGTTGCATTTTAGATGACCTGGATGTGATGAGTAGCGAACTCTTAATATTTGATGTTTTTTTTACAGCTACATTTATATTTCATGTGCTACACTTTAAAACTGTAGATTTCCAGACTCCAACCTTTTCCATGCTCTGTCGCCATAAATTTAAATAATAGCACTAAAGTGCAAAGGCAAAATACAGAACCACTGTGGAAAAGGCTACAGGGCCACTGCAAAAAGCATGGAAAGGCCGACAATTTGGTATGGTGGAACCATATTGCTTATCAATAGCTGTATGGTTCGCTGTAAGGGTGTATAGATCCCTATGGTGATATTGTTTAGACATCGAGATTGATTACGGAAGGCCACTAAAAGGCCTACTGAAACAAAAGGTGGACCTCTGGCAGACCTATGGATCATGAAAACCCATTAAAACTAAATTTTTTAGATTTAGCCCATTACAGCAAGCAGCGACTCGCTATGAGTCATCGTGACATGTCCTGGTAGATAATGGTCTTACTGCCACGATTTGAATTCGTAGCGAATCATAGCAAAAATCGTGTAAGTGGAAACTAAGCTTTAGAAAGTGCCAACACTGGGGGCGTCTTCTTTAAATATTAAAGAAACTTCTCTTAAGTGAAACCTTCATCATATTTTTTTGTTAAACAACTAATTTCTAAAATGCATATATTATTACAGCAGTCTTGTCTCACTGATTACAAGTCCCTGTACAGTAAATATGCTGTTAGCTACAGAAACAATATAAGAGCGAGTGTATGAATATAAACGTTACCGCTGGAACCACTGTCTGAACCATGCTGTTATACAAAATAATAACACAAACACATGAGTTCATGGTCCTCATAACTACCGTAATACCGGTGTTTGTGTGTCACGTTCACCTCATCTCCAGGTCCTGATTTTCTTGTGGGGTGAATCTGTATAAAGCCACATAGGTGTTCAGCGGCAGGATGTCTTTCTGCAGCTCTTCGTCTTCATCAGTCTGTGTGTGGACACACACACACACACACACACACACACACACACACACAAACACACAAAATGTATTAAAAAATTAATAGCTTGTCCTCTCAGTACATCACAAGCACAGAATGTTTGGCAGGATCTGAATGTTTGATTTGTTTAGGTGCAAAGACAGAAATCGTCATTGTGTTGTAGTCACATATGTTTCCTTACATTCGGCTCTAAACTGGCAGAATAAACAAAACCGGGGAAAGATTGACTCCCATTACTTCTCTCTCTCTCTCTCTCTCTCTCTCTCTATAGAGTGATGACTTTATTCTTGGAGAGATCTGGAGACGGCTGTGTGTAGGAGGCCTCGTCCCGCGTCCCTGTTTGTGGTGTGATTCAGGAAGCGAGTGGACGAAGAGGAAGTGAAGGGAACGCACTGGCTTTGAGATTCACACCTGCGGAGTCAGGCTGCTGCCTCCTGCTTTAATGACGTGGGCGCTCGTTAGGAGATCGAGGAGTATGTGTTAGGAGCTCGTATTCGAGTCTGAGGTGTTTAATGGATGGCTGTCTCGAATTGTTTTTTTTGTTTCCTAACGTAATATATATTTCTAATACGACAGGTTCCGGTCACTTGTGTATTCATTATTTTGACATGGGAAGATAAACTTGTTGCATGCATGTTTTCAGAGCACTGTTGATGGCAACCCAGAAACATACTGTAGATGCCTATCTTGAGCTAGCTAACAATTTACTAGCTATCACAGCTATTTTAGAAATATTTTTTTTAACTTAGTTATTGGCAAGTTGCCAACATCTTCAAAATATGCTGTTATAAAAGATTTTGGTGTGATCCCAGAATGTAGGTTTCACATCAGGACACATCACACCATGCTGCAATTTGGATCCCGCCAACCCCCCCCCCCCCCACACACACACACACACACATCTTTCATTCGGTCCAGACACAGTCTGGACATTTTAATGGCTGCTCGGTTTGATGGAAGTATTAATAACCTCTCTGAAGTCCAGTTATCAAACACAACACTCTGTATGTGTGTGTGTGTCCATACAGTGAATAAATCTATTTAGACTGTGGAAAGATATACTGTAAACTCAGGTGTTAATGTCTATTTAGTGTTTAAATATAGTATCAATATCTGCCAGTCTGGGGATTAGTCCTCACAGTTTAATGTTTTGCATCGCACAGTATTAACTATGCAGCTAAAATGGAGTTATGGTATCTTTGAGAAACTGATCACTTGCTTCGGGATTTTTCAGTTCATTTGGGTAAAGCTTGTTTTATTTAATATTTCAATATGTTGTAATAATTAGAGATGGGGAATAGTAATAGATGGATAGTAAAGAATCTTTGTGTGACAATATTTTGTACTAATGTACGTATTGCCACAATGACTTGGCATTAAATTGTGTTTGTAAATTTTTCTATTTGAAATGGTGCTATTTCGCTGTAATACTTCAGATGGTGTGCTCTAAACTATTAACACACTGGCAGGCAGCACAGCATTTATGTGATGTTTGTTTAGGATTGTAATGCAATGTGAGAAAAAAGGTTAATATTACGGGATGATAAAATCATTATATTTGGAACATATTAAGTCCCTGGTGATTCGCATCCTTAGAAGTAGTGGCATGATTGTTTTTAGATTTGGTTAAAAATACAAGAAGGAAAAATCTTACATTATGAATTTTACTGAACAGAACTACTTCATGGTAAAAAAAAAAAAAAAGAAAGAAAATAAAAAGCTTAAATATGAGGGTGGGGCAAATTAATCTGTTTTTACTCCACATCTGTATTCACTCCTGATTTCTCTAAAGGAGTTATTTTCTGTACACTTTTCTGGCCGCAAGCTTCAGGATCATGAAGCTTCATATCTCCACACTTCTGCATACATCATTAAAACCATTAACTTTAAAACCAGCTAGGTTTTGGATTCCCCTTGTGTCACCTGGGCAGCTCTCACATTTAGAGCAGGCTCTGCAGAGCCTCTTGGGGTGTGTTGGGGTGATTGGCACCGGTACGTTAGCAGTGGATCCTTTGGGTGCAGTGGGTTGCAGGTCAGAGCCTCCATGGATCAGACATCTTTATCCAGTGCATCCCATGAGTGCTTGATCAGATTGGGATCTGATTTTGGAGGTCTGATTGGTGGCCTTGGGCTCTTTGCCTGCTGGGCCTCGTGTGTTCGGCAGGCTGGGATGCACTGGGTGTTCTGGTGCTCTCTAAAGTGGCCAGCATTGACTTTTCAGCAAGTTACACTGCATTGGGTTTTCTCTGGGATCTGACCAGACAGGCTGTTCTTTGTTCGATGTGGGAATGGGTGTTATCGGTGGTGTAGCTGGTGTATAGATGGTGATTAATGTTATTTAATTTACCTAGCAGTGGTGTTAATGCTATGGCTGATTGGTGACTCTTAAATGATTCGGATTATGAAACAAATTCTAATCTTACACAAAGATAACACAAGTTAATACAAAATGCAGTAGAATACAAAGGCTTATCTGACATTTGCCAAAAAATAACCTGATTATCCCTAGAACTTTTGGGCAAATGTTCTGGGGATTGATAAGATGAAAGTTAAACTTAAGAAAGTGTGCATCCCGTTACATCTGGCGTTAAACTAAAACAGCATTTCATTAAAAGAACATCATATCAACAGTCAAACAAGGTGGTGGTAGTGTAATTGTGATTGTCCTGCTTCAGGACCTGGATGATTTGCCATAATTGATGGAACCATGAGTTCTGCATTCTAATAAAATACTGAAGGAAAATATCTGGGCATCAGTTTGTGACCTCAAGTGTATTTGGGTTATGCAGCAGAACACATTGATCAAAAAACCCACCATTAAGTCCACCGCTTAGTCAACAAATTGAATGGCTCCAAAAAACATCTATCAATAAATCAATTAATAATATTTTGGAGTGGCATAGTCAAAGTCTTAAATCCAATGTGGACTTAAACTCCAATGTGGCAGAATTAAAAAGAGTGGGACAAAATTTCTCCACAGCGATGTGAAAGCCAGTTCTTTTCACCAGGGGTGGCAGAACCAGTTGTTAGACTTTGAGGCAATTACTTTTTCACATAAGGCCAGACAGCTTTTTAACCCTTGTTAAATTAAATCATCTTTTAAAAACTGACCTTTGTGTAATATTAAAATTTGTTTGATTATCTGAATAATTAAGTGTGTGCGAAAATAATAAAGTGGGAGAAGCATTTATTCATGGTACTGTACGTGAGGGGGGTCTCAGAGAAATGTATAATTACTGCATTGAAATCAAGTCCAGGATTTTGTGATGGGTAAATGTGGTTGCACATTTGTAATGTCAGTACTTATTTTATTTATTGGGGGGAAAAAAAAAACGCGTAAAATCAGTGTCCACTGAGTGTTGGTTTGCTGTTACAGCAGAATAATCAACACTAGGTCAGTATGATGGTGTAAAGTTGTGGCAATATTACTAAATGAATACAAATTCTCAGTCTGTAGTGTGTTCAATTCCTTTTATATTACAAAACGTTTTCCAATGTGGATAAATTGCTATTTCTTACAGAATGATGAACTTTTTATTCATCTACAGTCACTTTTATAGAATGTTATGAAACATTTATTAAACAAGTGCTTTATCTTATGTCACATGTTCTTTCTCTACTCTCTTTTCTTTCTCTATTTTATAAGTAAAAAAATAAAGCTTATCATAGCCCTGACACTGGAGACTCCTTCCACAAATATTTAACACAGAAAAGTATATCAGCTTATATTTATAAGTATATTTGATCTGATCGATTTATTTATTTTAGAGTTTAAAATACAACTACTTTGATACTATAGCAATATTTACATATTACAACAAGGGCATTAATAGAGATCTGAGACCCTTTCATAAATCCTGCTTGGTGTCAACAGTTTATCCCACTGTGTGGAGAAGAAGTTGGTTAATTACACAAGCTTGGTATCTTTTTCCTTATAGATTTTTAGATTACTTTTTTCAAACTGTAAGATGTGAAATAATTGTGTGTTTTCTGCCTCAATGAGGCACTTGAGAATCTGTAATTCTTGTGCTGCTGCATGTGTTTATCCAATTAAAAGCATTAAAATGTACAGAGTGTGTGTTTGTGTGTGGCGAGGGCGGTATGTGGGTGTGTGTGGGTGAAACCAAGTGCATCCAGGCTACAGCACACAAAAAAGTACACATACAGACACACACAATAGGTAATAAAACTGAACACAGATTTGATTTATGTGTGTGGGTGTGTGGGTGCTGGAGTATATGTTGATGCTCAAGCAGAACAGCTGTGTGTGTCAGACACTGTGCGAGTATCCTCTCTGTACAACAGATGAAACAATGTGTTGACTTTTTTTTTTTTAATTCGCTGCTGATGCAAGAGAGTAAACCTGAACTGCAACACTGATGCGCGTTTCATCATCACGTTGTCAGGACACCGTGAGACAGTGCTCGATCTTTGTACACTAAAAAAAACACATTAAATTTACATAGTCATCATTTACCTTTACATCATTTACAATACATTCACACAACCTTACATGGGTAGGATGAAAAGTAGGATGTGATGCACCTAAATAAATTGTCATTTGGTGTAGTAATGCTACATTAGTCAGCTGCTCTGGAGCAGGTCTTACAATAACAATAAGTATTGTCAAGTGCATTTGCAAAACCCATCAAGCACCATGATGAAACTGGCTCTCATGAAGACCTTCCTAGGAAAGCAAGAACAAAACTTTCCTCTGCTGCAAAAGAGAAGTTCATTTAGAGTTACCAGCCCAGAACCTCAGATTAGAGCCGTTATGAAGGCTTTACAGAGCGTAAATACCAGACACATCTCAATATCAACTGTTCAAAGGAAATTATTGCATATTTTGGACGCCTTCAGCCTTGTTTTACAGTGTAGAAAGAAATAAAATATCCATAAAAAGGTCTCTATCTATCTATCTATCTATCTATCTATCTATCTATGTATCTATCTACTGTATCTATCTATCTATCTATCTACTGTATCTATCTATCTATCTATCTATCTATCTATCACACCACCCTGATGTTAGTTATTTCCGAACCCAGCACGACCCCAAAGCTCTTTCTATACATACTGTACAAACACTTTTCAAATATGTCAGGGTGTATATTATGATCATGTCTTTACTTGAAAATGAAATTAATTTAATGACTTGATGACCTTATACTGAGTTATTTCAGTCAATAAACACACTTCCTATATTTTTGCCCTTATTTGGATACTATCAATGCATAATGAAAATTTGGGAATTTGACGGTGTTGCTCCTGCTTGAACATCCTGACAGGTCATTGTTAAGTGTTTCAGAAAGCTGAAATTAACGCATCTGATCAGAAAAAGCACAAAAAAACGAAAGCAGCTGGAAATCCGTGACCGTGACTGAGAAACGATGCATCAAACGTCGTCCTGTTTATTTATCTGTTAATCCGTAACGGATGAAATCACTAAACGTTCGAGCTCCGTCATGGAAACACTTTGTTATTTCCCATGGAAACTTTCCACGGCTGTAAATAACCTCGACCCGTGCCAAAGTTTTTTTTTTTCTTGCTGAACCTCGGATGTCAGCTTTATAAACAGGGCCACACGTGCTACGAACTTGTGAGTCCTCATAAAACCGGGAGGCACTTGATCAGCAAGAAGGAGAGAGATAGAGAGAGAGAGAGAGAGAGAAGGAAGCCGTGTATAGTCAGGCATCCTGAGGGATCGGCTTTTATTTGTGACCTCGTAAAAAGCTGTGCTGGTTGCAGACGGCTGCTTATTTATGCCTGTGCGTACCCTCTGTGGAGTGGAGCGCAGTTTGAGATGGTGACGGTCGTGCTCTAGGGCCATTGGTTTACTGAAACATCGTGCCGTTTAGCCTAAGAGACTAGACCTCTCACAAGACTATGTATGAACAGTGGCACTTTTTTTTAGTTTATTCTGTTTCAAAGTTTCACCAGAATAAAAAAACTAAGACAAAAAAAAAACATTTAGGCAAAGCTACAGTGGTTGACCCTGTCCAGGGTGTACCCCGCCTTGTGCCCTAAGCCTCCTGGGATAGGCTCCAGGTCCCCGCGACCCTGAATAGAGGATAAAGCGGTATAGAAAATGAATGAATGAATGAATACAGTGGTTGCATAAGTTTTTTTCTTTTCATAGTGTTAAAACCAGACTTAAATATAATTGATTTATGTTACATGCCACAAATCTGCACAAAACATCTGACCATATTGAAAAGGGGAAAAAAATCTATATAGTATATAGGTCTATATAGAACATAGAACTTGTGATTGCATAAGTATTCACACTCTCGTCAGTACAAAACCCCTACATGAGTGACAGAATTAGTTGAACGAAGTTGACATAAGTGCCTGTGTGTGTACTGTATGTGTGTGTGTGTATATGTGTGTGTGTGTGTGTGTGTGTGAGAGAGACAGAGAGAGATCTCAATATAAATACACATAACCATTTTTGTACATCTCACAAAGTGACATCACATCCATCACTCTGCCTAGACTCGGTGACTGAATAGAAAGTGGATTAGTCAGAGAAGCAAGAATCAAGAAGCTAAAAGTTAACCCTTAATATGATGCTACCACCACCATGCTTCACTGCTTTTAGTCTGCTTCAATATTATACAGTATTGTGTTTAAACTTCATAAAAACAATTCAATTTCCATTCAAGGTCATAAACGTTCCTAATGTGGAAATGTTCAGAGGGGTTGAATATTTATGCAAGTCACTATATTTAGTAATGAGAAATATATGAATAATCCTTCCTCAATTCATAAAAAACTGTAATCTTTGACAAACTTCGGATGTGCCGCTATAGAGAAATAATCACCCTTAGGATGGTAGTAGAAAGGCTTCATGTCAGGCCACAACATCAATAGAGCTGTGTGATTTAACTGATTATAAAATGTAATTCATCTTTTGTAGATTGGTTCATTAACTGAATTGATGAGTCTGTTTTTTTTTATTCAGAATTGATTCACTCTTTAAAAAAAAAAAAAAACTATTTAAATAAACCTTCAAACATGAAATAATACCACAGTCTCTGTAGAAAATGCACACTGCTTTCATCTTTCCTGTTTTGTGAGAGTATCTCTTCTTATTATTATTTCAAGTTTATGGGCGGTTGGTGCAGTACTGCCACCTAGACTCCAACTGGAGTGTGGAGCAGAAGAAAACTGATTATCGCTTTGTACGAGACGTAACATTAACATTTAAAAACTATAAGAAATATAGCTGCTTGAGACAAATCGAAACAATACAATAAACCATAGTGCTAAAAATGCAATGTCCAAAAAATTATTTCCTTCTAACTGCGCACTCCCAAGTGTTTATAAATTAAAATGATCACAAATAATTTTCAGACATTGAAACCAGGCTTTATTGTTTTATTCTTACTTTTTCTTTTTTTAGTTTTTATTGCAGTTGTTGATTCTACTGTACATACAATACAGTGCAAAAGTATTGACCCCCCAATTTCTACATATTTTGCAAAATCATCCAAGCATAAAAAGCATCTAACTCAATGCAAGAACCAGTGAGAAACAGGTGCAGATGATGACAGATGATCAGGCCGGTGATTAGTATACTGCAAGTTTGTCTTGTTTGAGAAGATCCTGTTACTTGCTAAACCTATTTCTGGTAGTTTTCTCAGAGAAACAGAAGCTGGTGTTAAAAGTGACACCCGACAGTGTTTCTCTCTCTCTCTTTCTCTCTCTCTCACACACATACGGCTCATTTTCACCTGCTGGCAAAAATATTGCACGGCTTACCTGTGAGTCCTCTGGTTTCTTCTCTTCTTCGTGGAAGGTTTCCGTTCCATTCTCCAGAGACGTGAAGACTGAAAAGAGCAGAGGGGGCATCTATAAAGATTTGACCATTTCAGGATTTTATATGTTAAACACGAAGTTTTAACAAAAAAAAAAAAGATCAAACAAGCAAAAAACACGTCCAGTCAGTTTGTAATAATACCCCACATGGGGATAATTTGGAGTCAACAATCCAGAGTTATAGGAGGAAACCAGAGAACCCACAGGAAATCGAGAAAGCCTTAAGGTGTTTACTGTAGTGTTTAGTGTATGAATGTTTAAGTGCTGCTAGTGATGTGTTTGTTAAGCAGAAAAGCAAGTCACTAAGTATTTAAGCAGTTGTAAATTAATAGTGTTTTCATCAGTGTTTATTGGGGCATTAAAACATTTACTGTTTCAGTTCTTTTATATTTTTCATGTAGCTGTGTGAGATTTTAAGTGTTTTCTGGCATTTTACAATTTAAGTTATTTCCAGGTGTTTACTGAAGCTTTTTTTTTTATTATTCTGATTCTTTCTTGTGTTTTTTTTTTTTTCTTTTAATTTTTACTTTTTTCTTTTGGCTAAGTTGCTTTTACATGTTTGAAAATGTCCGTGTTTATAAAGCCATTTTAAGGTGTTCACTGCCGTGTTGTTTGTGTATTTATTCACATCCACACTGCTCTAAAAAAGTTGTTTTAACAAAATGTTAGATTTTACTGTACTGTAGGTGTTCAAGTGCTTCAGATGTGCATGTTTGTTCACACGGTTCCTACCGTAGGTGTTTCCTGTGGTATTTATTGGGGGCTGTTTGGGTGACTAAGGTCTTTGAAGTGTTTGTATCACCTAAAACCTTTACTGTCTGTTGAGTTGTTTTTATGAGTTTGAACTGTTTATTAATAGTGTTTTTTAATACAGTAGTGATTCTATATAAAGTGAGGCATTTGTAGATAGATTAAAGCTTTTAGAAGCATGCTTGTAGATGTTTTATAAGGTGTTGTCTGAGGTTTTTAGGAAATGTACTGAGGTTTTTTACAGGTTAAATAAAAGGTACTCATACTGTAAGCTTTATATTGTGCTCAGTATTAATTGAATAGATTCTGGATTTTTTTTTAAACAGTTGAGTTAAAGCATTTTCTGAAGCTCTCAGAAGTGTTTACTGACATTTTTATGAGGTGTTTTCTGTGGTATTTAGACAGTCTTGGACAGCTCACTAAAGGTAATCATGAGGTTTATATAGTGGTAAATAAGTGTTTCTAATTTTGAATTAAAGTGCTTTCTGAAAGTCATGAAAGTGTTTGACGGCATTTTTATGCCATGATTTTATTTTATGCCATGATGTGAGATGCTGGGAGATGCTAGGGAATGTCCTGAGGTTTGTTACAGTTACAGTGGAACCTCGGCAAACAAATGCCTTAAGAACTAAAACTTTGCAAGAAATTTCCCACGGCATGCGAGGTGTTTTCGGTATACGAATTGGGCACCATGGAGCCCAAGAATGTTATAAAGCATGTCAGTAAGAATAAAACCCACTTTCAGGTTCGTTTTTAAGGCAGTATTGGTAATGTTGATAATATTTTTGGGTGGCTGGAACAGATTATCTGCATTTCCTATGGGAACATTTCTTTTGTTCTGAGGTGTTTGGCAGCTTAACTAAAGGTACTGTATTCACATTGGGTTTATCTAGTAATTGAATGTTTCTAGATCTTTTAAAAGAATGCTTTCCGAAGCTCTGACATGTTTACTGACATGTTTTTATGGCATGTGCTGTAGTTTTGTGGTGTTTGTGTGCTGACCGTTGTCGCTGTGTTTCCTGGTCAGTAGTGCATGACTGCAGTGTGCTGCTTCTTCAGGAACCTCGGCGAGATCACTGGTCTGCACACAGGGAAAAAAAACCCACTAATGAACATACAGTACACACAAATCCAGAAACATGAATATACTGTACATACACTCCCATAAATTTAACCCATATTTATAATTATGTGATAGTATTACACACTATATATTATTTCTAGCTATTCCTCGACTGAGTAATTGTACGTTTATTTAATATTAATCTCATAATAAGCTCTATTAGATTATATTACTGTTATTTTTTTGCAGTCGATTTTCAATCTGTTTTTTTTTGTTTTAACTCCCCTTTCAGTGCAATCACTGTAAATTAGAGCTCTTAATTGCCAAGCTGTTTAAATAAGCAACTGATACAAATATATACCCAGACACACACACACACACACACACACACATAGCCAAATGCTCTCACACACACACACACACACACACACACACTCTCTACCACTTTCACTAACGCACATGCACACACACTAATACACCGTGACCCTGTCTGACTCAACCAGCTGTTAAATGATCACACAATGTCTGCAAATGAGGCGTATCAGCGGTGGTAAGCGGGGAGATGTGCTAACGGTTGGGTAACGAATGGCCTATACAGCGACCGCATGAAGAGCGGCAGACATTATGTTTTCATTTTCTCGCTTTACTCCTGAGAGAGTGCGTTTCAGGTTAATGGACTTCTCGTCTCCTTTATCTTTTAGAGAGGAAGAGTGTGTATGTGTGTGTTTGTGTTCTGGCCAGTCCTTCATTCACTTTACATTGGCTTTTCCTTTATGGGTAATAATTGCTTTCAAGTGGCCTTATCTAAGCATCACCAAACTCCTGGCGAGTCTGTGTGTCTGCGCCGGTGAGAGTGTGTATTCCGAGAGCATGTGTGGCGGGAGTCTACGCATCCCCGCCGGTCAGATGTGTGTGGATATTTAACAAAGCTGTAAACACTGTAGAGACAGAAAATAAATAACAGAAATAAGATCAGACCAGGTTAATAAACTAGTCTGAGGACTGGCCCAAATCTGAATTCGCCCAAAACACAATAGTACAAATAATAAATAAAATGTAAAAAAAAAAAAAAAAAAAACTTGCGTAGTTAAAATAAAATAACCAACATCATGATGGTGTGATGAACGAGTCACTGCAATCACCCTGAAGTTGTTTTGTTCCTTATAATTGAATGTTTCAAAGTGTTTAGTTCCTCTTAAACTACAGCAATCAATGATTACGATTTTTAGGACAACAATGTTGAGGGGGGAGTCCAGAAGAAAGAGTGAGAAATTCCATGAATGAGTGTACAGTACACCCTCTGGGTGATTAGGAAGTCGTGGCTCTGGCAGCTAAGGCAGTAGGTTGTGGATCTCTGGGTCTGAGGATCCAGGTTCAAGCCCTGTGGTTGCCACACCCCATACTACCCAGCCACTGGATGCAGTGCCAGTCCTGAGCCCGGTTAGAAAAATGGGAGGGGTGTGTCAGGAAGTGCATTCGGGGTAAAACCTGTGCCAAGCTGTGTGAGGATCGGATGATACACTCCGGCGACACTTTGACGGGAGCAGCCAAAAGAAAGTTTAGTGTTCTTTACCTCCAAAGAACTAAAACTAATGTTTAGACTGTTTGTTCAGTGAGAGATGAAGAAGTATGCACGAATCAAGCTGAGCTGTTAGTTATTTAACACACGAGTGACTCCAAAGCACCCTGGTTAAGAGACACTCCTCGTTTCTCCTATCACGGGTTCTCCAAGCATGTATTTGTTTCTATTTAAAGCTACGTTCAACGTTGTGCCGAAGCATCAGCGAAACAAGCATGCTCATTTACGTTCTAGCGATGTTAAATTGTTTAATGAGGTGTGTTTGAACGTCATCGATTTCTCTCTAATGATTTAGAGTGTAAGCAGGACGCAGGATAAATCTGAGCATGCTGCGATATAAATGGTTTATCGGCATCATTAATTAAGATGAAACACCTGGAGTTAAATTAAGGGCTTATACTGAGATTCATCAGTGCCGTCTCCTCCTGCCCACACACACACACACACACACACACACACACAGAAGCTGTTAATAGAGGTTAAAAGGATGAAAACATTTTTATTCAGGGATTTATTTTGGTTTCTAAACAGCATCACAATAGACTTTATGCAAGAAGCGATATCTGAGAAATCATTATTATTTTTTATCGTATCCGTGATTTTTTCTTATTTTGTGATTACCCATTGATTGTGGGATTCACCTTTTTTTTCATTTTGCTCTACTTTTAGGTAAGAGAAAAGTTTAAAGTCATTTTCAAATCTTCGCAAATTGGTTATCTGATGATTGGAAACAGTTTTAAAATGAATTAACAATTTTTAAGAAATGCATTATATAATCTCATTCTGATTATTATATGTTTTTAGAGGAATCATAATGATTTAATTTGTGGGCTAAAAGGGTACTCAAGAGTATGTCATAAATAAAAGAAAGTCTGAGCTCTTTGAGCAAAATATGAAGAAATGAGTGGGCTTGAATCTTTTGCTCAAGTCTGTACTTTAATTTGTTTTGTCTAATTATAATGTAAAGATTTTTGCATGAAAGGGTTTTGAATTTAAGTGCTTATCTGAAACAAAGCTTTAAACTTTACATAGACAGACAACGAACAGAATCAACATCACAGATACCAACACATACAGTGAGAGAAAAAAAGTCCTTGTCCCTATACAACAAAAATAGTGCAAAAAAAAAAACTTTGATATTGTGCAAGTAGTAGTGCTCAGTAGTATTTAACTACACATGGCTAGATTCGTTGGCCTCAATACTAGCTCATAATCTTCAAAGTTACAGTATCAGGATCAATACCAGTAGACAAGAAGGCAGTTTTATTTCCAGCATCTCACTACTGAGCTACAATGATAAGGCGGCCATGTTTTATTAAATATATAAAATGCAATGAAACGGTATAGTGAACAGGAGTCATGTGTGTTTTACGTCTTAATGAGGACCTACTATGCAAAATTTACTTTTTCATCTCATTAGCAGTGTGAAGCAGTTTAATCAAGCAAATTAGATTTTCTACCTAAAGTGACCTCATATAAGAAGATCCCCCAACCCCCACTTGTTGCTCAGCCACCATATGTGCAGACATACAGGTACAGAAGAATAGAAATACTGTTTTTCTTCTCTCTTATCAAGTGTTTACGTTGTCAACGCAATATAGAAATTTAGAATAAAAATATCAAAAATCATCTTTAAGATCTAGATTAACAGTAAAATACGGGATCTTTAAAACATCTTTATTCCCTGTTATCCAATATTTAAACATCAACCTAAGCACTTGATGTGAGAGAAGTGACTGACTGAGTCTTACAGAGTTTCGAGGGGGTGAGTCTGAGCCGCTGGCCCTCTTGGTCTTCTGAGCGAGAGACGTCCCGAACCGTAGCGCCTCGTACACAGGGTCCACCTTACTGCCGCATGCTGAGACAGAACAGGACAGCTGTCAATCAAAACCCTCAGCAAATAAAGCAGCACTATTATTATTAAAAACTAATCTGATTTATACGCATTTATACCACAGCGCTGTTGAATTCTTCAGTCTGATTGCTCAGACGGTGTTGAGTAATTCTCTATAACTGCAGAACTGGTAGTGTAGCTGCTAATTATCCTTCGTTAAGTAATATATTATAGTGTAGTTTGTTAATAAATTAAAGTATGTAAGAGATTGCAAATTGCTGTGATATAAGAGGAGTAAAACACTTCAGGACGTGCTGTTATGAGAAAATAATCAACATTGGAATCTTATCATTAAGTTCACGTCATCACACCGTGCTGTTGTTGATTATTTTCATATAAGAGCACAACGCCTAGCGTGTTATTTCAGAGTTCAGCTTTGACATCAGTCATGATGGTCTGACATAAAACCTCAGACTCACCGATAGGCATGACTTCTTTAATGCAGCCAAACTGCTCCTGGATCAGCAGCGGGGAGCTGGAGTATCTCCGGAAGCCTTTAGGCTGCACAGACACAAACACACACACACACACACACACACACACACACACACAATAAGTACAGATACTTACAGATGTGATCTAGAACTGTTTTAATTAAAGCACTAATCAATATTTATTCAACTTATCTGTTATTCATTTTTCAAGAATTCACCATTTTATCTGTTAATCCTTCACTCCCTTCATCCATCCATCTCTTCATCTATACATACTTTCATTGTTCTGTCAGGTCATCATCCATATATCCATACTGTACATCCAGATTTTTACTTATCTATCTCTTCACCTCCTCATCCATACATCATCCATGTATCCACTGCCACTCCATCTATTCATCCATCAATCCCTCTGTTTATTTAAACATTTATCCATCCATTCATTCACATCCATCCGTTTATCCATCAGTTCATCATCCATCCATCCGTACAGCTATTTACCCATCTATCTCTTTATCTATCAATTCATGCATACTGTACACTGACCCTCCATCTATCCATCCATCATCCATTTATCAATTCATGCATCCACTGGCCCTCAACCTATCCATCTATTTGTTTATCCACCCATGAATCCACTACCCATTCACCTATCTGTTCATCTGTTTCTTCATCCATCATCCATCTTTATACAAAAAACTATCCATCCATTTACACACCAATCCATCCATTCATTCACATATCCATCCACCTGTTTACACATTTTGCTAGCCATCCGTTTATCCATTTACTTATCCACCAATTCATCCATTCATTTGTCCGTCCATCTATTTAGCCATTTAGTCACTCATCTATTCACCCATCATCCATTCATCCATGCATCTACTGCCCCTCCATCTGTCAAACCATCAATTTGCACATCCATCAACTTTTCTCTATCCATTTATCAATTTATTTCTGTTTATTTATACATTTAGGCATCCATTCATACACTATCTATTCATGTATTTGTTTACTGATCCATTCATCTAGTCATAAATTAATGTACACATCAATCCATTCACAGATTCATCTATGATCGAACCATCCATCTCTGTTTATCCATCCATTTATCAACTAGTTTTGTTCCTCGAGCAATCCTTCTGTTTTTGTCCCTTAATCTGTCTAGCCATTTACACACTAATCCAGCCATCCGTTTATCTGTTTTCCTATCCATTCATTAATTTACACACAATTAGTTCATCTATCCATCAATTTACACACTAATCCATCCATCCATCCATCCATCCATCCATATTTCTACCTATCCATACATTCATTTATATAACCAAATTATTAATCTGTCTATCCATCTTTTTAAACTCTCATCCATCATCATGGATTCATCAATTCACCATCTATCCTTTTTTATTCCATCCACCCATCCATCCATCTGTCCATCCCATCAGAATGATGTGTGCAGTGTTGCACAGACACTGTGTTTTTATCAGGCTTTTAAAGAAGTGTCACATACTCAGTCAGGGTGAGAGAACACCCTGTTTGTCTTTCATTTTCTCTCTTACACATATACACAGTAACACAAACACAGACAGAGAGAGAGAGAGAGAGAGAGAGAGAGAGAGAGAGCGCAAAATAGAGAAATAGAGATGTAATCTCTCATGTATAAATCTGCTCATTAGCAAAAGGGGCATTTCCATTTGAAAAAAAAAACAAAAAACAATCTGAGACTTTCATCTGTTCGCATAAAGGTGCACTTTAACCTCTACAAATGTCCCAACCCCCATACACCACACACCATGCCTACACACATCATGCCCACACACACACAAACGCATGTACACCAACACACTCCAGCTACATCATTAATTCTGTTTCCTGTCTGAGGGTATTTTCAATGCATCACTAATACGCATGAATAGTTCAATATTAATATCAATTTATTAAAAAGCTTTTTCCTTTAATAGACTCTGATGGCGGACTCATAACTGAAAAGCTTTTTAAGATCAGATTTAATATTGGTCTGGAGAATTAGTCATAATTATACAAGCAAGCATTTATTTTAATTTGTGTCTTTCTCGTGAAGCATAGCGAACCGTTTTATCACGTTTACCGGCATCAGGTGGCGTTCTAATAAGGAAGTACTTGCTTATGAAGCCATACAGTACATGGTGCACACACACACACTCACACACACACACGGCTCTGTTCTTAACCTTACTAGTTTTTGTGTGGCCAAACTGAAGGCATAATCAACATCCTGCATCTGCTCTGATGGCCTCGAGTGAGGAGACAGGGGGCTAAATGACGGCTCTCTGCAGCGCCTCGAGCACCTCTTCACTCACACAGGCGTCATGGTTAGAATGCAGCTCATTACAGGGAAACCTTACAGAACTGCTGTTTTTATCACACACTAATGAATGCAGAGGCGGCTCGGTGCTGAGAGACACACCAGTGTACAGGCTGTATTTAAACACGGTGTCACCATGTCGAAGATGTAAATTAAACTGATTTATATTATTCACTAAATCAAGCAATGATCTCTCCTGAACTGGGGTCTTTACGATGCAAGTCTTTGTTTAGCCTCTGTAATGAATCCTGGGGCATGGCTGGTGTCAAACAAAACACACACACACAGAAAGAGAGAGAGAGAGAGAGAGAGAGAGAGAAAGAGAGAAAGACAGCTTTTAGTCCTAAATGTCAACTAATAATTGTAGAAAACAGGAATATGTTATGATTTCTATAGTAAGTCTTGTTCACAAATGAATGTTTGCAGAAGGAATCTCCAATTTCGGCACTTTGTAAGAGTTAAAGAGGTAAAGCTGTAACTCAAAAAACATCAGGAAAGGCTGGTGAGAATGCTTATAGCTGATATAATTTAAGTGATCACATGAACGAACACGTTTCATAGAAATTCCATGTAATTACAAGGAATAAAAAAAATTTTAATTATGAGATGTCATAGAAAAGTGCTGTGGTTGGCACAGGACGCAGGACGAATTAACAATGAAATGTTCTTGTGCTGTTTTTTTTTTTTTTAAAGGAGATTTTCATTGAATTTTTATGGAAGTAGTCTCCAGTTTCAGCATCAGAGGAAACCCTGAAAAAGTAACTAAATTTGTCACTTAAGAAAATTCATTTAGAACTTGCTAAATCTTCATTTTTTCATGCTAGTTTTTCTTTTTTTTTGGCTTCAAGTGCAAGATTTTTTTGTATTTCTTTTCTTTTTTCATTTTTATCTCCTTATACAGTGCAACTCATGTTCAAACCCTATAGAGTTTGAAAAGTCCATCTGGTCCATCCTCATCACTCAGGCCAAAAGAAATAAACACAGAATAAAAATAACATCTCGCCAAGTTACGAGGAAACTGACCTCGAAGCACTGACTCTGCTGGGAGTTCTTTTCGTTTTTTTTTTTTAAATGTGACATCGTTAGCTGTCTACGTGAGCCGATAAATTCACTTAGGATTCTCATCTTAAGTAGAAGGTGAGATTATTACATGGCCGGAATTGTAGAGGTGTTGCTGTGGTTATACTATTAAACAGTAGGCGGAGCATTGTGGGATTTGTGCTTTACTTGGCAAGTCTGTTAAACTGCACAGCTTTCACTTCCAAACACATTAGCTGACTTAAAAAAAATCACATTTTATCAACATTTCAAAAGACTTATTTTATCTTTCATAAACTTTATAAACTTTAATAAACAGTGACCCAATAATTATTACCAGAAACACCTGGCATGTATCTGGATGGGAAAACAGGCTTTACTGTATATGGACTTTTTTCATACACACATACTTCTATTTTGAGTTTATGTTTGTCCCTTGGGGAAATCTTTTACCTTCTGATGCTTGATGTTTGACTTAGGGTCAAAAAGAAAAATCCATGCAACTATCTTTCTTTTTCTATTTTTAGTTCTTATACATGCCATGTTGGACATGTAGACGTTTTTGAGTGCTTTTTCCATGTGAAAGCATTTATATTTTCACTTTCTAATACATCCCATTTTTACCTAAATGAGTTTTAATATGTAAGCAATAAATACATTAACAATAATCACGCATAAAGCTTCATCTATCAGTAACATCTGTCTCGCTTTTATTAGCTAAAACTAGTTGATGTGTTGCCAAACTGAAGGCCAATCTGTTTTTATTATTTAAATTATTACATTTTATTCTAATAATATGAACCTTTCATGTACAGTACGAGTCAAAGGTTTGGACACACCTTCTAATTTATTGCTTCTTTGTTCCGTGATTTTTACACTTTAGAACAATACTGAAGATTTTAAAACTATGAAATAATACGTATGGCATTAGGTAGGGTTGGGTACCGAAAACCGGTGCCAATACGGAACCGGTACCTATAGAACCGGTATGTACCGGACCGAAACAGAA
>JAQQZS010000005.1:6597844-6608483 GCA_030068045.1 Platyallabes tihoni | reverse complement strand
ATCGAGCCTGGCCGGGAATCGAACCCGGACCCTGGAGGTGCAAGGTGACAGTGCTAACCACTACACCACCGTGCCGCCTTATATATATATATATATATATATTTAAACAAATGTAGAATCAGGGTGCAACATAAAGTTGAAGAGAGTCTGAATACCTCCTGAATGCACTGTATACAGTATATATTGGGGATTTTGTATAGATGTGGTGTGATGGAATTACCTTCCAAACTGCATGTTTTTATTAAAATAACTATGCTTTAATTAATCATTATTCATAGTAAAATTATTCAGTGCTGTGCTTCTTTAATTAAATATTTCCTTTTAAATTAGTCAAAACAGAGCCCAGTGTACAAAAAAAAACAGAAAGCTGAGTAGCTCGATGACTTGTGCTTTTCAAGAACAAACACCCACATAAGCTCTGTGTTAATTGCATTTAAATGGTAAAAAAAAAAAAGATAACATGTCTAAACATCGCTATCTGATCCACACAGTTCCTGCTTCAAATAAATTTAGAAACTCATCTAATCGTGCAGCACTTTTCCTCTGCAGTATTGAAAGTAAAAAAAATGCTTGTGAGGGAATAATCTATCAGTGAATAGATCTGCACAGACACAGGTTCTCCTAACAATTTGTTTTACCCAAAATGCGTCTCGCATCCATTTTCTTCATGAAATTAATCCATAAAAAACACACCCCCTGATGCAAGCACACAGCATTTCATATAAAACAAGCCAACAGGTTCCAACCAAAGTGCATTTGCCATAGTATCTGGAGATGCCAAGTTCGATACCTAGTTGATGCTATGGCCACCTGTAGCCGGACTAATAACTAATGTAACTAATGTCTTATATCGAAGAATAAAAAATTCAGCTTTTGTGATAAAAAATAATAAAAATAATTGCTGTCATTATTATGTTGCAAATCAAGGTCAGCGAAGTTACTATATATTCTCACCCATTGATGCAATAATTTTTCCAAAAAGTATTTATTTATGAAAATTTTTTTTACATATATTTAAAGGCACATTTATTTAAACAGAAAATGTGTAAAAATACATGAATATGTATTTTCTATACTGTAAATATGGGATTTTTTTATTTTCTTTTTTCAGTTACTAATACTGACACATACTGAATTAGAAAATGTGAATCTTTGCCAGATTAAGGGGTTAAAATATATCCATGGTAAAGTTATAAGATGTCATGTCATGTCAGTCTTCTTTTATTCAAAGGTGACCTTTTACTCCTCTTACTCACACACACGAGCTCATGTTCCTCATGGTGTGTATCACAGTTCCCAGCCTGGCGAGCTCTTCTTACTTGTCTTGCTTTGTTCTCAGTCTTCCGCAGGCTTTTGTCTTTGATTTGGTTACTTCAGTCTTATATCTATATAACCTCTGTTGTTCTTTCCTAATCACACTATGGTTTATGTTCCTAGTGTGTCTTAGCAATAACTGCTAGTGTGACTTCAGCAGTTACCAAAAAAAGCAAAAGAAAAAACTGTCAGTTGACTTAGCTGATAAGTCAACTTTTCAAAACCACTGCTATGACTGAGTACATATTATTAAAAACTTTCCACAATCTAAACACTAAGCGTGCACAATAATTATCAAAAGCAAATTCGGGATTAAAGACACAATAGGACACAAGCAAGGTAAAGCAGTAATAAAAATGCAGCACAGCAAGATGCAGAAAGGGTGTCTTTTCTTATACATAGTTTCTTCATTTATTTATTTATTTATTTTTTTTTACAAGAAAAAGAACTGCCTTAAAGTATCCAAAAAGGGGTCACACTGGACCTATGTTTCGATACAGTTTTTAGCACACGCTCATTAACTTCCCCTCTCTAATTATGCTTCAATCCCCAGCGTCATTTTAAGACCTGCTTAGATGAGGCATTGGAGGGACTGTGTCAGCAGGGTTGCCAGATCTGTAGTTTTATTTAAAAACTGAATCACTGATCTTTTGACTGTTTGTGATTTGTTTTGAATGCCTGAGAGGGTATGGGATTTTACACGCTACAGATTAAATGTCCATTAGACTGGCTTTGGAATAGTTCTGAATAAGCATTGGACTGGTTTTGAGTTAGTTTCACATGGACTTTGGACTGGTTTAGTTCTGAATTGCAATTGGACTGGTTATGAGTTATCTCTGAGTGGCAACTGGACTGATGCTGAGTTAGTTCTGAATGACAATCGGACTGGTTTTGAGTTAGTTTTAAGTAGGCTTTGAACTGATTTTGGACTTGGTGTAGTTTAGACTGTGATTGTCCTGAATTGCCCTTCAGCTGGTTTTAGGGTTAGCTCTCGGTTGCCTTTTGACTTGTTTTCTGGCTAGGTCTGAATAGCAGTTGGACTGGTTTAGTTCTGAATAGTAACTGGACTGCTTTGGGTTAGTTTGGAATGATAGTTTTGGGTTAGTTCTGAACGATAATTGGCCTGGTGTTGAGTTTGATCTGAATGGCAATTACTGTAGACTGGTGTTGAATTAGTTCTAAATGGCCTATCAACTGATTTCAGATTATTTCTGAATGGTTTTTGGTCTAGTTCTGGGCTAGTTATGAATGGTAATTGGACTGGTTTTGGGTTAGTCCTGAATGTTAATTGGACTGGGGTTGTAGTAAATGAACCAGAGAATGAACCTTTGCAGAAACACAGTTTGATCAGTAGCAAGACTACAGAAAGTAATTTAAACAAATTATTTAAAAAATAATATCTAATCAGTAGTTTTGCAGCCAAAGCACTGCCTTCAAGCTATATGCAATTTTACTCTAATTAGAAAACTGATTAGACAGGAAGCAAATGAAACACTGTCATAGACTTTAAACCTATCACAGCCTTCTGCTCATAAGTGATGGCCACTTCTGAGTTGTAAAGAGAAGCAGACGAGCGTGTGTGTAAACCAGTAATGAAACAGGGCCCGTATTTTAAAATGCTTGAGGTATGTTCCATGCTTGTGTAATCTTCCAAATGACATTCAGAAGAACACTTGTGCCTCAAAGCATTTTAACTTCCTGAATATGAGGGAGAAAACAGCAACATGTGGAACCAAGCGCCTCATATCAGGGTAATGGCCTTAGGATTACTGAATACTATTCAAGTAAGTATTGCAAGTCCTGATTTTACTGAAGGACAGAAGTCCCTGAGTCAATAGTGGAAGCATAGTCAGTCAAAACAAATCATTTGACATCACCATGATGGTTTAACAAACATTAGCTAATGCTATCTACAAAGGTGTAGGCTTTTTACCTACAAAATATAACAGTTTTTAAAGTATTTAAAGGGTTAATGTTCCCTTCAGGACAACTTGCTAGTGATTGATCTAGCCACTAGTTTAATTATCTAGCTACAGTACTTCAACTTCAGCTAGTAAGTCTGCTGTTTCACAAAGCTCAGTATTACATTTCGGCACCTAGCAAAGCAAAGTTAATGCTGTAAATCTAATAAATTATGCAATCGAACTAGCATTTTATTTTAAGCTAAAGAAATGTACAATTAACAGATTGTAGTGATGTCATTTATTGAAGTAAGTGATTAACTGTCACTAAGCAAAATCAGGAAGTGAATTCTTATCAGCTCTAGTTTTGCTATCATGGGTGCAGGAACGAAACACAAACTTACCGAAAACTTTGCCTGCTCCGCCTTGGCAAGCTAAAGAAAAATTGTAAAAAAAAAAAAATAATAATAATAATAATAATAATAATTCCTGGGATATTAGAGAAAGTTAAGAACTAAATCAAATTAAGATAAAGTCTTAACTTGTGAAATGTTAAAATCAAAAACCTACTTTAAAATGATACAATGTTGAAATGAACCAATAATGTTGAAAATTATATTTAAATATTAAAAATGGTATTTAAATAAACTAATTTATGCACAAAAAAATATATACACACACACACACACACACACACACACTACTTTGAGAAGCTTATTTTAAACATAACGTCTAAATAATATTTTTCTAAGCCAATAATACTTTTTAAAGTATGGGGGAAAAAATAATGTTTTGACAGTCATACATCCATAATCAATATCCATCCCTGACATTTGTGTATGTTGCGTTCCCAGAAAAGTATTTAACTTATTACCTGATAATCAGGTGTGTGACTGATGGGTGTGTTGTAGCTGTGTTTCTCCTACAGCTAGAAAGTTTAAATGTTCTCTCTCGCCTTCCTGCTTACATGTTTGAGAGATTGATAGGTGCTAGTGGAGACCACAGAGAGCCAAGCGGAACCATAAAAGGAAGCGCATCACCGTGACATTGTTGTCAGAGCTCTGCTTTAGGTCACACTCAAGTAAATCTCTGCGCCTCATTGTGTGACTTAAACACAATGAGGCTCAGTTGCAGTGTTGTCCCAGCAGCTCGGTGCTTACTTACAGTACCCAACACTCCCAAGCATGATAACCAAGTGTCAGTACGGAGTAGAGACGGAGGGAAAAAATCTATTCAGTTACTTATCACGACTCGTTTGGGTGGCAATTCATGTATAGCCACATTGACTTCAAAGACAGTTGGTTATTTGTTTAGGCTTTGTATAGAAGATTCAAATAGGAACCTTTTTTTTTAAAAAGGGAACCCCATCCATTTCAGGGTTTAAAAATAAAAACTTACAGATATCCACAGACCGTTTTTCTAAAGGGTTTCCCAAGATTGTTTATCACTCTTAAAAAAAGGCATTCTTTTGATGGCCATTTGTTCCAGGATTTGGAACACTTTCTTAAAACACTGATGTAAAGTTCTAAGGTTTTCCGGAGAAAGACAAGCAAATAACCCATAACAAGAAATTTTTTTATAAGACTAATGTATGAGATTCACAAAGAAGACGTGTGTCTCCTGCGCACTGAACATGCTACTGGAACAGTAGCAGTAACATGTTAACAGTTCTGGAAGGTTTGGTCAAATTCCCATAATGACGACAGATAGTGATCCCTTATTTGTCTACAGTAATTAACAATGACTAGACAAGCTAGTTGTCCATGACACTACATTTATTAATTATATATGAACGGTAGAATATAACAATTACACGCTGCACTGCTCATTACTGAGTTCAGCGAGGTCACCAATCAGGACGAAAAGGAAGTGCCACCGTGTGGTGTTATTTGATATTACCATTTAGCCACATTTCTAAACGTCTAACAGTTACAGCATATAGGATGGTATTAGTTAAAACCATAATACAATTTATAAGAATGTTAAACAACTACTGTACATCTATGCTACCTAGTAAAGAGCAGGGGTAGCTTGGTGGTTAAGTTCATGGACTAGTGATCATAAGGTCCTACGTTCAAACCCCAGCACCACCAAGTTGCCCAGATGTATAATGAGATAAAATGTAAGTCTGTCTGGATAATGTCTGCCAAATGGCGTAAATGTAAAGCCTCTGTGAAGGTTTGAACAAATTCCCATGAATAGTTTAAGAGAAGCTGCGCATAGAAGAATAGTGCGACAGACTTTGATCTACACAAGCAACACCAAAAAGTTTTTTTTTTTTTTGAGTTTTTTTTTTTTTTTGAGGGGGGTTTTGTTTAGTGTTTAGATGTTCTAGCTTTATAGTGTAGGTTCTATTTGTAATGTTTTCTGAAAGAGAACCCCATCCATTTCAAGATAAAAGGAACACACGGAGAACCCTTAAACCCAAACTCTAAACTCCTAGAAAAAATATTTGTTGAGGGTTCCTGTTGTATTTGACTCCAAAGTTATTTGTTTTAGCTTTGTATAGAAGATTCAAATAGGAACCTTTTTTTTTTTTTAAAAAAGGGAACCCCATCCATTTCAGGGTTTAAAAATAAAAACTTACAGATATCCACAGAGCCTTTTTCTATGGTCTATTAAGGGGTCTAAATACAATCTTTAAAGTATCTTGAGCATTAATTAAGCTTAATTAAGGGTTTTTAGTTTCCACTTGGGAACCTTTTCTGACAGAAAAACACACAGCCATGCGATGAAGTAAACTTAGACGAGTGAAGATTATTACTTGACAACTCATAAAACATCAGAAACTAAAGTTTGTTCCCCCACACATCCCCCACAGAACCTCGTAAATCACATGCAATAACATCTTCAGATCAGAACTCTTCCCTCACGCTCTCTCTCTCTCTCTCTCTCTCTGTGTGAACTATGGTCTATGACAATCCTTAGCAGGGGTGTTTTCTTATTCCACTGTAAAATATTGAGTAGATGAGCGTGACACAAGATGTCGTTCACCTCATCAGGTCTCACGTCTGTCTGTCACACACTCACGCTGACACCGCACAGGTCACAGGTCTTCAGGTCTTTAATTACACACCATGGAAAACAGTTACAAACACAGGTGTTACCTGAGCTTCGCAACTGATTTGAGTTGACGCTCTGGATTCCCTCACTGATGGAACTGACATCAGATACCCACAAACACACACAGTAGACAATCTGACTTCAGCTCAATCACATGCATATTTAATACTCCTAGTCCCTAAGGAGTGTGTGTTTGGCAAGTTCGGTTCTACAAGGGAGAGTTTAAACTCCTGAAACAGGAAATTTCTTTTAAAAAAAATCACAAAAATTAAATGAATAATTGAAGCTGTCCTGTTTTTTAATTCCTGTTTGTATGTTCATCTCACACTGTCTCGACAATAACACTCCGTGAATGAGTTGTTTGTAAACCAAATAAACAAATCCTAGTTGTAGATGTGCTGAAGTTTTCTGATACAATTTATATTATTATTAGCGCTGCAACTAACGACTCATCTATTGATTATTGAAATGATTAATCAATTAATCGGCTCTTATTTAGCTATCAGCTTTTAAATGTAGCATGAGGTTGTTTTATGCATTTGCTAGCTAACAATAAAGATAATAAAGATAAATACTTCATTAAAATATGTATTTATATAACTTTCCTGATGAACAAAGCAAAAACAAAGTAGCAGCAATAAAAATAAATGAGTAATTAAAGTTTAAGGATGGCGGATGGCAAGATGAATTAAGTCTGTGGTGAAGGGTTGTGGCCAAGCAAAATGAAGCACGTGTGTGTGCGTGTGTGTGTGTGTTTCTAATAGCTAAAAAAAGCGGAGAGTGAAACAGCATATGAGAAAGAGAACGTATGTGAGTGTGTGTGTGTGTGTGTGTGTGTGTGTGTGTGTGTGAATTTCACTTAAAAAAGTTTATTCGGGAGAACTGGAAATTAAAACCCAATTCACAGCAATACTTAGTCAGTAATTATCCACATACTCTTCATTCCCTGCAATAATAATAATACCTCTAATTATTATTATCATCATGATTTTAAATATTGCTCAAGAAAAATAAGAGAACCGGTTTGCCTTGAATACCGGTTTGCCTTGAATGGGCAGTATATGAAATATATGAAAGTGAGAGTGTTATTAGTGTCAGTGCTCTAAATAGAGGGTCCAGTGTCAGTGCTTTGTAAAGAGTTAAACCTGTAACTATATTTTACTGGACACTGTTTCCATTAACGTTCAATAAATGATAAAATTCCTATCAACAATTAATCAATTTTCATGAATAAGACATTTTTTAAAATACATTTTTTATTACTAGCCTGATATTATGTTGATTGTCCACTATATTAGACTGAGCACGTTATCAGATATGTCACTTTCTCCATCCTGCTAGTCCTTCATCTCTTTAAACATATGTGTCTGTATTGACACATACACGCACACTTTCTGGTTTCATTGATTGCTGAGCATCTGCTCCTTTGAAGCCGTGCGGATTGTTTCGCCATTTTGAACCTTCAATCGACTCTTCTCAATGCATCAAAAGAGCCTCATATCTCAAAGTCTTTGATTGACCATTGCTATTATAGGGTCCTTTTGTGAGCGTGTGTGAGATGAAGGCTCGCTATTAATTCTTAGGATTATAGACGGCGCACATGAGATGTGGGACATGGAGTAATTTCGTACAGTGGAAGCCTGTGTGAGGAAAGATGGAACAGTCATACTGTACATTGTACATTGTACTGTATACTGTACATAATCAAGAAAAAATCTATATTTAAAAAAAAATCTGATCACGAATGTAGAGCTGTGCAATTTAAACTTATAAACATTTATTGGTCTAAAATTGACACATTTTCTAAAAAATATACCACAGCTTTTGCAGAATATACTAACTGCTGGGATCTACAGTAACTTATTTGCAAATTAGCTCTTGTTCTTCTTCTATAAAGGACGTTTGGTGCAACACTGTCACCTACTGGACCGGAGTAAAGAGCCGAAGATTGGCAGAAAAAAGTTACATTTCATTTCAGTGTTTATTAGATGCTTAATAGTTTTTTAATATTTAAAAACCTGTAAGAAAATCTGAATTCAAATCAAATCAAATCAAAAATTTACCTTAGATTCATAGCTCTAAACTACACACAGGTCATTTTAATAATCTAAATGAGCCGATATAATCTGAAGGTCACGGCTTAAACTGGTCCCAAAAAAAGGAGAACTTTCCCATCGTAAATACTAACATAATTTCTGATCTTAAGTTGGCAAATTTGAATCAAATATAAATAACGCTGTGCTTTCTTCAGTGAGACCACATGCACAAAAGATTAAGGCAATGGATCGCCAAGGAACGAGGTGGATGTTATTCCTCTTGAATGTATCTAGGCCAGCTTGATCTTCCTTTTAAAGAAGAGGAAACATTCAGAGAAGATAAACTATTAATATTGAAGCTTGAGATTATAAATAAAGCAAGCACCATTATTTAGTTTGATCAGTCTCTTTAGGTACTTAAGTTTTCCTGATTTTACTCTTTGTCTATTAATCATCTGTCTGCTTTCTGTTCAATCATCCTCCACCTCTCTCTCTCACTCTCTCTTTATCTGAGGAGGAGGATTGATGGTTCTTTTGCCAAGCCATAAATTCTCCTCATCTTTCATCACTTCCTGCCTGGTCTTGGAGGTCTGTTTAGACTTACAGCAGATCAATAAATACACCCACTCACTTTTCTCTGGAATAACCAACACAGGGTTCTGTCTGGTTAGTGCTGTGTAAACATGAGCTTGAAAAGAGGCTGTAACTAGCTCAACAAAACTGAATAGGAAGAAATGTAAAAGGGAACGATTTGGCTTAAAATCAAGTCCCCTTTAACACAAAATTGCAGAGATTAGTTAACCAACATGATAACTGGTTTGTTTGGCTTACGCAGACAATGAAGAACATGCATTCAATGTTTTTCCAAAGTCTGAAACTGTTTTTAACTATATGAAGCCAATTCTCGTCAAAGGCACATGCCACTGTGGAACGTCTTCTGTGCTAAAGATTGTTTTTCACTATCTGATCTCACTCAGTTTACAAATGCAGCTGAAGCTGAGTGTGGTCGATTTCACATGGAATCATTTTGAGCTCTAGATAATTACACTGAACTTAAAGAGAGCTCTGTTAACAGGCACGAGCTTCCACGCTGAGGACCCTCAATTGAAAAATCAATGAATTCAGATGCAATACAAGGCAATAAAAAACTATTTCTAGATATATTTACTAATTTCAAGGCTACTTTGCCTTATTCTGTTAACAGATCATTTTGCATTGTTTCAAAATGAAACACTTAAAATAAGTAAAGGCTTAATAATCTTTCATCTGCACATGGGCATTCAAGACTTGTGATGGAATTTCTGGTGAATAAAAGCGGCTGACATTAACATCTAGCACAGTACAGTGATGAGACTCTTCGCTGCAGTAAAACATTTGAATGATGCAAACATTTTAAAGAACGCCATACGTCCATGAATGATGGTCCTGGCCAAGATGGCTCAGAGCCCACTGAAGTCTTTCCTGTGAACATTTAGTGAAAGGAACACCTTATCCTTGAAAATCACTGGATAACTTAACGTAAATTTGTGACTTTTCATCAATTTGTCAAAGAGACACATCTGTCTGTGGGAACTGTTTTAAACAATCATTCACCAACACCAATCGAACATTACAAGAACTAGGCTGGGAGTTACTGCCGCATCCCTGTACAGTCCTGACCTTGTTCCAAACCATTTCCACATGGTTGGCCCATTAAAGGAGGCCAGTGTTTCAGATGTAAAGCAAACAGTCCGATCGTGGCTCTGGCGTACTGAGAAAACATTCTACCTTGATGGTTCCAAGCACTAGTGAAACACTGGGATAAGTGCATCAGTGTAGCAGGGGATTAAATGGAGAAATAAAGGGAGATTTAACTCTCATAACAGTGTTCTGTTATTCTACAAAATCAAAAGTCTTGACTTGAACACCCACATGAATAAAAACAAATAAATATTTTAATATCTTTCTTTAACTCTATTTATGTTCAAGTTATTTTACTCACTGAGGAATAATAATAATAATTTTTGGCAGCACATCACATTCCTAGGAATCTAATATGATACATTTATTATTTGGCACAGGTACTAGAGCTTTGAATCATGGGTAGACTGTTGATTCTTCTATTTTTTGAAGTATCAAGAATTATTTAAAATATCTTATAAGCACTGAAATGCTGTGCTTATGAAAGTCTGGTTTACTTTTTCATCAGTGAGAACACAAGCATTCACTCATCTCTTCTGCAAATTCATCAACCTGTATATTAGATCCTATACCGACACATTTTCTTAAACAGATAGTACCAGTTATAACAGAACCCCTGTTGAGAATAATTAATTCCTCACTCAG
>JAQQZS010000005.1:6570970-6583153 GCA_030068045.1 Platyallabes tihoni | reverse complement strand
GCCTGGCCGGGGAATCGAACCCAGACCCTGGAGGTGCAAGGCGACAGTGCTAACCACTACACCACCGTGCCGCCTGTACCAATATGTAATATATTGTAATATAAATAGCTCTTTACAACAGTTTGCTGACTCGTTTATCTCCTTCGATCAGAGAGAAATCAAGAATTTATTCAAGACCATATATGAAATCCAACTGTCATCGGTCAGAATCCACACACCACTTATTACATGCACACCACCTTCATCCTGAACAGAAGCTCCAGTGTTTCTTGAGCACCTGCAAATTGTGAAAGACCACAGATTTTGAATGTGGTCAAAAATACTATAAATGCCTATTTTTATAATTTAAACACTAAATATGCTCCCAAAACACTTTTATTTCATTTCAAACTCAGCTTAATACATTATGTAAATGTAAAGGTATGTAAATGTAAAGCATTTACATGTAAAGGTAAAGATAAAGGTAAACCCGTATACCGTACAGTACCTTACTGTTCTGTTTCCCGCAGTGCCAGAATGTAAGATGTTACGCCTATATGTACCGTAATTCATGCAAGCATGTTTTCTTTGATATAAAGAAATACGTATACGTAGGGTAAATACAGTAATAATTCACCATCCCAAGCTGCGTTTTCCTTTACAGTTGCTTTGTGTTCTCTCTACAGTATTAAAAAATCTATACAGTATTATATTATTTATTTAGAAATGTAGGTGAATTTAAGTTAATATTTAGTTACTTACTCACTCACTCATCGTCTATAGCGCTTTATCCTGTATTCAGGGTCGCGGGGGGCCTGGAGCCTATCCCAGGAGACTTAGGGCATGAGTCTGGCGTATACCCTGGATAGGGTGACAGTCCATCTCATACACTACGAGCAATTTGGGAACGCCAATTAACCTAACCTGCATGTCTTTGGACTGTGGGAGGAAACCGGAGGAAACCCACCAAGCACAGGGAGAACATGCAAACTCCATGCACACAGAGACGGGAATCAAGCCTGACTGGGAATGGAACCCGGACCCTGGAGGTGCAAGGCGATAGCGCTAACCATTACGTTACTGTGCCGCCTTCTTATGTTACAAAATTAAATTAAATAATATTTTCTGCCACAGAAAAGCCATGAAAAATTGCAGAGGATATTTGTGGTTTCCACGAAATTGCGGGGGTTTCCGTAAACTCTTTAGTTAGGTTCTAAGGAAAAATCTCCAAATGACTCAGGCCGCGAACTCTGAACCACGATTTTGCGCGGGTCGACTATATATGACTTTTAACTCTTACACTGATTTGATTCAGTAATAGTGACACATGAAGACTGTCTCAGAGACTAACACTTCGCACTGACTCAGTTAGTTGTGGTGTGTCTGAGGTTTACAGTATGTGCCAGAACTTTCCTTTTGGTCATTCACGACACGTGCTGCTGATAGAGGGTACAAGTAGGAGACACACACACACACACACACACACACACACACACAGTAAGTTTTATAACTCAATCAGTCTGTAGAGCTGTAAAACAGTGCAGCCCGCATGTGGACAGAATGAGAGATACAGAGTGTGTGCTGAAAGATGTGTGCTTGTGGCTGAAACATAGCACAGAGTAAATGACATGACAAATGTGTTTGTTCGTTTTCTTGCATGTCTTGAGCTCCCCTCATTTCTTCACGTTTAATTTAATTTAATGATTCAAATTAAACTGAAGGAATGGAAACAAATGTTTTCCTGTGACAAGCTGCAAAGTGCCTAAAGATACAATTAAAAAATCTGTTGTTTATAGAACAACCTCAGCAGCAACCTCATTTTCCCTCTCGTCTGTTCCAACCACTCAGTATTCAGCACCAGCAATGTTCTAATCACATGCCTGCCTGAGATGGTTAGCAAATAATTAAGCCTTAGCAAACACAAAACTTTGACTGGATTGAAAATGAGAGACAAAAACTTGCCAAAAATGAGAGAAAGCAAAAAAGGTCCTTCAGCAATCCTGGAGAACAGTTCCTCAAGATTACATGAATAAATACAAGAAAGTCTGGCTCGTTAGAAGCAAAATATGAAGAAATGAGGCTTCTCAAGAATTTTGCACAGTACTGTGTACACCTAACACACACTGCTAACTACTAATTCACACTGAATCCGTAAATACACTGCTGACGAATGTGCTTTAAAGAAAAAAAAAATCATGAGGAGAAAATAACAGAATTTTGTTAGAGGTTATTCACAATCAAGCTATTAATCTCTAAAGTATAAACATTAATAAGTTAATAACTATTAATAAGTTACTTATCATAGCTTCATCAAGATTAAATAAGAAATATCCATTTGCTACTGTATATCAGCATGGCCTCCTTAACAACACATCATAGATTTTGTGTGATGTGTTTATAGCTACATTAAACATTCTAGAAGGTCTGCACAGTTCCTGTTCTCACTTACGCTATAGTAGGAATATACAGTGGTTCCCTCACCAACCTCTGTTTTCCCTCTAGAAGCAACAATGTAAATCATGATGGAAAAAGATTTAAAGAAGGCCGTATGTCTGATCCTGGCTGTACAATCTCAGCTGAGGTAAGTCAGAGCCCACTGCAATCATTCAGCGAGTTGAATGCCTTGTCGCTAACTTGTGGAAGAGACGCATCTCTCTGTCGGAACTGAGAAACTATGGGAACAACAGTGTCACGTTACAGGAACTTGGCTGGGAGTTACCTCAGCAGTCCTGACCTCGCTCCAAACCATTCCCACATGTTTAAGCCATTAAAGGAGTTCCTGGGAGGCTAGTGTTTCAGATGTAACTATGATTGTATCCAAGTACAAACGCTAGGATAAGTGCATTAGTGAAGCAGGAGGTTATATAGAGAAATAGAGGGAGTTTCTATTTTTGGGATTATGTTCTGTTATTCTACACAATCAAAAGTCCCAATTTGACTTGAACGTCCCTCGTATATTTAAATATGTCCATTCAAATAAACCTGTGGGAGCTGCTGTTATAGAAAATGCACCAAAACCTTTTGACCAATCAGAATCAGTGTTGAATTACGGTGTTGTGATGAACACTCTCATGCTGTACTCCTTCACGTTTACGTGCCAGACTGTGTGGGATTATTCATGCATACGTCGCATATGCTTGCTTAAGGCTAATTTGTCACATTTTTAAACAACGTCCAACTGAAATACTTTTACTTGCTCTTTTTAAAATTCCTGCTTCCTTTGCTGCAACACTACAATTATTTACTGATTTACTGAGCGACTTCCTAGCATCATGTTATTTACCTGTCAGAGATTTTCACAGCTCTCTACTCTTTGTCACTTTTTGCTCTCATGATGTGCTAGCGTACTAAAAAACCTGTCTGCATCCCTCAGACTGACAAACACCAAAAATTAAACGGTTCTGTCTCTCAATTCGCTGTGAACAAATAAAAAAAAAATAATAATGCAACACAGGTATTTCTGTACTGACGGCAGGCAGAAATTGAGTTAGGACAAAAACAAAAGATGAGTTATTTCCCCACACGGCTGTTCATTGTTTATGGAAAAACGAGCTTAACCCAAACAGTGGCATCATCCACATGGGAAGGAGAACGCACGTGTCTCACGGCTCTTGTTCCGGAGGCCAGAGAATGTGCATGAGGAACTTCTGTTCTCGCAGAAAGATAAGATAAAGATCCGATGTTTAATCTGAAACCTTTATATAAAAGTGCAGATGCTGGATGTCTGGGGTGGTCTAATAAGATCATGCGTAATTTAGCGTAATTGCATTTAAGTGTGTAATTGAGTGCAGGACTTTTGTTTCAGAGCCCGATTCTGGGTCAGATTAGACCAACACTGGTGCATTTTTAACGCTGTACCTTTATTCACTAAGTCTAGAACCTGACATGTACATTCACAAGCACAACTGGTGTGAAATCACCCAACAAAATATTGATAAATTTCATAATCAATTTAATGAATCTTTTGTTGGTTGATTTAATTCATGGACGTTTTTGACCCATCTATTAAGTATTCTTAATTAAAGATTCAGGCTTTCAAAGAATTGTTAAGTTTTTTAGGAGTTTTCAGTTTTTTTCTTTGTATTTCATCTTTTTTTATGCAACAATTCTGAAGGTGTAATTGATTCAGACATCTTAAAGACACCTTTTTTGCTTTATTATCTTAAAAAGAGAGGCTTATGATGGAACAATATAGCTGATGGGAATCACCAGTCACCTCCTGATACGATATTATCACGATACCTCAGTGCCGATTCAATAAAAATTGTTTTGAATTTTATAAATATTCCAATTTGATATTACATTTTCCCTGGTTTTGTTTGAATATTGAACCTTCAAAAAAGTTTAATGAGTAATTCAGTTTAGCCCATTCCTTATAACATTTATAATGTTTCCTAGGTTTTCTCAAGCGCAGCATTTAAACAATACAAAATAACTGAAATTTTAATCAACTTCAATTAACATTTAACTTCAATTTAAATGAAACAAAAAAGATATATATTTACTAAGCAGCACGTATCTGTCATCTGCCATTATTATTATTTATAAACAAACTTAGCAAATAATGAACTCCTACCACACGGCATAAAAATGTGTAAATATTACAGAGTGCGCCACCTGCAGGATTATAAACAAACAGCGATGTTTTACTGCCTGCAAAGTTTCAAAACTCATCCTGGCAGTGAGCATGCAGGGGCTTCTAACACACACTATTTTAGACTAATTAGCACTCACTGTGTTTTGAAACTTGTGTAAGCATGTTTAAAGAGTGGGTTTGAGATTAAGTCACTAATAACAGAGTTTGGAGAAAAGTCAGACCGGAGGCTTTTAACGTGCACGAATTTTGATAATGCAACGGCATAAATATATGTTTCTGTTGCGCCACCAGGAAGTTTCTGCACTCTGTACAGAATCGTTTAAATCTGAGGCTGTCCTGTCATGGCCGATCAAACTGAAAACCTGAACCGAGCTATCGACCGGTTCATCTCTATAATAAATGTAATAGGTTTTTAAAAAAATCAATTTTGGCGTCAGTGTGGCGATACGTGAATCTGCACGCAAAAAAATCGCGATCCATACATAAATTACTTTTTCCCCATCTCTAAGAGCTGCTCTAACATAAGTGAGAACTGGAACTGTGTACATTCCAGGAAATAAAATGTAATTATAAAAGAATTAAAACTATCTTGTGTCGTTCTTTAACAAATAAAAGTGTTGCTAAACTGCTATAGTGTAAGAGAAATAAAACACTTCAGGACATGCTGCAACTACTGTATAAGGCGATATCACTAACTCTTCACACCACCACTTTATTAATACTTTAACACCACCAGAGGTGGGAGGTAACTGAGAACATGTACTTCAGTATGGTACATAAGATATTTCACGTATCTGTGCTTTACCTGATTAGTTTTATTCGAGGATTCATTTACTTTTACTCCACTTAAAAGTACAGCAAATATCTGCACTTTTATTTAAATACATTTCTGCATGACATTGTGTTACACAATGACAGCAGTGTGTTGTACTTTTAAGCTTTAACTTGACCACCTGCTGACTATTACTCGTAATTGTGTGACATGCCTTTCTTTCGAGAAACAAAGGGAAAGTTGCAGACAGCCACATAAACAGCACGTTCGCAATCGGGAATCAGAGAAAGAGGGAGAGAGAGAGAAAGAGGGAGAGAGAGAGAGATTTTTTTACTAGGAAAAAGTCTACTGTGAGCTAATATAAGCCCTGTATTTTTGATATTTCAGTACATTTGAAGGTATACTTCTGTAGAAGACTTCTACTTTTGCTTGGGTAATATTTGCCCTAGTGAAGCTCTACTTTTACTTAACTACCTTTTACTTAAATGTAATAGGTTTTTAAAAAAATCAATTTTGGCGTCAGTGTGGCGATACGTGAATCTGCACGCAAAAAAATCGCGATCCATACATAAATTACTTTTTCCCCATCTCTAAGAGCTGCTCTAACATAAGTGAGAACTGGAACTGTGTACATTCCAGGAAATAAAATGTAATTATAAAAGAATTAAAACTATCTTGTGTCGTTCTTTAACAAATAAAAGTGTTGCTAAACTGCTATAGTGTAAGAGAAATAAAACACTTCAGGACATGCTGCAACTACTGTATAAGGCGATATCACTAACTCTTCACACCACCACTTTATTAATACTTTAACACCACCAGAGGTGGGAGGTAACTGAGAACATGTACTTCAGTATGGTACATAAGTACTGTGTACAGTACTTGAACACCTGAACACCACATCCCCAAGTCTTTCAATATTTACCTAAAGGACATGCCGTCCTTGTTAGCCCGTCTTTAACCCAGCTAAATCAGGAAGCAGACACGCCAATTTCCTTTACTGGTGTCAGCAATTTGCAGTAACGCATCCACACAGATGGCACCAGCGTCGGCCTGTGAAAACGACAGCTGTATTGGCGAAGCTCAAACACAGTCACTCCATTTCCCAGACGAGGACTTAATGAAATTATTTCACCATAAAGCTATTCACTGGAGTCAGTTCTACATTTCATATGAATAATGCATTGGGCATTGAAGATTAAACATGTTGTTGTTGTCGTTGTGAATGTTGTATTAGAGCATTGCCTTTTCATTCTGACCATCCATTAGCCAAAACATTTCCCCTTAACATTCATACTGCATAAGCAGGAATAGTTCTGATTTAATTACTTTGGGCCAAGAAGCTGATCAAGAGAAACACAAATATGAATCCCTACTGCCTTTTTACATTTGCTGAGAAACACAGTATGAATGACTGTAAAATTACATTGGTTAATAGTCAAGGAAAATCCAGAAAATATATCAGTAATACCAACTCATTTGTGAAAATAAAGCTGGAGAACTACGGTAGTGCTGAGAGACACCCTAACTGCTTCAATCTTGATCTCATCAAGTGAAATCCACACAATAACTGGAGCAGACTTCTCTGATAAATGCAGAGTTTATTAGAATGGTGAATCCGGAGTCTATTCTGGGAACACTGGGCATGAGGTGAGAATACACCTTGGAGTAATTAGCTCCCACACACACACACACACACACACACACATTTAGCCCTAGGAGTAGCTTATTTTAACAAATCCACCTGCATGTTGTTGTGGGATGAAAGCGGAGAGCCCTGAGGAAATGCACATGGACATGCCCATGAGAAATACAATATCCTGAGCTCAGGTGTTTCATACTCTTTTTGTTTACTTTTTGATCTTTTCATTTTAGATCTTAAGTGTTATTAGTTGTTCTTTGCTTTAGGTTTTAGACTTTTACAGTTTACTTTTTAAAAAAACAAACAAAAAAAAAAATGATGATCTGGATCTTTAATGTTTGGATATTCTAACACTGCAAGGTATTTTCGAGTCTGTAATAATATGGAATATTACATTTTATTTTCCATTATTTTATGTAATTGTCAAGTTTTTAAGGCCGCAGACAGCGTACATATTTAGTATGGACACCTTATAAAGTGCAACACAAACAGACAAACTCGGAAGACTAGGAGCATGAACAAGACACCTTAAGAACAAACCAGAACCCGACCTAGACACGGGTTAACCACGACAGACCCAGGACAAAGACTCATACCACAGACTGAATTACATAGAGGACTTAAATTTAGAAGCCACAGTGAGACGCAGGTGGAGCTCATCAAAGGTGTGTATTGGGCTGATGGGAACTTTTTTTTAGCTTTGTTTTAGCCCTGGTGCTATGACTGGCGTTATATTACTTCATTTTTAGATATGTTATGTTATGTAATGTTTGGTCATGTTATATTAAGTTATATAATGTTATGCAATGCTATGTTATGCTATATATTATTCGATGTTGCATTATACAGTTAAACCTTGGACTGCAAAAGCGTGCTTGTAATCCAAAGCACTCATATATCAAAGCACATTTGTCTCCTAAGAAAAAATGGAAATTCCGATGATTCGTTCCACAACCCAAAATATGCTAATGCTTATACGCTAATGGAATCACTGCTCTCTAAAAGAGAGTCTCTGTTGGCAAACTGGAATCTTTAACAAGATTTTCTTTAATAATTCTGTTTAATTGTATAAGATTCTCTCTAATAACAGTTGCTTTTGCCTCCTTTTGAGGGTTTCGAGGAAAAGTGACACAAGTTTTTATTTAAATTCTTAACGCGCACACGTAATGCAATTTCATGTTCCGTTAATTAGCATTATGTAATGTTATGGTTATGACATGTCATGTAACATTGTTACGTTATATAATGTCCTATGATGTTATGTAACATAAAGTCCCATAATATTATAAAATACTACATTATATTATGTCATGTAATATAATGCTATGTTAAGTTACATGTGTTATTAACTTTAACTTTATTAACTAGCATTAAAGGGGGAAAGAATCTATTCGGTTATAAATCATGATTCTTTTGTTTGCCGATTCAGTTATCATCACATTGACTCCAAAATCAATTACTAAAGGATTTATTACATTTATACTAGGAATGCACAAGGAACGGCTACATTTAGTTCCTAATCTTCATGCTGTTCAAACATCGTAGCAAAATTTGGAAAAAATTTACATCAAATCAGGATATTTATAAAATCATGACATTGTGAATCGTAAAGAATTTCAAAATTGATCATCGGCACCTAGGTATCGTGATAATATTGTATCGGGTGGTGACTCGTGATTCCCATCCCTAATGCTAAGTTATGTTAAGTTATATAACGTCATGTAATGTTACACTGTTATGTTATGATATGTTTCTTTACACAATAAGACTCATGTTATTTTATGTTAAGCAGAGTTATATAAGGTTAAATTACATTACGTTTGTCATATTATGATACATTTAGCAATATCGCTCTTGAGGTCAACAATTGTACTGAATATCAGCACAGCTCCGAGGGGACAGCCTGAGTAATGACGATATCACAGCTGTGCTTATAATCAGTACAACAGTTCCACATCCACCATTTATTAACAACTGATCATGATTTGTTCCTTTATGTAACCGGCTAGAAATAAAAGCTAGAAATAAAATAACGCAGACAGTTCTAAGGCAATTAGGAACAACTTAGAAGCAATCACAAATTGCTTTTTTTTTTTAAATAACATTACGTTATCAGATATGTTTTCTAGTTGAAGATGATTTTGTGACTGGATTTGAGCGTTTTAAATTGATTTTGGCAGGCAGCTGCTCTTCACTTTTCACTCACTCTTAATGACTGTTAGAACGGCCATGGAGTGATACATATAGTTAAACATCACTGTGTTGTTACGCTCTATTATCAGCATTCGTGGAAAGCCTCCAGTCAGATTGCTCGGTTGGAACTATGTTATGTTATTTTGCCTTGTTTGTTGCACAGAGCTTGAATAAAAGACTAATAGGAACTGATTTAACAGCATTGTAAAATTATTACTACTATTGTATGAAATCTACATTTTATCACAATATTCACAGTATGAGCTTGTGGGTGTTTTTTTTTTTAGCCTAACCAGGCAGCATTTTTCCAGCTATAATTAATGAGTCCTCAACTTGGGCAAATTTAAAGGGGTAACCTTCTCACAGAACATGATCCCATAATCCTTTTCACTGGAAAAAAAGAGTTCTAGTTGAAAAGGTTCAAGCTCTAACCTGATTACAAATTGTATTAAATCCACTACTGTGAAAATGTTGTAAACTTTGTCACACACTAAGCATGCAGTGTTTACAAATTAGAACAGTCACACACAATGAAAGAAAAAAATACTTGACCAGACAGTGTACGAGTCTAATTCTACTGACCTGTCCGATATTTTCAGGCTAATTGTAGCACTCAAGGCCACAGCTGACCCAGTTAGTTGTCTGAGAGCTGTAAAACAGCCAAAAACGCCAATACTGGTGACAAAGCGCATCCCACAAGCTCGCCTACCACATCACAGATCCATCTGACTCGTCTGCTCGATTTATGCATCATGAAATGAAAGACATTAGGAATCACGTCACACTGAAGCTGAAAATAAATCCTTTCACTCAATATGAAAAGCCTTTTTCCTTTTTAGGAAAAGTGCAATGATTTAAACAATAAGCATTAACTCTGCCAACCTTGTCCTTGTCAACTAGATAATATCGTCACTACGCAGCTGTAAGAGCATAAAGGTGTGGTTCGTTGAAGTGAAAAGCAGCTAGCTGTTTGTTCTTCAAGGTTCCTCGTTTTGACTTAATGATATCCAATAATTACAGGTTCAAATAAATGCACACAAAAAAAATATGATTTTTATTGTAAGAACTCATTCAAATGGACTTGATGGCAGATGCTCCATATGATCTAATGTTAACAATAAACAGATGCAACATGCAGCATGCTAGTCTGCAGGACAGAAGTGTATACACCTTCAGGTTTCTAGGCAACATGACAAGCTACATTTTTAGTCATTAATTTCAAACGAGAAACTAAAAAGGATAATGAGCAAATTATTACTTAAAGCTGCTATAATGTAATTTGCATGTTTTTCCCCATTTGAACAGCTTCACCACAACTGGATTATTATAACCTTTCACATCCATTACACTCACGCCAGGTAACAATAAAATAAATAAAAAAATAAATAAACTGCTTAAATAAAAAATATATATATAATAATAATTGATTTCGTAATAATGCACATAGCATCAGGTTGCTCTTTCTTGCATATCATATCATTGTTAGGAAGCTGGGGTCAGAGCACAGGATCAGCCTTGATATAGCACCTATGGAGCACACCGGGTTAAGGGCCTTGCTCAAGGGCCCAAGTGCAGCAACTTGGTGCAGCTGAGGCTTGAACCGCCAACCTCCTGATCAGTAACCCAGAGCCTTAACAATCTGAGCCACCACTGCCTCTTATAAGGAAAACTGTGCATTATGAAGATTTGATATCAATATCATGATAATTTTTGCTACAGTAAACTTTCTTGTGACCTCATAGATAACCAGATTTACCCTTTTTTTTGTTTTTCAGTGTCAAGCCTCTTTCAGAAAATCTGACAGTATTTGTTTAGACGTTTGTTTAGACGTCTTCATGTTTAAACAAGTGCGCTGGTCACGTAATCTTACTAGGTCAAATGCAATACCATTTAAAAGTTCACTTTCGAACACAGCACAAGTCTGAATTGCATGCAGTCACATTAACGGATAGGCATGCACAAGATCCTGACGCATTACAGTAGTGTAGGACATTCTTATGTAAAGTGGCCCTACCAATCACTAAAGTCTAGGATGAGATGCTTGAAAAGCTGTGACTCAGCAGTGTTGTCAGATTGGTTCATGTTTCCACCCAACAGGGATACTTTTTATCATCTTGGGATGGAACATTTGTCTTGGGCAGGTAATTTTTTTTTTTCAGATCTGCCTCAGCTCGATTTTATTGGTGTGATCTGGCAACCCTAGTTGCAATCTAATCCCAGGCATTACTGTCTTGTTTACACAATTGTTTTGCAATAGTGCAAAAATTAATACAAAAATGTTTGGACACTGGTCTGGCCTCACACATTACACACACTTGATGTGGATTGTGAAGTCTTGAGAATATGGTGAATATCACTCTTGTACCATGGTTGTGTCCATTATAAGAGCAGGTGTGTCTGAATAAAGCTTGTCAGGAAGATTAGCGTCAAAGTGAAAATGTCTGAATGACAGAAACTGATGATGCCAGCAATGTTACGTATCCTGTGTCTAAAAATGGTTTTATAGATTTATTTCTACATATAAATATTTTTAATTATGTTAAATATTGGCCTATATTTTGCATTGTTGGCAAACCCAAATATCAAAAGAGACATTTAGTTTTGAAAAAACGGCTTAGAAAAAAAATAAAGTGAGTACTTTTGTGAGCTCACTCACCACAAATAATAAAATGCACAGAGTGTATATGTGGTTTTATTACTTATTAATAAGTATTATATTAATTACAAAACACCTGTAATCAAATCTGTAAAATTAAGGATTACAGATAGATAGATAGATAGATAGATAGATAGACAGACTTATGGATTCAGACAGATAACTTGACATAGAAATGTATACAGTCAGACAGACAGACAGATAGATAGACAGATAGATAGATAGATAGATAGATAATTTGACATACATTTAGACAGCTTGATAGACAGATAGATAGATAGATAGATAGATAGATAGACAGACTTATGGATTCAGACAGATAACTTGACATAGAAATGTATACA
>JAQQZS010000005.1:6559030-6570870 GCA_030068045.1 Platyallabes tihoni | reverse complement strand
ATAGATAGATAGATAGACAGACTTATGGATTCAGACAGATAACTTGACATAGAAATGTATACAGTCAGACAGACAGATAGATAGACAGATAGATAGATAGATAGATAGATAGATAGATAGATTTAAACATACAGATGGCAAGTATATATTGTTTAATTTTTCATGACTAAGATTAATGAATAAGTTCTGCGCGCGCGGTGAGGGTATAGCGCACGCGCTCCTGTTACCTTGGACTCGTGCTGGCTCGCGGATGTCGGAGACTGTGGTGGCTCGCTCTGCTCCGGCGCGCGCTCTTGCTCTTTCTCCTTCTCGCTCCCGTCGCTGTCGGTCTGCGTCGCGTTAACAGGAGGAATCATGGCTGCACCCCGGAGTGAGAACGCACAACAAAAAACAACCAACCCCACCGTAGCTGCGGTGTTTACATGATTCCTGCGTGTTCAGTTCAACCGGATCCCCGGGGCTCACATCGCGCTCGGAAGAGGTGCACGCACACTGCTTTATTTGCAGATTGAACACTGGTGAAAGTGGACTTTCGTTTTTGTTTTTTTTTAAATGAACTGAGAGCGCGTGTCGCTTTATTTCCGACGAGTTTACGATCTACACAAGCGACTTTGCCGTTACTTTCACGCACTTGCGCAACGCGAGTAAGATGTGCGCCCCGGCGCTCGGTTTGGATAAAACTGCCGCTGGCCGCGCGCTCCTACTGATCACCCGTCACCTGGTGCATTAACCAATCAGCGCTGTGTGCTTGGACTCGCCCCGCCCCTTCCCAGAGGGATTTCCATGGTTACGCACGAGACTCGTAAATAAAGTGCACTATATAGGGTGCCGAATCTCTATAAATAAAAGAAAGGTTTTGTCTGTATAATGGTCAGAACTCGCTATTTCGGTGATTTCTTTAGGTTTCACACATTGGAGGACCAGAAACCAGCCTCAGAAAATTCTTTCTGTCTGTCTGTCTCATATTTGTCACAGCATCACACAAACTGGCTGGACCGAATGTAATGAAACTTTGGCAGTACTTTCGTATTTGCCTGAAGTTAAACCTGTGCAATAAATGAATTCAAAATGGTGAGTAGAATTCAAGTTTTGAGCACTTATGCACGCCTGTGGGTGCGTCTTAAATTAACTGCTGGACAGAATTTATTGAAACTTTTGCAGTAATAAGATACCTGACAGAAGTTTAACCTGCACCATAAGTGAGATCAAAATGTTGAGGAGAAGCGATGTTATGAGCAGTTATGTATTATTATTTATGTTATTATGTATTTAATCATCTACTTTTAAATACACTACTGATAAGCTACATGATCATTGTAAACAAACACGTGCTCCAATACTGCTCCACCCGCTCCAGTACAGATATTATTTAGAAAAGCTAAATTTAATATTTTACTTCAATTAGTTTTTTTTTCAGTTCTAAAGTGGTATAAGTAAATTTTATCGCACTGCAGTCATTTTAATATTTTGCTAATCTATTTTTTTAAGACAGATAGAAATTTATGTGGGTTTAAACCTGAAATAATATTATCACTGATTACATTAAAGCTGATCAGCTTATTTTAGCTTCAACCTTTTAACTATTTCTGCAAACTCTTTTCTTACACTAGTTTGATTATATTTGTACATCTTACAAATATAAGTTTAACCTTAGTAGCTCAAAACACAATATCTTATAAGTATTAAAGTACTGTATTATAGTTACCTTGATCTCAATAACCTAATAAACTCAGTAACCTGAGTTTAATCTCAGTAACTTTAAATGCAGTAACTTTAACCCGTAACTCAAACTGTTTCCTCAGTAAACCTCAACCTTAGTAAAACTAACCATAGTAACCTGAAATTCAGTAAGCCAAACACCAACCTACATAAATTTGAAGCCCAGTAACCTAAACTTTAACCTCAGCAACCCAAACCTTATCTCCAGTAACCAAAACCCTAACCCCAGTAACCTCAAACTAAATAATCCACAACTTAACCTTAATAAAATCAAATTCAGTAACCTAAACCTCAAACTCAGTAACCCAAACCTCAAACTCAGTAACCCAAACTTTAAATTCAGAAACCCAAACTTTAAATTCAGAAACCCAAACTTTAAATTCAGAAACCCAAACTTTAAATTCAGAAAACCAAACTTTAAATTCAGAAAACCAAACTTAAAAGCTCAGTAACCCAATCCTTAATCTCAGAAACCCAAACCTCAAACTCAGTCACCTGAACTTTAAACTCAGAAATCCAAACTTAAAAACTTATTAACCCAAATTTTACCCTCAGTAACCCAAACTTTATCCTCAGCAAAATAAAGGATATTAAGCTTATTGAAGCTTAATAACCCAAACTTTATCCTCAGCAAAATAAAGGATATTAAGCTTATTGAAGCTTAATAACCCAAACTTTAACCACATAACCCAAACCTCAAATTCACAAACCCATACTTTAACCTCATAATCCAAACCTCAAATTCACAAACCCATACTTTAACCTCATAATCCAAACCTCAAATTCACAAACACAAACGTTAAACCTAGTAACCCAAATTTTATCAGTAATACAAACCTTATCCTCAGTAACCCAAACCTCAAACTCAGCAACCCAAACTTTAAACCTCGACCTGGTTACCTCAGTAACCATAACCAGTCATAACATTGAACTTTGTTTTTATCTAGATGAAGAAGATATTTGAGCTATTTGCATAAACGATGTAAAATGCACCAAATTATCACTTATTTACACCATCATGATGACATTTGTATTTTCTCACAGACTCACACACGTGCACACACACACACACACACATACACACACACACACACACACACACACAAACACACACACACACACACATATCCGGTGCTGTCCTTGAAAGTAAAACCTGCAGCCCTTTTGTGACTTGAATTGTAAATAACTCTACATGCAGGAATGAATGGAAAGTTTGCTTCCCAATTACCCCAATTTAGACTAAATCCAGTAAGTTGCCAGACCCAAGAGAAACCTAACACATCAGAATAATCAGATACCACATCTGATCTCGTCTCTCATTACATTTAGGCGTTTGCAGATGTTGCTTTCTAAGTCAAGCTGAATTAAATCTAAGCATGCACGTAGCCAAGATTGTGAGGGGAAAGAACATGAGGTGAGTCGTAAGAGCCTGAGGTTTGACTCCAAAGGTTTAATCACTAAGCCATCGCTAATTAATATTAATGTTAATTAGTTTAGCCTGCTAAGCTACAGACGAGCACATTTAGATTTAAAAAAAATTGTATGACCTATTCAAGATGGCTTCTTCTTCATTTAACAGAGTTTATTATTTTCAAAGATGTCTGATACAAAGATTGTATGCATTGATCAGCCATAACATTATGACCACCCACCTAATGTTGAGTAGGTACCCCTTTTATGCCACCAAAACAGCCATGCGTTGTACAGTATATTATGACTGCTTTCAATTAAAGCTACAGTAGCGCTTCTATTGGACCAGACTACATGGGCAAGCCTTCGCACCCCAGATGCATCAGTGAGTCTGTGCCACCCATGACCCTCTGGTCGGTCCCTTGTTTTTAATTCATCGGACCACTTTTGGTGGGTGTTGTCCACTGCAGACTGGGAACACCCTACAAACGTTCTCTAATTTAGTCAGAACACACAGTGTTCTGTGTCACTGTTTTGTTGAGAAAGGGGGACCTACACAATATTAAGAGGTAGTAATAATGTTGTGGAAGATCAGAGTACATCTTGTGTTATTTCTTGTAGCAACAATCTGACGATTTTAATTTGCTGGAATAATGTTGCTGAAATTATCTCATCATTGTACGCCTTCTCTGCCCTACTCCACAGCTTCTCCAGAATGCCTGACTCTATATTTCTGCATTTCAGTTCACAATCTTGTCTGCTGGTTTGTTTGCATATTAAAATCAGAGCACATTTAAATGAATAAACCTAATTTTATCAGAAGTTGCTGATAAGTTTTCTATAACAAAATCAATACATTTCAATCTATATATATTTTAGTTCATTAAGTGAAACAAAATTTTGGGCAGTGGTGGCTCAGGAGGTTGTGGCTCTGGGTTGCAAATCTGGGGCCCGAGCACCGGTATTGTTGGGTAACCACTGTATGCGAGTGCTGGTGCCAAGCCCAGTTCGGAAGTGATAGGACTGCAACAGGTAGGGCATCTGGCGTCAAACCATTACCACATCATGTGGATCAAATGATCTGATGTGGTGACCAATGTTAAAAGCCCAATAGCAAAAAAAAAATTAATGAATTCTGTCAAACTGACTAATTTATATCACTATTCATAAAATAGGCGTGTCAGGGGTAGCTCAGTGGTTAAGGCATTGGACTAGGGTCTAGAAGGTCCCAGGTTCAAACCCCATGACCACCAAGTTGCCACTGTTGGGCCCTTGAGCAAGGCCTTTAACCTTCAACTCCTCAGATGTATAATGAGATAAAAAAATGTAAGTTGCTCTAGATAAGGGCGTCTGCCAAATGCTTAAATGTAAAACAGCTGTCTAACTGATGCTGACTAACAGGCTGTATAACCTGCAGTGTTATATCAGGTACATATTTTTAAAAAAAAAATCAAAATTCTTAACTTTTTTTTTCTGAAGAGGATGACTAAGCAGCTCAGGAGTGGAGGAAGAAGGAAATGACACTAGTGATGTTAATCATTTAAAAGACTGGATGATAATGGTACATTAATGTTGAGTCAGTAACTATGTCCTATGAGAGCAGATCACATCCACCGCAACGTCACCGTGACATCACGGCTACCATCTGTGTGATTCACCAAAATCTGTTCAGGAATATTTCTGCTCTCTTTCCCTTTTGTTCTCATACTCTTTTATTCTCCCTCTGTTGCATTTTAACACTCTTGTGACTCAAAGATGCAAATTTTTAATATAATAAAGATACAATGACTTGGGAAGGAATGCAAAAAGGAAGGAAGGAGTAATGGAAGAGGAAGAGAGAAAGAAAGAAAGAAAGAAAGAAAGGGTAAAAAGGCTATAATTTGTTCTCTGACTGCTTGACTGAGATCTAATGGGCAGAAGCAGATGAGAGGGGGACTTAATTACAGAGGAGAAAGGTCACTCCTCAGATCATTACGATGGAGATAGACTTACATCTTTAACTTCCGTATTGATGCTTAATCAGCATTAAGGATACAAAAATACATTAATATTGCATTTGGCTATAATAATATTCATGTCTTCATGTTGCCATACTTTTATTTAATATAATTCCTTATTTATAGTATAAGGAATATTACAAAGCAGTTAGTTCTGATTGGATCATTCCACAAGTGATGATGTAGAGCATAACAGCACTAGGTCATTTAATTATACGTGTGTCCCAGGTGTTCTAACAATCGTTAATTCATTAACTGTCAGTCACCACATGGGTTAACGTAGGTCTGTATGAGTCACAGTACTGAGGAGAGAGTAACTGCCTGCCAAAACCCAGTCACAGCAACACTTTCAGCAAGAAAACACTTCTAATAATGTTGTCATCTTAAACACCAGTTTGTCTTCTTAGTAAGTGCTTCTAAGTCATTCCTAATTGCTTCTATACCATGTGTTGTTCTGTTCACAGCTAAAGAGAGCTACAATGCTAACTAACTTCTAACACAAGAAGCTAGTTTGAATCCTAAATCCCTCTCTAACTCCTAATCAAGGGCACTATTTGTGACTGCACATCCTACATTGCTACATCCTACTTGATTTACATTTAATGCTATTTGGAATTCAACCTCAGAACCTGGACATTAACGGAGCTAATATTCTAAAGCGGAAAAAGTAACAATATAAAGTAAATCTTGAAAGTTTCTCAGGACATTCCGTCACCTCTTTTATTTATTTTCCTCACCTTTTGCACATAGTACCGGTAAGAATTTAAGACTGTCCCCTATCCCTGTTAATTATGTTCTATCCCTTTTAATGTAAAAAAAAATAACCCATATAAAAAGATTAATATGAAGATAAGATAAAAGCCATTTTTGGACTTTAACTAATTTTGACAAATTATTATTCTCTGACACACAAAGTAGAATTTAGCAAAATGTTTCATTTGAAACTTTAAACTTGGGAAACAAAGCGAATCACTCCTTGATTTAATTTGCTGCCAGTACTTTCTGTTTGACATGCTACAAAATCACATTCAAAGCATAAGTTTGCTATATTTTATTTTATATACATAACCACAAACGCAGATGTGACTGATTTAATCTGTAAGAGGCGGATTTACCGTATATCTTTTTGGAAAATCACACAAAATTCATACTATCATATAACCAAAACAATTTTGATGAAATAGTTTGGCATGTGTGCTTTTTAACATCATTGTAATCCAGTAGTGTGCAATACTTCTTATTTAACTAAAAATAAATAAATAAATAAATAAATAAATAATCTAAAAACTGCAAAATCTGAGTGATCTCATTTTGAATGGGGAGGCTATGTAAAGGTTATGCAGTCTGACGTGGAATATTTTCCTGTCGTGTGTTCTACACATTCCAAAAATCTTATAGAATACATTTTAAAAAGACATTCTAAGTATTGATAATAAAATAAAAGGTCAAATCCAAAGTCGGTGTACATTGAAAAATAACTCGTGTCATTTTACGTGGTGTGGGTTTGACTACCACATCACGAGATGTAATAATAAATGTAAGAGCCCTGGTGCAGGGTTTTAGAGAGGGTCAGTGAAATGTGAGTGTGCGAGAGTACTGTAGTGTCAGGAAGACCTTTCCGTTCAGAGATACCAGGGGTTTATAAATTAGAACTCAAAAGGAAACTGAATAAAAACTGGAAACAAAACTCCTCTGTCTCTTCGAGACAGGGCAGTGCTTTGGAAACTGAAATAACAAGTCTCTCGTCTCCTCAAGACAACCTTATCCCTTTACTGGCCTTACTGTATATCTTTTTTCTTTTGTGTCTTTTCACTTATTTTCTTTTCAGTTCTCTCTCTTTTGTTTATCTTTTAATTTTATCTAAGGCATGCATATTGCATCGTATGCTGCTTTCTGTTTCTTAAACACAGGCTGTTTTTGTTGACTCTTCTTTGTCTTTGTCTTCACCTTTGCCTTTACCTGTCTTTGCCTGTAACTGTCTTCACTCTCTACCTGGTGGTACCGAATGATCGGGGGCTTAAATGGACGCACGGCTGGTGTGGCGCTTCACTGCTGATTGCCCTCATGTCGCCTAGCAACCATGTTTGAGGGTGACCACAGATTCACCAGTTCAGAACTCATAGCCGCCTGTGGATCTGCCGGTTCTGAACAGCACGGTGCATTTCATAGTGGATCTGCCCTTCACTAGACTTGCGTCGTTATGTTATCCTTCCCTTCACATATTCAATCTGATGTTCAATATAGAGGATTATATATTTTTTTTTTATTTAAGATTTTTAAAGGTCTATAATTTCTACTAAATTCTCTTATAGAGATAATCTTGGGTGTAGAAGGTCTTGAGAATTTTAAGCCTATGTAAGGAGGTCAGAAATGTTAAATTGGTGAAAATGTAAACTTTTAAAAAATATTCTTACTTTCAGACCCAGTTCCTTACAGAGAAGGTTATGATAAAGGTGACATGTCTTTGAGCTCGTCATTAATTCCCCTCGCAGTAGGACATACACAGTTTTATTATTTATATCTTCGTATCCTGTTGGGAAAGAACACGGTGAGGGCTCTCAAAAGGATCCACTAATCACACTGAGGTACAGTGTGATTCATTTCAGCTTCTTCAATTACCTCCCCATTGAGATATCAGTTCTTTGTAATGGAAGCTCACCAGGGGTTACACCATTCGGCAGACCCTCATCTCGATTGCTTTTTCAGTTGTCTGAATAAATTCCGCACTCTGGGCGTTTTTCTAAATTTGCAGGAATGGACATGTCAGACATTTTATCATGATACAAAGAACAAAGGCACATTTAGACAAACTTAAAAAGAGTTAACAAGTCAAATATATTAACATGGTATAATGTCTCACTAGTGTCGAGTAGGTGGGGAGGGGAAAGGGTATTGAGAGCCTGAAAATGATAAGCCCCACCCCCTGTACTTGGTGACCTCATGAGGTCATAAACTTTTTAAAATCTTTTTTTTTAACATTATATAAATTTTTGTATTAATAGGTTTTTTTTTCTAAAAGTATATTTTAGTATACTGGTGTCACAGTATTTAGAATACTGAGTATCTCTTGGTCTAGTTTGGTACACACATGGAGAAGGCTGCTGACTATACAGTTGTCCAGGAGACGATCATCATTCCCCTTGAAAAGGAGCGTAAGACACAGAAGGTTATCACTGAAGGTCATGACTTTCCATGCATACTGTATGCTTCAATACAGCACTCTGTGAACAGCCAGGGCTGACTGTTCACAGAGTGCTGTATTGAAGCATATGCATGGAAAGTTGCCTGGAAGGGAAAAGGTGCACAAGCAACAGGAATGAGCGCAGCCTAAAGAAGTTTGTCAAGAAAACATAAAAACTTGAGAGAGCTTCATAAGGAGTGGAGTGAGACTGGAGTCAGTGCATCAAGAGCCACCACCTACAGAAGGGCTACAACTGTTGCATTCTCAGGTTCAAACAACTCCTGTTGCATTCCTAGGTTCAAACAACTCCTGGACTCCTGGACAGAGACAGTCAGAAGAGTCCTACCTGGGCTAAGGAGAAAAAGAACTTGACTGTTACTGAGTCCAAAATCCTTTTTTCAGATGAAATTTTTTTCCATTTCATTTGGAACACTCAAGTTCTTAGAGTCTGGAGACAGAGTGCACAGGCACAGGAACTAAGGTTCAAGGATCAGGCGTTCCACTCGCTGAATGTTCACCTCATCTGGGTCATTCATGGACATACGGCCTGCTTTAAAACATTTGCATGGTTTAAATGTTGTACTCCAAACATTTTCATCACATCACCATACTGTGTTTGATATCAAATGGCTTTACAGCTTTATTCACCAGAAACTTCACCACAAGTTCCAGTTTGACTTGAACTGCCCTTCTATATATTGTTTCCATTTACAGTATTTGAAATGTTATCTTACTGAGTGTTGCTTACAGGCAGCAATGGCAGTTTTAAGGTGCTGGGGCTTAAACCTAGAACCTCCTGATCAGTAGGCCAACATGAGCTACCCACTAATCCACAGTCATACATATGCAATGTACCCGCTGCTATCATTTTCATCCATCACTTCAAGCTCATCTCCAGCATAGGGTAGAAAGGTCAATGTCCACTAGCAATGTCTCGATTAAGGAGCCATCCGTCACCAGGCCTAGGAAAAATTATGAAAAGGTCATCATTAATATAACACTCTGAGACAGCCACCAGTGTCACAGCCTGTCCTCAGGAAAGAGTTCCTGTCCTGTCTAACTGAGCGCCACACGGCACCAGGACATCTTCTTTCTAAAAGGAAAGAATCTCAAATCAGAGTTATAAAGACAAGCTTGAAGACTAAGCCTATCAACACCGGACTCAACAGGTAATTACTGTGAGTTGATCTTGAAAAGATCTAAAGAGCTTCAAAGAAGGAATGAGAAAGACTCTGAGCTGTTTGGCCCACCAGAGAGCCTAAACACTACAACTCACCTTAAGATCTCACCTTAGGGGCATGCTTAAATCTCAGTGAAGGACATGTTGTCAGTTTGATGAACCAGTGGAGTGATGTCTATAAGGAAGTTGAATGAAGGAACATCAGGAGGTTATAAGCCAGCATTATCACTTACTGCTGAGTTCCATTCATCACGTCGCACTATGACTACTATGCACTTATGCTTATTTACGCTACACTTTCTTCCTTAACCACTTGCATTAAGTCAGTTCACTGCTCTTAATCACTTACACCTAGGTTTCACTTGTGCTTATTTACAATATGCTGGAAAAGTCCAATTCTCTGCTCATCTCATCAGCTCAACACTCATCTTCATCCAGTCACACCATGACAAAGATGCACTTATGCTACTGTGTGAACAGACCTGTTCCTTACTACTAACATCTAACCTCACTCTGGATTGGCCCTTTTCAGCTTCAAGTCATGGGTTATTTTAAGCATAAAATACTCAGTGTTGTGCAGTTAGGGGAAAATAAGTAACTGCATGGGATGATGCCACTATTTCCACCTCAAAGTTGATTATTTTGATATAAGTTGCATTTATCATTCATCTCATAGCATTTGCCACCACTAACAATTTTGCATTTATTGATTTTTTTATTATTATTATTTATTAATTTCTATATTCACTTATAACAATCATTCCCTCTACAGCCATGGTTCTATATTATTAATATTATTGTATTAATATATTATTTAACACATCTTTCTATATTATTATATAAAGATATTATATCTATATTTTAAGTAATAATAATAATCCCAGGAGGCTTAGGGCACAAGTCAGTGTACATCCTGGACAGGGTGCCAATCCATCACACACACACACACACTCATACACACAATACGGGCCATTTGGGAACGCCAATTAGCCTAATCTGCATATCTTTGGACTGTGGGAGGAAACCGGAGTACCTGGAAACCCACCAAGCACGGGCAGAACATGCAAACTCCATGCACACAGAGACGGGAATCGAGCCTGGACCCTGGAGGTGCAATGCGACAGTGCTAACCACTACACCACACACACCGGGGAGGAGCACCGAGACCTGGGTTATCTTAATCCTAAAATAAAAACAATATAAATTCAGTTTTGTATTTCCAGTGTCTGAAAAACTACCATGGGCACATAAAGCATCGTTTCATACATGAAAAGTTGTTACTATAGTACTTGAAAAAATGCATTAATACACTGTAAATCTTTGGTTTGCAGCTGCACTACTGTCAGAACTGTAGTTATAGAAAATGACTTGACATTTTCTGACCAATCAGAATAGAGAGTTTAATAACACTGTGTTATGAAAATACGTAATGTGTCTATGCTGTGTGTTAAATATGTGCTATAGCGAATATTTGGATACAGTTTCTAGAAAATGGTTTGGTATTGTTAGTAGTTAGTAGTAGTAGTGGTTACTTTACTAAGGAAATGGACTGACGATTTTCCCAAAATGCCTGTTTTCTGATTTTTTTCTGATTAGACAGGTATGTTTTCCTTAATTTTGCACACACCCCCACAAAGCTTATATCGAAACATTTAGCCGGTTTTCCTAAATGCTATGCAAAAAAAAAAAAATTCCCTGCTTTTGAGTTATGAGGATTTATTTGTCACCTGTACTGAACCACTTTGCTCCCACAGGCCTAGCTCACTTATTTCTGGTCCGATTGGGAAACTTATCACATCAAACAACTCCAAAATTGCTACTTTCTAAAGTAAATAAATAAATTCTAAATTCAAAAACTGTAAAAATACAAGGTGATTTGAAGTGTAGAGATGATGAATCTATTCCATTACTCTCTCAAAAAATATCCCTCAATATTGCACAGACTTTATATCAAAATGTTACGCTGGGTCTCTGCTCCAAAAGAAAATAAAGAGGATTGGTCAAACCATTCAAGAGTGAATTTAAAGAGACCTGACACAAAAAAAAATTTCTCACACCAATACATTGACTCTCAGTGTAAAGATTTTTTCCAAAAATCTGGCAGAAATAGGAGTGTTATAAAATAATTTCTGGGATCACGTTTTTTTGGATTACACAAACTAAACTTCACACGATGCCTCCTCTCTCAAACGATCAAAACAATAAAAGCTGTATTACTAACAATCTCTGAGATAAACATCCCAGAAACAGCACAGTGACCTTCCCATTAATGGAAATACAGTGGTGTGAAAAACTATTTGTCCCCCTCCTGATTTTTTATTCTTTTGCATGTTTGTCACACAAAATGTTTCTG
>JAQQZS010000005.1:6510217-6529227 GCA_030068045.1 Platyallabes tihoni | reverse complement strand
CTGTGGTCTGCCAGTTAGGAAGTTGGAGATCCACTGACACATAGATGAGCTGAGTCCCAGGTGCTCCAGCTTGGTGGGTGAGTGTGGAGGGAATTATGGTATTAAATGCAGAGCTGTAGTCGATGAAGAGCATTTTCACATAATTCCCCCTCTTAGTGTCCAGGTGAGTGAGTGATGTGTGATCAACTTGTCACAAAGCAGATTTACAGAAAAAAACAATTATAGAAATATGTTAGAAAATATACTGAAAAAAAGTACAGACTACAATTAACTATCAGATTATCCCAGATGAGCAAGCCAAGCAAAGAAAACGGCCCTGAGGTGAGAATAGGAAGAAACTCAGAGAGCAACCAGACTCAACAGTGAACCCATCCTCATTTAGGTAATATCAGATAGTATGGCTATAAATCAGTCCATGGTCTATATGTATGCTATGAGCTTGAAAGTTTAGTATAAGGAGAAGGGTGTTAAACTTAACATGAGGTCCTTTTTTGCTGTTTGAGGGTCTGGTACAAACTGTTTGTGGTGATTTCAATCCTATACTTTTGAATGACTACAGTCACAAGTTATCCAAGAACAACTGCCTGCATCAGAGTCCAAGTTCATCTTCATGGTCATCAAGTGGAACCGTTCAATGGCTCCTACACGAATCTTAAAACAGAACATACAGAGCCATCCTCAGCAGAAAGAGAGAGAGAGAGAGAGAGAGAGAGCATTTAGGAATACTAACAGTCACATAATGTATGAGGTCAATGTATATCTAGTGTATAGTGCAAGCAGGGGTTTGTTATCACTCACTCACTCGCTCATCTTCTATACCGCTTTATCCTGTATTCAGGGTCGCGGGGACCTGAAGCCTACCCCAGGAGGCGTAGGGCATGAGGCAGGGTACACACTCTGGACAGGGTGCCAATCCATCGCAGGGCACAAACACATACACACACTCACACACTCATTCACACACTACAAGCAATTTGGGAACGCCAATTAACCTAACCTGCATATCTTTGGACTTTGGGAGGAAACCTGAGTACCCGGAGGAAACCCACCAATCACAGGGAAAACATGCAAACTCCATGCACACAGAGACGGGAATCGAGCCTGACCTCCACTGCAAAAATCAAGCATGAATATAATATATAAAAGACCCGGTGACATTTTTCCAGTCTTCAGCTGTACAGTTTTGTTGTTCGTGTGGAGTCAGATTTCTGGTCTTGGCTAAAAGCAGTGAACTCTAATGCTGTTGTAGCCCATCCTCCTTAAGATTTTGTAAATTATGAGATGCTTTTCTGCTCAACACAGTTGTACAGATATGAGCAATAACACAATGCAATGCCTGACCTTGTTTATTTATTTTTTTTTGCACCATCTGGCAGCAAGATGTCACTGGCACTCACTCTCTTACGCATTCCCCATACGGCTTATCCTGTTCAGGGTCGCAGGAGGCCTGGGAGGCAAACAGACCCGAGGCCGGTATCGAACCCTTGACCCTTGAGATGTGAGGCCATGGTCCTAACCATTACACCACCATGCCAAGAAAATCACTAAGATTATTTTTGCCTCCCTCTCCGATATTTAGCGTCAGAAGCTTTTGGTTGATTTTATACCTTTCTCTGCTGATACATGATTTTCTGTTCAGATAAAAATGATCATTAAACAGGTCTACTGGTGTTCCTTATAAAGACCTAAGTAAGTTTACTGTGTGTGTCAAACATAGGATTGGACATATTATTGTACAATAATAATAATAATAATTATAATAGAATAGACATGTTTTTTCTTCTTCACAGATTTTTTCTGTTTCTAAGGAAGATGAATGAAAAGAGGAATAAGATGATGGAAACAAAAGTGATTTTCTTCGACTCCTTTCTTGTCCATTGAACACCTGCTTCTGGATTTTACTCCAAACAACACAAAAGCAATGGAGAATAAACAGAGGGACAAGACGAGAGGCGGATACTTCGGCAATGTCAAGAACAGGTCAGCTCTCCTGTGTATTACTGTAGATTGAAGCAGCAGGAGTCTGATAAAGGGCCTGAGGGATGTTGGAGGTTGTAATAATATTATATTTAAACAAAACCACTACATTTAATCCAGGCCGTGTTTTAATACTGTTCATTTTGAAAATTTAGGGTCGGGCAATATGTTGATATAATATCGATATCAGGATAATTTTAAATAGGTCTGTGTCACAATACACATTACTATTATATACACGTATAATGGATATTGTGGAACACTTTTATTATTTTTTAAAACGTAAAAGATAATTGCAAATGTTAAAATTCAGTGCTTAAAGCAGTAGTCAGCAAAACTACTACAGCAATCATACACGCCTCAATTAACGCATGTTGCCAAGGCAATAATACTAACTAACTGGGCTAGCTGACTTATACTTACATTAGACATTTGGCAGACACCCTTATCCAGAGCGACTTACATTTTTATCTCATTATACATCCGAGCAGTTGAAGGTTAAGGGCCTTGCTCAAGGGCCAAACCATATTCCGAACCACAGTCCAATGCCTTAACCACTGAGCTACCCCTTACTCCTTATATCAGTATAGACACATAAAACACGCCTCTTGTTGCTGAGTGGCAGGAATAGTATTGTGTGTTGTGGTCTGCACCACTTTCTTTGTTTCCCGTTTATAGAGCCAGGGCTGCTAACTAACACCAGATGTTTTCTTCCAGCCCACATCAAATGAACAACATGAAAGGTATTTCCTGAATTTGACAAAAAGTGTCACACCAAAAAAATGTTTGGAATTTGGAAAAATTGTCCCTAAATATATATAAAAAGTGTACAGCGCTTTCGCTATGTATCCTTTACCAACCAGTGTCTGCTTGTCTGTGTCTTTACGGAAGTTTTTAAACACTAGTAATACACAGCAGTGTGCATTCTGGCTGTAGTGGTTTTATAATATCGATCCCTCCCTAATGCTGACCCCCAGGCTGGGCACCAGGCTGCCGTCGGGCTTCACACAGCCTCCGGGCTTTGTCACAGGGCCATGGGACGCCTCAGTTAGTGCTAACGCAGGCCGGGACATTACAGACACCGGGCGACATCACATCCGCAACCCCAAACTCAGACAGTATTACCTCAAAGGTGAGGAGAAGACAACAACAACAACTCCCCTTCTACCCTTATCAACAACACCAACAACCCCACTATTGCCAGCAACAACACCTCCACCAACAACTCTACTACCATCATCAACACCTCCACAAACAACATCTTCACTACTACCATCATCAACAAACAAAACTACTATCAAAACCTTCACAAACAACACCTCCACCAACAACAATCCCACTACTTCCATCAACACCTCCATTAACAACAACTCCACTACTACCATCAACATCTCTACACAACTCCACTACTACCATCAACACCTCCACAAAAAACACCAACAACTACACCACTACCACCAACACCTCCAATAATACCATCATCTACCATACCTCCACCAAGTAGAAACCATCTATCCACAACAGAAACATACCTACTACTACAATATCAACACTTCCACCAACAACACCCCCAGTACTGCCATCAACACCTCCACCACAAATAATACCACTAACAACCCCACTACTACCATCACCTCCCCACCAGCAACACTACTGTCACCAACATCAACACCACTAAGGACACCACTACCACGACTTACAACACAAACATCAGCAAAAACACACAAACATCAGCAAAAACACACAAACATCAGCAACAAAACCAACTATAACACTGCCACAATCAACAACAATAATCACAGTTCCATCATCAACACCTCCACCAACAACAACCCCAATATTGCTGTTAACAACACCCTCACTAACAACCCCACTACTACCATCATCAACATCTCCACAAACAACACCAACAACCCTGCTACCAAACAAACTACTACACTACCACCAGCAACAACAATAATCACACTCCCGCCGAGAACACCAACAACCAAAACCTTCTCATAACTACCACCACCAACACCAACAATCATTTTTTTTGTATATTATTTGAATTTTTTTGTTACATAAACGTATATATACATATATGGAATTAAAGTTAGACTTAAGCATTCATTGTTTCTTCTATTATTGACTGTATAGATATTGATTTTTTTAAACCCCCAGTTTGGAGATATATATCTTTTTAACAAATAAGATTTGGATGCCATTAACATCTAAATCGGTGCATTTCTCCAAAAAACGGATGTAGAGGCTAATTATTAACAAGCTGTTTTTACTCACAGAGGCTGCTTTTCCATCTAACATTTCAACGACAAAGACACTGCAGTCATTAGCAGAATCTGGAACAAGCGATGAGCAAGGGGTAAATAACACACACGCAAACACACACTCGCGTACACATGCTACAACCTATGATTACATCCCGATCCTGTATAGAGAAAGCAGGTACATACTTAGCGAGCCGGTCAAAGGTCACAGACACGCCGCGACTGGAACGCACTTTCTCACACAGGTTTACTGTCAGATATTTGTGTTTATGGATACTCAGAAATTCCTGCTGAAGCTTTACAGTGGAGTGCTGTGGTCCAAAAAGGATTTGGTAATTACAAATAAATAATTCACGATGATAAGTGATGATAAACTCAGATAAAAAAAAAAAAAAAAAGAAATTAGCTTGTTAAGTATTGGCTATAGATTTGAGGAAACAACTTGCTAAATACTGAACCTACATTTACACAACACATTACAATCTACTGGCTCTAGCTTTATTCAATGACTAGCTGATTATAAAAGCTGAATTGCCGACTAACTACTGGATTTAGCAATGGACAGTATTTGTACTGTTTAGGTTTATGTAAAAAAAAATGTGGTTAACTGAAATTAGCTTTGTACAATTACCATGCTAATTTGTATTTATAGCCTGTAATGCTAATAATTGAAACAAGATTTGTTTAACACCTTTGTAATTAACAAATATTTTGCTAAAGACTGATTCCTGATTCCAGAAGCTAGCTTTAATTAATGAAATTATTAATTTAAGTAGAACTCTATGCTAGCTACATTGTATAGTGCTTTTTTTTATTTTTTTTTTTTTTACATATAATCTATAGTCATTAAAAAAAAATCTAAGCTAGATTTGGTGGTTAGCAATGATATCTACATATCTTTCTAAATCTTTTGCTAACTCCCAAATCTAGCATTGGATCTGCAGAATTTAGCTTTAATTTTATGTAAAAATGTTAACTAGAATCTAGCTTGCGATTACCTTGGCAATTCCTAAGTGTTAATTTTCTAGACTGTAATGCTAATTACAGAAACAACCTTAGTATAACACCTTTGTAATGACAAAGATTCATTTTTAACATTTTGATAATGGTTAAATCTAGCACTGGATGGTGATTTTTCTCCAATGAATCCAACTTTAATTCATTGATTAAAGTAGAAATTCTTGCTAATTACTGAACCTAGCTTTATATACCACAGTGTACAGTGCTTTTATAACATTGTAAAATATTGTGATAACTTCTGAATCTAGCGTCATACTGTATATGCCAAATGTAGCCTTATGTAACAGAATGTTTATCACCGAAATTAGCTTTGCATATATGTAATGCTAATACCTGAAACAAGCTTCCTACAAAGCCTTTGTTATGATACACTCAAGGTTTTTAGAACAGCTCGCTAACTGCCGAATCTAGCTTTCGGAAATGAATAAAACCAGCTTTATAGAGAAATTAATTAATGTAACAAGATGTAGATGTTTCTCCTAAAGACTGAAGTATTGTATTGTATCTGTATAGCAATGTATAGTGCTTCCACAGGATATTATATACTGTATGTGTGTGTGTTTTTGTTTGTGTGTGTGGTGTTAAACAGGTTCATCATGAGGACACAGTCTTTAGTATATCCTCTCAGTTTAGTGGCAGACGAGCCGGCACCACCTTAATCGCAGAGGTACACACCGTGCTCACTGATTTTATTGTGTACTTTGTTGTTTATTGTGTTGTTTTGTGCTGCCATGGCTATTGTTGTGTTCTGTTCTGTGGAGACCGATAAAAGAAGCTTTTTATTCCCCATGGTGTGTCACTAGGGGAAATGAAAGATGAGCATCTCTCATAAAAAGCAGCATTTGTCTTGTGTTCCATCTTGCTCGTAATGAACTTGCTTATAATGATAAATAACAGGATTCCTGCAACACAAGGCTCAGAAATGGTGGAAAATTACTGCCTCACACCAATACAAAAAAACAGCACCAACATTAACACTACTACCAACAAGCACACCAACAATTACAACAATTGCACAAAGTGGAATAACAAAAACCTCATGAACAATAGCACAAACAAAAACAAACATATCACCGCCAACAACAAAAACACTACTACTACCAAAATCAGCAACAAGACCAACAATAGCAAAACCACCCCACTATGAATAACAACAAACACTCCAACAATTATGCCCTCCTGGCATCACCACCAAGAAAACTGGCACAAAGACAAATAACTTAATTCATACCACCACCACTATCTACACCACCAACCACTACCACTACTAACAACAGAACCGCTACAATCACTAACAATTCCAACACACTAATAACAAGCAACAACAACAGCAAACGTGAAAACTACAAGCTCACTGCCCTTGACCTTACTGCAAAAAAAGGGCCAGAACGAACACCAATATCCTCATCACCACCACCTACATCAACAACCAAAAGGCTCCCAACAATGAAACTAATACCACCACCAAAAACAACCCCTCCACCAACTATAAACACACCACCAACAACAACAATAAAACACTACCAAAAGCAGCGAAACCACAACAAACACCATTGTCAACAACAATTTTAACAACAAGCACACCACCAATGACAAAATCAGCAACAAAATCAATAGCAAAAATCTAATCACCATAAACACCACCAACAAACGCAACATGAACAACAAACAACCCATCACAAACACTAAAACCACTGCCTCTACCATCGCCACCAACAAACACACGGGCAATGACATTACCAGGACCAAAAATAAAAACCTCAATTATCTCAAAACTAGCCTCACTATGACTAACAACAACCACACTACCACCAATAACACCACTACCAGAAATAACAGGCACACCACCAGTGACATCACCACTGACAGCAATAAGAAAAACACCACCATCAACAGGAATACAACCACTACAACCACCAACAACAATGGCATCAACAGCAAACACACAACCATCACCAACAACATCAAGAAGAGCAAAACCATCACCGCAAATACTATAATGTACTGTATATTAATATGCAGGCAGTTTTCCAGATCAGGTCATGTTTGCATAGTGGGATTTGGGTGTAACACATTGTAATATAACCACCAGTATCATGTTCCATGTGTGACTGTGATTGTAAGTTGTTATTTGTTCATTTTAAATAAATGAACAGATATAATGGTGTTTGGAAACTACTAAATCGTCTCAATTCTCTCAGCGACTTTGCTCATTTCTCTCCTGATACCTACATAAGCCTCATAAAGAATCATAAAGAAGCGAATGTAAACTGTATGCATATTAAATGTAAACCACCCCAAATGACACTCTGTGATTTATCACCATTGTTCAGGAGTTCATGATAATCTACTGTACTCAGCCATAAACTCAGCATTTGTTGTTCCCATATCTCTGTAGAAACCCTCTGCCTCGAGCCTCCCTGACTTTTCTGAGGCCAAAATGGACCCTATGACCCCAACGACCCCAGTGTCCCCATCCACTGATGCCGAATATGACAAGCTGCTGGTGAGCATATCTTCCTGTTTTATTCTTTTATGGTCTCCATCTGATTTTAGGTCAAGCACAAACCTGGAAGTTGTGTGTGTACTGTATGTGTGTGTGTGAGAACAGAGAATAGCATTTACCATACTAGTGGACTTTGGTACTGAGTAAAAAAGAGAATGACCTAATCTCAATAAATCAGGATCAGATGATTTAAACCTGGATTACTGGATTAAACGTTACAGGGTGTGTTCATAGTCTTATGACGCTCTATGATGTTTCATAATGAAGTGTGTTTATTTTATATCTACATTGTCCCTACAAATGTTTAAAAATACATCCCAAATCTGCACAGTAAGGAGTTTTATATATGTATAATGAATAAATAAATAAATAAATAATTCAGATAGTGTGAATAAATTACATGTAATAAATTAAAGTTGGTACTCATTCATTAATTTATTAATTTACTTATTTACCCTTTTTTCGATGAAGTCGACTTAAAAAAAAGATTAAAAAAAAAAGAAAACATTTTACAAATTTGAACTGTTATAAAAATGTTCAGACATATAAAATAACCACATCTCACATCGACATCACACAGGATATTAGTTGATCCATTGATTATAATCCATTGATTGTAATTATTAAATAATCTAATAAAATAATGCATACTTCTTCAAGAAAATTATCAACAGTGGACCTAGTGTAAATAAGAATCTAAACTGAATAAATTTCGCCTTTGTTCCTTGCCGTCAGGACGTGGAGGCGGTGCCATTACCTGACGGACAGCTCTGCCTGTTGGCAATGCCACCCGAGTGCACACTGGAGGCGGGGCCAACGGACCTGCTGTGTCTCAAGTTGTTTAGTCGCTTCATCACCGACCGCAAAGTGAGTTCTTGCTGTGAAGCTACTGTTAACATTTCTCGCTTTTGCTAACGAAGTCCCATCTGTCTGTTTCTAGGGTGTGGTTTCTGGCATTCTCCTGGTGGCAGCCAATAAGATCTTCTTTGACCCATATAAGTCCCTCCCCCTGGTTCAGGAGAACGGCTGTGAGGAGTATCTCTTCTCCTGTCCGGTGGACAATCTGTCCTCCGTCACGTTCTTCTCGGACATCTCTCGCGTTCACTTCAGCAGGTCCACTCAGAGGTGTGTAGCTCTCGGTGTAATGATCTGAACACCAGTCAGAACCATGTGGACATCCTAAAGATTCATAGTGGAGTGTTTAAGCAGCTTTTAGTATATGCAAAGGAATAAATTATACATCTACGGATCTGTTGAGGTAAAAGATTAGCAATAATTATTAGAAATAGTCGGAATTCCTTTGGAAAAAAACAAAACAAAAAATCCGTTCTGCATGAAGATGCACCTTGTTATTGAGAGGTCGCGAAGATCAGACTGGTAAAAAACATTCAATATCTGATGTTGGAGCTGACTTTCTGCAGCAGCTTCATGTTTTCACTTCCTGACAGCTAAGAACAGAAATCTGGGGCTATATTATCAATGAGTCCTCTGTTTTGTACTATCGCAGGTGGAAACGCCATAAGAAAGCATTGAAGGGTAAAACTATGAAAGACCCAGGCATCCACATCCCCACACCTCGATCCAAGATAGAGGCTGCGTCCACGCTGGGATCTGCTGTGACATGCGACATGCAGGTGGACACGGAGGCGCTCGGTGCGGTGGAGGACGAGGTCGGGGAGAGCAGGGACATGGCTGAGGTCGAACAACAGCTGGAGCAGCTCGCGCTGGAGCTCAACACCGGGCAAAGCATGTGTTCAGAAGAGCAGCTGTCAGGTAAATAGTGTAGTTAGAGGAGGTGTATATACACAATGCACAGTATATATTGCTGCTCTACTCAGTTTCTAAGCTTTCTCCAGGACGCACTATGATGTTTGTGAGGATGCGTCAGAAGCCCCAGGTGATCAAGAAGAAGGGTTTCGGGATGCTGGAGCTCGGAAAAGGAAAATCAATGCCGTGTAGAGATGCCTGGTTCATAATGCAGCAAGAGAGGTAACAGGCAAAGTAAAGCAAGACTTATTTTTAGTTCTGTTGTAGATATTTTTAGCCATTTTAATCACGGGCCCTGGAGCAATCCTCATCATGATCTTCAACATTCTGCTAAACGTGTATATGCCCTAGTTGCCTTTTTAGCAAAATAAGCAAAAGTCTTTTTGTGTACATTGAGTTTTATTAATGCAGTAATTGCTTTGCATGTGTGTTACTAAAACTAAAGTGAACACAATATTGCTCATACAATTTATAGTACCAAAAATTGGGCACAAGTTTGGAGTTATTTTATACATCTTAGAACAAATACTGGATTTTTTAAAAACTATGTTATTATGAAGGTCAGCTGTTTTGGAACAGCTCTTGTAAGAACAGTATTGTCAATGGCATTTGTAAAACCCATCAAGCACTGAAGAAACTGGCTCTTTCCAGGAAAGCAAGACTAAAACTTCCGTCTGCTGCCAAGACAATCATTTAGAGTTACAGTACCAACCTCAGAAATCCCCAATTAACAAACAGATTAGAGCCGTTATGAAGGCTTTACAGATTATGAGTAGCAGGCACGTCTCAATAGCAACTGTTCAAAGAAATGAAAATCAGGAAAGACCGTGGGATTCAAACTTTTTATATCTCAGTGCCGTAAGTGCAGTGTGGATGTGCATGAACAAAATGCATGTGAGTCACGACGGAGTCACTATTTTCAGTGTGTTTGTCGCGCGTCTTTGTTTAAAATAACGCAATTGAGCACACAAAAGATGCAACACAGGAACGGCCCCCAAGACAGTCAAAGTACATAGCAGCCTAGTGTGAGAAATGACATATTCAGCTGCCTAAACCTTTGCACAAAAAAGGTGTGTGGTCACTAGGCACAGTCACTGACCTTTCTTTGCGTATTAAGCAATTAATGTGAAAGCCTCACTTTTCCTTGCCCGCAGGACTGAACATTAGCTCACTGGGTAATTTCTGAATAGGCACCTGTTAATAAGCCCAACCGGCTGTCAATGTTGCCATGGCAACAATGTCAAACAGAGGAACAATTACGATTTTACAATAGCCTTAATCTTGGGCCAGGATCACTGTAACGATTTCCACATAGACAAACTAAACTACCAGTTAATTAGTAAGTATAACATTTTTATTTTAAAGTAAAAAACATACACTTTATTATTACATCGTATTATTACATTACTAAGTTGAAGGGGCTTTAAGAAGACCTGATGAACATTTATAGTAAAAGTGCATTTTGATTGGTTTTTCATGGTCTTCATTGTTTTCCTGTGCAGTTCAGACGAGCTGTACGCTTACTTGAGCCACCACCGGCCTGACCTTTGCATCCTGGAAGGAGGAGGCGAGGAAGAGGACGCGGAGCGGGACGAGGACGACTTTGTGATTCTCAGCGATGGAGAAGAGGAAGAAGAGGAATTCAACAGAGATGGCCGCACTGGAGATGAGTGGGAGGTATGTACTGTTTGAGTGTGTGAGGAAGTGTATTTAAAGAGTGCACAGGTGTTTATATGCATTGGATTCTTATTCAAACTGTATGTGTGTGTGTAGATGGTGTGTGTAGAGGACAGCAGGGTGAAGGAGTCACTGTCTATAGACAAAGAGCCTGACGGATTGAGTGACATCGTGAAGCAGAGCCTTATACTGAATGCACAGCAGGTTCAAGAGGTCAGAACACACACACACACACACACACACACACCGCTAATGAAGAAAGCGGGGTGAAAGGGGGTGGTTTATTTTAAAATCAAATTGGTGTAAAATGTAATTTCTTTATTTGTTGTGTCGTCAGCTGTCGAGTGTGCTGCCGCCTCGTACCGTGGGTCACGTGTGGAGATTAGCCTACAGCACGAGCAAAAGTGGCGCCAGTCTCAAAACCCTCTACAGGAAGCTGAGCGCCTCAGACTCGCCCGTTCTCTTGCTCATCCGAGACGACAAAGAGCAGGTCAGACAAAGAGCAGTCTTGTCCTGTCTTAATTTATGCGCCAAAATTTGTATAAAAACATGATTAAAATCATCTGATCATAGCAGGTTTTATTATTAGGCAAATACAACCTCAGATGAACAACATATTACATTTTCACCGTGCCTTTATTTATTTAACACAAATAAAGCTAAAAGGAAAGCTAAAATAAAGCTTGTACAGTAGATCGACCCTTTGCAGCAATGATGTGAAGTAATTGTATGACTGATTACGTCTTGTGGTTTGTTTGGGCATTCATTTACGCACAGATCTGGTAAGGTCCCACCACAGCAAGGTCCGGACTTTCCAAAAACTCGGCCATTCCAAAACTTTGATTCTTTTATTTTTCAGCCATTCTGATATAGAATTACTGGTGTGCTTCACATCATTGTCCTGTTGCATGACCCAATTTTATCCAAGTCTTAGCTGTTGGACAGTTCACTTCACATTTGCCTTTAGAATCCTCCAGTATACAGAGGCGTTCATATTCGAATCAGTGAGTGCAAGGTGCCAAGGTCCTGTGGCGGCAAAAAAAGCCTAAATCATCAACCATCCACGGCCGTACTTGACAGTGGGCATAACGTGTTTCTGCTGAAATGCTGTTTTGTCAGAAGGGGCTTTCTGTTGGCAACCCTTCCAAGCAAACCGTACTTGTTCAGTCTTCTCCTAATTGTGCTGTAATGGACATTTAACTTGCTCAGTGAGGCCTGTAGGGTCTGAGATGTAGGACTTTTTTTGTCTTCTCGTATTCCTCTGACCATTGCACAGTCTGACCTTGGGGTGTATGTGCTGCTACGTCCACTAAAAAGTGTGGCAACTGTCTTCCATGCTTTTTACGTGTGAACGATCTATCTCACTCTAGAACGTTGAGCTCCAAATTGCTTGGAAATGGTTTTATAACCCTTCCCAGATTGATGTGCAGCAACAATTGATTAGGTCTTTTTCCTCTTGGCATTGTGTTAATGCACACATGAATGCTCCAGAACACCAAACTGCCAAAACTTTTGCTCTTATAGAGGTCTGCACACATGCTGATGATCAGTTAATCAAGGGCAGATGATTAGGTGCACCTGCCTGCAACTTATCCTCTTATAATATTCTGTGGAAGCAGTAAAGGTGTCCTTAGTAATGACATGGTGAAAAAGTTATTTGTTTTCTGTCTAAGGTTGAATTTGCTTTATACTAAGACACGTTACTGTATGTTCAAATGCTTTTTATTATGTTTTTACACAAAAAAGCATGAAATTTAAAAAGGTACTAACTTTTACACATGACTGTATATACGTTTGCATTAATTATTAACCATCATATGTACTGTATATGCTTCATTTTCTCTTGTCTCTCTCTCTCTCTGCTCAGGTGTTTGGTGGTTTCCTCTCTCACCCTTTACACCCGAGCGACACATTTTACGGTACAGGAGAGACCTTCCTCTTCCTTCTTCACCCTCGATTTAAGGTAAATCTACTGTAAAAGCACAGATATCCCAGAATGCACCTCTCACACAACACCACAAGTATATCCTTATTTAGTAACATATACTATTTTATATTTTAATGTATATTATTTTTGAAGATATTATAAAGAGACAAGGTTTTTAGGACCCAGAGTTTGGTTTATGACATTTGAAGATGCTTGTAAGATTATAAATATTACTTGTACATGCTATAATTCATGTATTTGTCAACCTTGATTTGTCCTTAATTGTGATTGGAACCAGCAGTTTTACTCACAAACATGGACCAAGATACAGGAAGAGATGCGAATTAATTAGTTACAGTCAATGCTGCGTATTTGAAAACATGAAAATATGATATTGTCTTGATTTCAGTCACATACAGTAACTCAAATAGGACATGCTTTATTTATGTCACTACAAAACACACAAAGGGACTCTTCCTTTTATCTTAAGTTTTATCTTCCTCAGCCTCTGAGCACTTATCTCTGTCCTTCCTCTTTGCTTTCACATCTTACTCTCTGTGTCTGTCTCTCAGTGCTTCCGCTGGACAGGTGAAAACTCCTTCTTTATTAAAGGTGACCTCGACTCCTTTGCTATCGGCGGTGGAAGGTATAAGCCTTTTGCAATCAGATGTTTACACCCATATTTAATAATTACATCATGTATTAGTTACTCACACCATCCAGTAGTTGTATCTTCTTGGTGCAATCGCTAGTGGCTCAAATGGTTAAGGCTCTGGGTTACTGATTGATAAGTCAGGGGTTCGAGCCCCAGTGCTTCCAAGTTGCCACTGTTGAGCCCTTAAGCAAGGCCCTTAATCCTAGCTGCGCCACGAGACCTTGCCGTCTGACCCTTGTAACTGGGATATGTAAAAATATATATATATTTTTTTACTGTGCTGTTAGGTATAAAATGTAATAATAATGGTAACAATGTTTGTTTTCTCAGTTTAAGTTTCCAGGTTAAAACAGCTAACTAGTTAGTTGTGTAACACAAATGAAGCCTAGAGTTTTAACAAACGATTAATAATTAATAAGAATGCATTTTTATATCACTTAAATATTTACTAAGGAAGCGAAAAACAAAAATGCTAAACACCTACTTCCAATACTGCTAATCATCTTTAATGCAAGTGCGCCCTCTTGTGGTGTCCATATTAATAGATATTTGAGCTCCGGAGAAATAAGATGCAAAACAAATATCTTATTTTGGGGGGGTAAATTCTTAACAGCAATTAATTGATTCATCGTTAACATCACTCATTTGACTTTCATGCAAATTAGAAAGTATACATTACACATACATAAATATATAAAATAAATTTTAATCAGTCATTTTGATTGGTATATGGGATTTTTCTCTTTCTGTGACAGTGGACATTTTGGCCTGTGGCTGGACGAGTCTCTGTATGTGGGCAGGAGCAGCCCGTGTTACACCTTTAACAATTGCAGCCTGTCTGAGAAGAGTGACTTCAGGGTGCTGGAGCTAGAGGCCTGGACCTTCTGGTGATCTCACAGTTCTCTTGATTTGAGCTGGAAAAGGGCTGATTGGTGGAGAAGTGAGAGTCAGGGTGAAGACTTGCTAAGATCTTGAGGATCTGCCAAAGTTTGTGAAGTTATAGAATGGAAAAGCAATATTTGGATGAATTTTCTTTTTATTGAGGACATTATGTGCAATGCTAAGGCAAAAACAAAAACATCATACATTTTACATCCTCATGACTGAATCAGGTCATAGGAGCTCCATCAACCAAGAAGCACCTGATTGCAGATCTAAAACCTCGTCTATATGAGCGATAAAGTCTCTGTGACATATAGCTTCTTAGCTGCGAATGTTTCGTATATTGATGTATTTCCTTCTAAAACAGGTAGTGACAAGTTGAACCACTTCATTGATTTACACACCAGCCAACAGCATTGAAGATGAAAAAAGTGCACACCCAACTACTCGTTCTGAACGACCCTGTCAGCAGATTAGCTAGCTAGCTAAATATGTAGACCAGCCAAAAGTTCAACAAGAGTCAGTTACTGATTTAAAAAAAAAAAAAACATGAAGGAAATGTGTTGTTCTGTCTGAGGAACATCCAGCATTGAAGTACACACCAACAAACCTTGTTTGCTGCTAATGGGCTAATATACTAACTACAGTAGCTAACACATTGCAACACCTGCTTTCATATATGTGCAGAACATATGATTCTAGAAAGCATTAATCACCATGACTGAAAACTTAAAATGACGGAAATTATAGATGGAAATGTAAAGATGGAGATTAAAGAAACATTATGCAATAATGTTGATACAGAAAGGTATTGAATTGTTTAGATTTTTCTGTACTGTTATTTTTGAGGTTATGAAATCTCAAAAGACTCTGCATTTATCAACTGTATACGGTCAGGCCGCCCAGTGAAACATTTTTTTCTTATACCTTCTTAGCAACCTAAAATGTCGTACTTACAGTATATGCAACTGCTACATGAAAACTTTAGTTATCGTGAAAAAGTTGTGATCCTACTGCTCCTCTTGAGAGACAAAAAGATGACGAGATGTGGAATCACTGCTAGACTAACTCTTTGTTTTTGTTTATTACAAAGTAATTAATACAAAAAAAGATCATTAAACTGTTAGCAAGAAATCCTGCCTTCTGCATTATGATTGGTTAGAAGAATTTATTCTTGTCTATGATTGATTAGGAACCTAGAGCGTGAAGGTGGGACCTAAATCGTTTTGTTTTTAGCACAGTTAAGCACAATATTCATTAATTATTAAATCTCAGGCTTACTCTAAACTACAGTTATGTATAATTAAGTGATTTACATAGAATAATGGTGTTTCTAAAAAAAAAAATAATAAACAATTACAAGCGGCATGGTGGCTTGCACCTCCAGGGACAAGGATTCGATTCCTGCCTCGGGTCTGTGTGCATGGAGTTTGCATGTTCCCCTCATGCTTGGTTTCCTCCAGGCACTCCGGCTTCCTCTCATAGTGCAAAGACATGCAGATCACACTAATTGGCATTCCCAAATCGCCCGTAGTGTGTGAATGAGCGTGTAAGAGTGTGTGTGTGTGCCCTGCGATGGATTGGCACCCTGTCCAGGTTGTGCCCAAAGTCTCCTAGTGACTCTGTATACAGGATAAAGCGGGATAGTCAGTGAGTGAGTGAGAATTTTAAAACTGTTAGCATGCTTGTGTGCGATTAAGCAAGAAATTCCTTCTTCTGTGTTATGATTGGTTGGACAAATTCAGTCTTATTTATGATCGGTTAGAAATCTATAGCACGGAGGCTGGACCTTATTTTTGTCTTTAAGAGATGCAGAAGTATCAGAGTCACTCTGGGTTTTGTGAGATCTTGCAATAAACCTTTTTTTTTTCTTCCCTCTACTTAAATTTTTAAGCATAATTTTTTTCTTTCATGTCCCTTTAGGGGCTCCATATGATCTGGAGGTAAGAGTACAGAAAAATACACAACTCCTAACCTTTCTGACTTTGCCTAATTTGATGATATTTATATTTAATGTCTCCAAATGCAATTTGTACATTTTACAGATGTAATGATTCAGACCTCCTTAAAGAGTTTATACAGTAAAGTGTGTTAGAAAGCTGTCACAATAGACATATCTTGAGTATGTAAGTACATTGTGGCCATTTATCATTTATTGCGATATTACTAATTTATCATCATAAACCTACAGCTGTTTGTCATTTTTTAAATACTATTAATCTTTTTTTTGTAAGTATTGTATTGGTATATATATAGCACCAATAAAGGGAACCAGGTTTGGAAACCTACAACCTTCTGAAACACCAATTTTAGTATATTTTAAAGATTCTGACACCTAGATGATTTGCTTAAGCTGCCTTTAAACCAAGACTAAATCTTCTGTAAGCACTTAAACAAATTGTAAACCTGCACTTATGTTGAATAATAATAATAGTGAATTTTTTTTTCCTTTTCCTGGACAGCAAAATGTTATTTCCCATTTGCTTACTTATAAACGTAAAAGGCAATTTTTTCTCTTAAAACTTGAATTAGTCAAATACTGAAAACCCTTTTTCCAGAACATTCCAGTCGGGATGGAAATCGCCAGGGTTACCCAATACGATGTTATCACGATACCTAGGTGCCGATTCAATCTGCATTGCGGATATCCACATTTTATAAATTCCAGATTCGAATTTTCTGATTTCGTTTAAACTTATAATTTGCTCCTAATTCATGGAATGCTGTACTGCTTGCCAGCATGTGAGCACTTTAGAGTGCGCCATCTGCAGGATTATAGAGGAATATCACCATTTTACCACCAGGAATGCAACCAAAATATAAATTTATATTTATATAATTATTATTTCACAAAAAAGTGAATTTATCAGAGATGGCATTAGTAAGCTGCCAGATGTAATGGCATCTGAAGCATACAAGGCATATTTTAGCATCCTGGACTTTAAACACCACTAATGAGCAGTGTATAATGAAAACATATAGGGAGACAACTAGTATATTTAAGGGCAGATAAGTGATTTGCATGACAATCACAAATCTAAAAAAACAAAACAAAAACAACTCGCTTCTTAACATTTGGAACTCTTGATTCATATTGTTTATTGAGTCATACTGTTGTTTCATTCAGATGTTATCTAAATGAAAATGTCAAGTTTGAAGGGAATAATGGCCATTTTCTAAACTGTTACAAATTAAGCAATTAAGAAATAACACCTGCTTTCAAGGAACGAAATTTATGTTACGTAGTGCAAGAAATGAGCCAGAATTTCTAATACAGACTTGCATACGCGCAAGTGCTTTAGGACAAAGTTATGGCTAAATAACCTGCATGTAAATACTAAAAAACATTATTTAAAAATATGCACGGGATAAAGCTGTGAAGGTGCGAGCACAATGAACAGGAACGTAACTGTTTTCTGAATACGTTTTAAAATAGACGTTACTTTTTAAAACCTGTTTCACAAAAATCACCTTAAAAGCCATCATCATCAACATCATCATCATAGCTTTAACACGAGACGAGCATCTGTTAATAAAGTTCATTAGCTAACACAAAGCTGTGTCTTGGGTTTGAAATTGAACCTGTACTTAAAAAGGGAATTGTTAATAAGCGTGTCGCACCTACACCTCATCAATGTAATTATTATACTGTATGTATATAAACAATATATGTGAATCTCCAAAATAAATCCTTGAACATGTAGAAAAGCTCTTTATTTTCTGGTACATCATTTAACTCCATAACAGATACATTTATCCTAATAAACAGGACACTTCAAATAACACAAATTTTCTCTCACCACAATTGTTCTAGAGGTTTCATGTTCGTTTGCTCTTCCTGAGGCTATGATGTAATTATACCATTTGAGGAATCAATAAAAAAAATAAAAAAAACTTTATGCCAACGTGTTTTTATGTAAATAAACGATGGAGTTCGGTCAGCTATAAGCATGAACTCTTATGAAAACAACCAAAATCAAGAATTATTTTTTTTTTTCTAAACCAGAATTGGATAATTTCCATTATACTCATTATCAGGGGGGGGGCATTAAATATTCCACGGAGTAACACAGAGCACCAGTACTTTTGACCAACTGAACCTTTGATTTTTCCTAATTTATGGATACATGTTGAGGTTCTACATAATAAATTAATTTTTAAATGAAATTAATATGTAACTTGACAAATTTCTTTTCATCCAGCTTGATTGGTTTTAAAGCTAGAGCTGAAATCCAAGGCCCGTATTCACAAAGCGTCTTAGAATTCTCTCAGAGAGCTCCTATCTTAGCTTAAAAAGTCCTAGCTGGGAGTCTTAAACTAAAAGTGATTTAG
>JAQQZS010000005.1:6484157-6494212 GCA_030068045.1 Platyallabes tihoni | reverse complement strand
CATTTATCACTAGCTGAAGCGTTTTTAGAAATAGTTAAAAGGTTAAAGCTAAAAATGAGCTGATCAGCTTCAATTTACACACCACCGACACTGTCCATACCGCTTTATCCTGTATACTGGGTTGTGGGGGCCCGGATCCCATCTAAGGAGACCTAGGGCATGAGGCAGGGTACTGTATATTGGGTGCCAGTCCATCGCAGGGCACCCACATACACTCGCACACTAGGGGCAATTTGGGAACGCCAATTAGCCTAATCTGCATGTCTTTGAACTATACAAATTGAATCGTTACCTAGGTATCGTGATAATATCGTGTTCCCTGATGATTCCCTTCCATAATAACTACTCTATGTTCTACTTAGACTGAGGACAAAGATTATTCCAGGCAATCGAGAAAACACCTAAGCCTTTCACAGAAAGCTGTTCCTTTCCTAAATCAAAAAAATTCAAAGATGTTTAACATGTTAATCATAGATAGTTATCAAGTAAAAAAGAGAGGAATTCAGGAGCGGTCCTCCTCATAGGTGATGTAGTGTTAATTGTGGTGTGTGATTGTCGGGCAGAGGGCGAGTGCTGTCGAATATCAGAATCAGACGACAGTCAGTCAGTGATGAGGAAAGGTTTCGGCACGCAGACCTCGTCCTCTGGGACGATGTACACTGGAGAGTGGGACAATGATAAGGTTTTTGTTTATAAATTTTTATTATTAATATTAATAGTAAATAATTAGGTCTGAGCATTATTGTATTGATGACACACTCGCATCGCCACCTGTGTCTGTGCTGCAGATGAACGGAAGCGGGACGCTCTCACACCCTTCAGGAGCTGTGTACAAGGGCCAGTTCAGAGACAACATGTACCACGGTGGCGGAACGTACCACTTTCCTGACGGGACGAAATACACTGGAACGTTCAGTAACAACAGGTGGTCACATGGTTATTCTCATTTTACACCAGAGGATTCTCGATCCTGATTGGTTAGAAGTTTTCTAGATGAGGAGACAGCTACAGTACAGCTATTAATCACCGGTTTCTATTAATGCGCTTGTTTTGATCGGTTACCGTTTTTATAATAACACGGTTGTGTTTTACTGTTAGCATCATTTATATATACAATTAGACAATTAGAGAAGAAGAAAAAGAAAAAGACAACAGGAATAAAACACTCATGTTGTTAAAGAAAAATAATAAAGATTAAAAAAAATCATTAAAAAATCCATTCAGCTCCGTCCTCTTTTGTGGTAATTCACGTATCCAAAAAAAAAAAAGAAAACTGTATATAATATCGTATCAGTTCCTCATGGTGATTTCCATCCCTAGAAAAGAACTAAGGAGACAAGTTATTTTATTGTGATGAATCAGAGTCCTCTTTTACCAGCCAGAAGTTGATTATTTTTCTATGACAGCAAGTTTTAAAGTTTTATATTCCTACCTTTTAAATCTTAAAATAGTCCCAATAAAGTCCCTTTTATAAAAAATTTTGTAACCCTCTGGAGCAGTTAGAATTTAGTTTCAGTGTAATTCATCTCCTATTTTTATCTAAGCTCATGAAAAACATTTCATCGGGCAACACAGATAAAACAGTGCTGCTGACAGGCACATGGTCGCTCCAGGGACAGTACGTACTGTAACAAGGGCTTTGCACGAATATCAGGATGTTATATCTGATGAAGAGGAGTGCTCCTTTACAATGTGGTCTTTTTATTATGTCCAAACAAAGGCGTTTGATATTATTTTTATCCCTTAATGGACTTCATCATGTCAGTTTCCTCGTTTCATTCTCATGATGTAGAATGATACTGTAATCAATATCGTGCCGTGAGTACTTTAGGGAAACAGCTTAAGTTGAGGGTTAATCACATGCTCTTAGCTGAAAACAAAACTATAAGCCACACTCTGAGCTCATCAGGAGGTTTGTCTTAAAGCCAATATTCGGGTAGATTTACAATTGACACAGTTTTTCTTTACATTTGTTTTTATATTTACTGAATGTTATACTGTATAAACTGAACATTCGTATATTCGAAATTCACATTAAAAACATCTTTAAAAAGATAAGACAGATTTTATTCATATCCATCACCTGCAATTTACCAGTGTACAGCTAATTTAAGTTCAGCCACACCCACAAAACTTCATATATTACAAAGAGCTGAAAATCCCGTTACACTAATGCACTTATCTCAGTGTTTCGCTAGTGCTTGCTGAACTTGTACTTGAGGTGAAGTGTATCTTTGTTTTTTTGGACAAATAATTTACGGCACTGCGTGAGATTCAACTGGACTGATAGCGAGACAGAGAGGTTAAATGTGAAGCCCAGTCCGCTATCAACAGTGATGGATTCAACAGCGCTGATGAATCAATATGCTTGCCCTTACTTTTGCTCTGACAAAGACTTATATATATATGAAGTCTTTGCCACTCACATTCACCACCCTGCATGTTAATGATGCTTGCATTCACATCTTTTGAGTGATTTTTAATTTAGTAACATTTTGATACATTAGCTGAAAGTTCACTTCAGTATATATATATATATTTTTATTATTTTTTTTTTTTCAGTGCATTTTTTTCTGTCCAGCCCTGTGTGTTAGCAGGATCCATGCTATATTTAGAGGAAAACATTGTGAAAACTTGCAGAGATGTCACTTTTATGTTAAAATTTTTTTTTTAATAAATAAAAAAATATATGTACACTGTATATGTATATGTATAAAGTTGCCGTGCCTGTACATTGAAAATATTTGCAAAACAGTAATTTGGGAGGACGTAAGATGAGTAACAGAACACATCAAGGTGTTTTTAAAATTTTTTGTTTGTCTGTTTGTGCATGCATCACGTGATAACTACTGAACAAATTTGAATGTGGTTTTCACTGGTGTTATTGGGCCGAGCTTGAGGTAACATATAGGCTTCCTTTCATCACAATCGGCCCACGGGAAGAGAAACTAATTTGAAATTTTAATGGAAAACACACTTATATTATAAAATAAAAAATCAACCTTGAAAAAATCATTAGTTCATACAATTGTACATTTTTAATACGCGTTTATGTATGCAAATACATTTATAAATGTATAAATATACAGTATATGTGTTGGATGTTTTTAATATTTAGATTTTTGTCTTTTCTCTTAGACTTGAGGGTAAGGGTGAGTTCACTGACCTGGAGGGACTCTTGTGGACTGGAAACTTCCAGAGAACAGCAGCGCCAGGTCTCAAACTCAAACTTAATATGTAACACACACAGAGAGACACACACACAAACTCAGCCTTAACATAGGCATTTCATGAGCAACAAATAAGCACGTGTTCCTGTTATAACAGTGTGCTGATTGTCTCTGTCTGGGGGGATTGGGTTCTCCTGAAGCCTCCTTTTTTTCTGTAAGTTTTCTTTTATGTGAGAGTTTTTATATTTAATTTTGCTCTACAGTTGATGTTGTACAAATGTTTGGATTAACTGTTCTACAAGTATGCAGTCATACACAGCTCTCACATTATACAGAGACAAGAAAATCCAAATTAATGAGAAAGTTTTGATAAGCTAAGAAGATTTGCACAGCTGTTAGCTTTTAGCTGTGACAAAGAATAGTTATTTTAGTTAGTAAAAGTCATTATTTAACACCTTGTTGAGCAGAAACGCATCTCAGAATGCACATCATGCCGAAATCTTGAGGTGGATCATGTTTAAAAAAAAAAAAGAAAGAAAAAACAGAAGAGCACATCAGGTTCCTGTCCTGTCAGCCAAGAACAGGAATCTGAGAAGCTTTTCTGCTCACCATGGTTGTAAAGAGTGATTAAGCGAGTTACCTTAGACTTCTTGCTAAGGTGCAAAAGAATTGTGGAAGGTAATTAAATATAAAATATGAATTCATATGTAATATGACATGTGAATTAGAATGTGATGAAATAAACTCAAAGTTGACACCTTTAATAAAGTGGTTGGACAAGAGTCAGAACTTTGTGCTCCCTGAGGAGGGTGAAGATTTGTGAGCCAAGCGTAACTTCCTGAGGAACATGGGCTAAGCTCATGACTGCAGAAAGACTATCAGGAGTGTTGTAAGAACAGGAATAAATGTTTCTCAAGCTCAGGAGAAAACCACATGATATTTTATAAAGTTTTAAAGATACTGTATAAAGTTTTTTATAACACATAAATGCTGACTAATTAAAATAAATTGGTCCTCTGACTAATCAGAGAACTGAAACTTTTTAGAAAAACTGAAACAAGGCATTAGGTATTTTTGTGTCATGCGACCCTGATCACAGGATAAAGCGGTATAGAAAATGAATGAATGAATGAATGAAGTTTAAGATGTGTATTACATTGACTGTCTGTGACCTAAAATAGAAAGATTCCATTCATTCATCTTCTTTACCACATGTCCTGTGTACATGGTCATACGGGGCTGGAGCCTATTCCAGGAAACTTAGGGCATGAGGTGTGGTACACCCTGGACAGGTCACTAATCCATCCTAGGGCCCAACATTCCACGTTACCCTAGGCAGGGATCAAACCCTGGACCATGGAGGTGCAAGGTCACAGTGCTAACTATTACCACAAAGTGCTGGCAGAGAGTTTCCAATGCAATGAAAACACTAGAGAATACAGTTAACCTAAAGATTGAAAAATTATGTTCAATCAAATTTAATGTAAAAATTTTTTTCATCTGTGAAGTCACAGTTTTTATGAATGTTGAAATTCATTCTCGGAAAAAAACTAAGCAAAACTACTTGTGTCATAAATGGTAATCTAGATCCCGAGTAGAGCAACATAAAATCACTCGCCTTATGGGAGGGAAAAATCGAATCACGAAGATGCTACAGCCATAAACAGTGGGGAGTCCAAGTGGATAAAATTGCCCGTGCTCTCTGAGTGAAAGGGATGTCACATCCTCCCTCACCTGTCAATCACAGTGAGACTACCTAATCATGAGCATCTCTGAACTCACCCAGAGGAGAAGAAAATTAGAAAACTTTTAAAGGTATATAATGTATATTTCCTATGAGACTATAGCGTATTTCCTGTCATTTGAAATGTCCCATGTGGTCTGAGCTCTCCTCAGGAAGAGAAATCAGAGAGCTCTCTATACAGTATGGATGTGATCCATTCTCACATCACTCACATTTACATCTCATGCTGAGCTCAGAAAGAGCAAATAAATAGCCATCCACAGTCGCTTACTGAATTCTCATCCAGACATTTTTGTTGTTTTTTTTTCTCAGCAACATCTTAAGAATTATCAGTACAATGAATTTTAATGATTCGTTTTGTGTTATAAAGTAATTAGTTCCGACCAAGCAATCTGATTGGAAGTGAGGCATTCCACGAGTGTTGATATAGAGCATAACCAAACCTGGACGTTTAAGTATATGTATCACTCTGTGTCCCAGGTGTTCTAACAATTGTTAATTACACTCACCGTCCGTCACCAACTCTGCCAATCACAGTTAGTTCCGCCAGAAGCGAAAGGATATGTGTTTGGCTGCAACCGTGTACCTACGACCACATCACAGCCATGCTGATATTCATTACAGCGACACTCACTCTTGTGTGATATCGCTTATTTATATTTGTAGTTTAAATTAACAGATTCATAGAGATTGTTTGTAGGCTGCATCCTTTCTGGTTTTACCCAAATTTACCAAAAGTATTCCACTAGACATTATTCAGTTTAGAATGTACCACTTAATATTTTTTTTTTCTATTAGGATTGTTTATTCATGATTGATTTGTTATGTTATTATCCAGTTAGTGATAACAATAAGAATATCTTTCCAATTTTCAAATTCTTCTAAGCATCATGGGTATTAAGAAGTTTAAGGCCCTTAGCTAATATGAAGCAAACATTGCAGTAGGGAGTAGCTTGGTATTTAAGATCTTAGGTTGCTGACGAGGAGGTCTATGACTCAAGCCCCAGTGCCGCTGAGCTGCTGCTTCACCCTCAACCACTCCGATACAATCTGGGGTCAAGCATGCGACTTGACCTTGTAAGAAACTGCCATTGATAGCCCATGAACGGTCCCTTATCTTGTATATCGACTCACATATTACTCCATAGTAGCTCTAGTATTGCTCTTTTTTTTTTGTCCAAACAAGAATAAGGAGCCATTAATAACAATGAGTGGAGTTTAGCCAGATTACTACTTTTACATCTCAAGGATGACTTCTGTTGCTAACTGTCCTGTCTCACCTGTTTCTCCTAGTGAATTTTAGGAGAAACATAGCAGGAAAAATTGAAACTAAACTGAGAAGAAAAAGAGAATAAAAATCTTATCTCTTGAGTTATAGACAAACAAGCTTTGAGCAATACAGTTGTCCCCTGGGCATGTATGTGGATGATGCTTTGAGTGTTTTCAGCTGCCCTGTGATGTCACATGAGCAGCAGTCTGGAAGAGGAAGCAGAGGAAGGACATGTGAGGCATATGACAGTTGTGAGTGTGTGTGTGTGTGTGTGTGTATAAGAATTTGTTTGGACCTGTCGTGTGGATCTGATTGTGAATGTGTATGTGATTTATGTGAGTGTTTGTGTATGTGTAGTAGTACAGTCATGTTTAAAAGTTAGTTCCCCCTCTTATAATTCTATTTGTATGTGGAGGATATCTGAATACGGGGAATGTGAAGTGTGTAGGTGTACAGTATAAGTGTGGGTAAGTGTGTATGTGGAGAGTACAGTAAGTTTGAATGTAGGATGTGTGAGGATGTGTGTATGCATATGTATGTGGAGTGTGTGTTGTGATGTATATGTGTGTATATGAGTGTAGAAGAGTGTGAGAGTGGATTTGAATGTGGAGTGTGTGAGTGTATGAGTGATGATGTGTATATATGTGTGTGGGGGAGGGTCACACTAGCTGTTTTTCCTTTAATATAACTGTAGGCTTTTAATGTTCTTTATTCATGACCCCGTGCTCACTGTAGGTACAGAAATCAGCTGTATGTAATTTGACAAAAAATGAGGAAAGTAATGGGTCCAATAAAAGAGCTTAACTTCATGCAAATTAGCAGCAAAGTGTCATAATTTACTTAATAATTTTACCTAAATGTATTTTAATGGAAGGTAATCTGATTAGTCTGAAAAACAGATTGATGCATAAATGCGGCTTTCACATTCTGACCACACAGGACATTTCTAGGTAAGTTTGATTAACTTCTCATCACTGTCACCTTGCACCTCCAGGCTTCAGGGTTCAATTCCCACCACGGGTCTGTATGTGTGTTTGGAGTTTGCATGCTCTCCCCGTGTTTGGTGTGTTTCTTCCTAGTACTCCAGTTTGCCCCCACAGTCCAAAGACATGCAATTTGGAAATGACAATCTGGTGTTTCCAAATTGCCCATAGTGTGTGAGTAAGTGTGTGAGTGTGCCCTCCGATGGATTGGCACCCTGTTTACGGGATGATACTCTGGAGAGACTTATGGTCAGGGAATTATATTTTACAATTTGCGACAACTGTCTATTTATTATTCCTGTTTATGAAAATAAATATTGTGTGTATGTGTGTGTGTATGTGTCCTATTATAATTAGTGGCCACATGATGACATAGAGTATAATAAAGAGTGCAGAGGAAACGCCCAGCTGTAAAGACACCCAGCCTCAGGTACATGTACACTATTATAAGGGACTGTAATAGTCTACACTGCTGAATCACTTCAGTAAAGTATGATGTGTGTGTGACAATTAGTGTGTGTGTGTGTGTGTGTGTGTGTTTAAGTACTAGTTTTTAATGTAAAACTGTGTGCGGGTGTGTGCTTAGAATTTAGAGCAGATCTGTCTTGAAGGTTGAAGAGGAAATTGAATCATCTAGGTTGTTCTATAAAGCAGGGGTGGATCTCGCTCTCTCTCTCTCTCTCTCTCTCTCTCTCTCTCTCGTGTCTTTATTTTTCCATTTACTCTAAAACAAGGCTTGTTTTGTCCAAATCCTCATCAGACTCACATGGTTTGGAAGAGAGAGAGAGAGAGAGAGAGAGAGAGCATGCTGAGGTGGGACAGAACGAGGCAAACAAGGTGAAGTGTGCAAATGAGAGGTTTGGACACTCAGGATGTCTTAGGTCAGCTTATAAGGGGAGAGAAAAGGAACACAGTCTCAAGAAAACGAACAAGAAAGAACAAGATTCTGCAAAACAATAACCTGGAATAAGTTTGTAGAAGAGGGAAAATCACGAAACAGCTCGACGCAGAAAGACAGTGGGACAAGATTCTATAAACTGAACAACGAGGACAAGTATCTAGAACTGGAGAAATGATCGAGACATGTTTTCTGAAATTTGGAACTATGATCAGCAAGTTTCTTGAGGTGTAAAGATGTTGGAAAAAGTTTGTAGGAGAAGAAATTTTGAATAAGATGCGGAAAGAGAATGGAACAAGATTCCAGAAGCTGTAAGACAGTGCAAGAAGATTCTATAAGCAGAAAGACCAAAGTTCTAGAAACTTAAAAGACTGAAACAAGATTGTAGAAGAAGGCGGACAAAATTCTGGAGTCTAAACAGCATTGGAGAAAAACTAACTGAGAAAGATTCTGGAATTTAAAAGAAATTTGAATAATATTCAAGAAACTGAAAAGTTGGGACAAGTTTTTTTTTCCTTTTAAAGGAGGAAAGACAGCATAATAAAGTTCTAGTAGTAGAGCTACAGTTCAAGTAAATGTAGATTTGCAAGAATTTACCTTTCTGGACCTTAAAGTCTAAGTTGGAAGATGGAGAAGGAAAAAACAGCAGGTGAAGATGAAGTCATTGAGCCTAGTTTCTTAAAGGGAATCTATATTCATTTAACACTTGGCAGGTTGACAAAAACTTATGTTTCTACAATAATTTTAGTTCAGAACATTAAATGAAACATTAAAGACTGGGTTCAGCATCAAGCTTCGGTGTGTGTGTGGTGAGGAGCTAAGACTAAATTGTTCACATCAGTAGTCAGACTGGAGTTGATGTAACTCTTCAGGAATTACATCAGTATGTTATTTATAGTTTTACAACGCTCAAAACTCTGGAATGCCATTGAGGCCAGTATTAAGTATGTGAATCATTTTTATTAGAGATTTTGCTTATTGGACAGATTGGCTCATGGATAAACTTGTAAAAGATCTTTAAATTAAGGTAAGTCTAGTAGATGAGTGCTGGGTGAGTATGTAAAAATGGTACGTTTGCCATCTCATGGTTTTGTCCAAGGTGTGCCACAAAACAGGATGTGCCACATGACATGATAGATGAGCTGCTGAATAATTATTCAGGAATAATGAGACATAGTGTTTTTGGATTTGTTTGCATATTATATACAATTAAGATCATTCATGCAGCAGTATGATGCCAGCATACTAGACTTCATCTCAGATGTAAATTTCAATTTCCATTCAGATATCTTTGTATTAGTTATATTAGTTTTCCTTCTTTATTTACTTGTACAGTCTGCAATGTATGTGCCTATTTGTTTTTGGCTTGTGGTATTGGCAGTGGGGCTTAAAGTGTTCTTCGTCCATCAGAGCAGAAAGGTTCAGAGTGTGTGTGTGTGTGTGTGTGCGTGCGCGCGCGCAGGTTTTTATCCCAATCAAGCAGAATCCACACCTGGTTCCACCTGTTTAATTAGTTTAGGTTAGTTAATTAGACGATTAGGTGTGGTTTCTGCTTGGTTGGAATGAAAAACCAATAATCTAATCACAAAACAAACTTTGTGGCAGTTTACCATGGCTCTGCCCTTTTTATTTTTTATCTTTCTTTTCACACACACACACACACACACACTGACCCTTTTTGAAGAAGATTTAACACCTGTGCTTTAGAGAAACCTAATTTCTGTCACTTTTACATCCAAAAAAATAAACTTTTGAGAGTGTGAATTAAACATGTAATTTTAATCTGAATTTCTAGCTTACAAAATCATCTTATCTATCTGTGTGGATAAATCGTCTCTAAAAATATGCATACCTTTGTGTAAATATCGACTTTGCCACTAAATATGGTCCTTCGGTCTGTTGTTGAATGTTGTGCAGTGTTGCCAACTATTTCCAATGAAAAGTAGCTAAAGCCTGCCCGAAAAGTAGCTAAATGTTGCCAGATGACGTC
>JAQQZS010000005.1:6463357-6473453 GCA_030068045.1 Platyallabes tihoni | reverse complement strand
ATGGGTTGTCCCTCTGATGAACTCATTCTTGATCCTGTCCATCCTTGTCACTCCCAAAGAGAACCTCAACATCTTCAGCTCTGCTACCTCTAACTCTGCCTTAAAGTCTTCTCTAAATGTTAATCACATTTATACTTTCATGTAATCACAAGTCCCAGTTTGACTTGAAGGCGTCTTGTATTTTAACCAGCAGACGACCTGATTAGATTTGGAACTTGAGGCAAACTGGGTTACGGTCCCAGCAAGGTCAAATGCCTGAAATTGTTTTCCCTTCATAATTTCCTTCCTGTTTGAAGAATTATTTTAAGGAGGTTTAAAATAACACTTGTTAATAATAACCAGAAGGACTTGACTTATCTGTGCCAGAGACAAAAAATTCTCAAGGAACTTTTCTTACAAAACACCCTCAATATGATTAGCATTTCTTTCGAAACACAAGTTATATCTCGCACTAACAAATGTTCGACGACTTTATCGATGTCATGGTGAGTGTTTCAGAAATTCTTTTCCGTTGATTTTCACCTATGGCAGTCGCAGGTGTTTACACAGAATAAAACAAAAAACAACCAGTGTGTGGCAGTTCTTTGTGTCAAAATGCCTGACCATGGCCAAACTGGTTCGAGCTGACAGAAACGCAACATTAACTCAAATATCTTGTTACAAGTGAGGTATGCAGAAGAGCAACACTAAATGCATAACATGTTAAACCTTGTAGCACATGGGCTACGGACCATGAGCCCACCAGGTGGCACTTCTATCAGGTAAAACAGGAAACTGAGGCTATAATTTTTGAGTTCAACAAAACTGGGAAACTGAGGATTGGAAAAATCATTTCCTAGTCTGACGAGTCTCGATTTCTGCTACAACTTTCATACGGTAGGGTCAGAATTTGATGTAAAGAATTTGTTGTGAAACCTTGGCTTTCCTGCCTTGTATCAACAGTTCAGGCTGGTGTTGGTGGTATGATGGTGTGGGGTTGATTTTCTTGGCACACTCTGGCCCCCTTAGTACCAACTGATGCTTTAAATGCCACAGCCTACCTGAATATTGCTGCTGAGCATGTTCATCCCTTTATGACCACACAATACACGCCATTTCACAAAATCATCTCAAACTGGTTCACTGTACTCAAACGTCCTTCACAGTCCTCCTGTCAAATCGATGCCGCAAAGAATTAAGACAGTTCTGGGGTCGAACCCAGTACGAGCAAGGTGTTTGTAATGAAGTAACCGATGAATGTATAAATACAGTAATGTGCAATAACCGTGTGTGTGTGTCAGGTCTGGTGGAGAGAGCAAGGTGGAGAAAGCTGTGGAGAAGCCTGAAGGACAGAACAGCAGCGAGTTGGAATCTGGGAGGTTAAACAACAAACAACATCGATCTGGAGATGTTGACAGAGGAACTGCAGTCTAAACACATACAGACAAGCAATTTGTGTTGCTTTAATGATAATATGCTTCACTGTTCTCTGTCGGAATGCTATTAATCACCATTCAGTACGATTATATAGAAACAACATCACTGCTGTTGCTTACATTTATAATAATAATTACACACATTCCATAATGGAGGTCATGTCAAAATTTAATAAACAGCCCATCTGCCCACCCAATCCAATGCATTAACGTGTGTTTATGACAATAATGCCATGAAATAACAGACGATGACCACCGTTGGTTTGTTTTCTTTTCTTTTTATTTTCTTCACCTTTAATGTGTTACCTCAATCTCATAGATCAGTTTCACTTTCGAAACAAAATATAGACGATTATACAGTCTGTAAAACCAAATATTATTGTACAGTATTTACATTTCATGTGCATGGTAGTGTGAAGTGAAGATGTTAATGCGGCGGAAGAAAAGAGAACGGACTCAAAACCTGTGCCGTGATGACGATGGCTCAAGATGAAATGCTGCATTCTGAAAAGGTTGAAAGTTGAAACACGTGCAGCTCCCTTTAAACTCTCTCTCACTCACTCACACTTACTCACATACATACATACATACATACACCCTCACTCTCTCTCACTGTTTAGTGATGTGTGTGTTCTCCTACACCCTGCATGTTTGGACTGGAAAACACTGCGTTGTATCTTAAACACAGCAAGTCTCGATCTGTCCGTGTAACAGGCTTCATCTGAAGTTGAGCGGCGTTTTTGATAAACGTTTTTGATCAACCAAGACATGTTCTCAAATTGTAGATTTTTAAAAAAAAATTTTTTTTAATGTGGTGGCCATGTTAAACAACCAGAATATATTTTGGCTCATTAAAAAAATACTTTGTCTCTTTCCACCCTCCAAGCCACGCCCTAGAAAGTTAAAAAGGGTTGGACATGATAATATATCGCAGAAAAATTATTTTAGGAAACTAATATTTCTCTTTATTAGATTAGATTGCTTTTGAGCAGATTATTAAGATTATAATTTCAATCTTAAAATCGTCTTATGTGCTAACTACTTCTTCTTAGGAATGAACACCGCTAATGGAATAAGTCTCGAAACAGTCGATGATGGGCTTATATTTGTCATGATGAGAAAATAATGTGAGATAATGTTTTTTTTAAATTTTTTTTTTTAACCAAGATATCATTACATGCTAAAACATTGCTTTTTTGTAGTGTATAGTTTCACCCCGAACCTTAACGTATTTAAACTAGAGATGCACCCATTACATTTTGGTAAATGTAAGGTGCATCTTGAAAATAAATAAGATCTGAGACAACATGGTCCTGGAATGTGTACATATGAAAATGTACTTGTACAACATGTTTCATTTACCATACTGTCAATACAATGATTTTGGGGGGAGTACAAAAGAAAAGAAATGTGTTGAAATTGTAAAAATAAATAAATAAATAAATAAAATAAATTTTTTTTTTTTTTTACAAAGAACACAGAGCTGGTGCGCAATTTCATAATTTCAACTAGTGTGTCAGATCCAGCATTTGTTTTCTCTTTCTGTCTGTCGTTTCATGTCTCCAGCTCTGTGGTCTTCGGGTCAGCGGATCAGTTTAGTGTTTAGAAAGAAACGTTTTGATTCATGAGTCGATTTAATTTAGAGTCGAATCACATTCTCAATTAAAAATTAAAATAAAACGCACAGATTCAAACAGAATACATGCTGCAGTTGTGAAAGTCCACACAATTACAGAGTTTTAGTTGCAATAAAGTTTCCTTATGACCTACGATTTTGACTCCAGTTCAAAAACTAAAGAAACAAACTTCAGACATCAAACTTGTCCTGGTTGCTTTTTGGGGTAAAAAAAAAAAAAAAAGTGACCTCTTTCTTTTGCCTTTTACTTAAGTTCTAAAACGGCACATGGACAAACTGCGTCATATTTTGGCCCTAAATAAGTTTACTCAATCTTGTAGTGTGAATAAGTAGCAAGTTCGCCTTTGTTTTCCTAGTAAATATACACTACCAGTCAAAAGTTTGGACACAAATAGATGTATTTTCTACATTCTAAAACAATACTGGATTTTTCTTTTTTCAAAACTATGAAATAACGCATATGGCATTAGGTAAATAAGTAACAATAGCAACAGTCAATTGTTACTTCAAGACATGAAGGTCAGCTTCTGGAAGAGTTCTGGCTAGAACAGTATTGGCAAGTGCATTTACAAAACCCACCAAGCACCATGATGAAACTGATGAAGCTCTCATGAAAAACTTCCCAGGAAAGCAAGACCAAACCTTAGCTCTGCTGCAGAGGAGAAGTTCATTTAGAGTCACCAGCCTCAGAAATCACCAATTAACTAAACAGCACCTCAGATTAGTTCAAATGAGATTATTGGATACTTTGGCAACATTGCCTTTAGCATTGTTTTACAATGTAGAAAAAAAGAAAATCAGGAAAGATTTATGGAATTAAAAGGTGTGTCCAAACTTTTGACTTGTAGTGTATGTTAAATGATCATCACATTGATCCCTCACTTCCTTCTTGCAAAAAAACTAAAAATATAACATTCGACAACAGACGCTGACGTTCAGCTATAAACACGAGTTTGTTCTGGTATCTGAATTAAAACCCTGCCTCTAGCATGCTGAATGAAAACAACACACTCACCAAAAAAAAAAAAAGCAGCAGATGCATAAAAGTTACAGCATTAAATGTTTAAATGAAACGTTCGGTGATGTAATCATGCACCAGCCAATCAGAAGCAGTCTGACACTTATATTTCACCCAGGGACCTACAACCACCTCTAGAACACACCTGCAGTTTTTTACATCCCCAAGTCAAGTCAAGCTTTAAGGGAATGCATTCTTCCTGTAGTTCTCAGTTTATTTCATATTTACACCTCCGTCACGACGACACCGCATTTTACATTTACACCTCAGGAATTCAAGTCGAAACAACTCATGATTATTTCTTGCTAGGTCTATTAACTAACATCACCACCTCATCACGTTTTTCTTTCTTTCTATTCGATACACACCTCAAAATATTCGTAAGCTTTTGCAAACAGCTAGTCACATTATAGTCCGTATAAAACTGTGCAAAATTTTCAATACAGTGATTAGTAAGGTTTAAAAAAAGAAAAAAGAAAAAAAGTGAGGCATGGCTTTAGATCCGAAGCAACGAAACACACTTATGCTGTCCCACTTCTTCATACGACAAACGAACAGACACTCTCTACATGGTTTGGTTTTTGTATAATTTTATGAATTAAACTGCAATCTTTGTAGTAATATTTGATTTTAGGCTTAATTATTTTCAGAATTGGCCCAAGTGTTTTTAACAAATACGAATTTGATCTTTAAATAGCAACGATGCGTAAATTACATTTTATTCATTAAAAAAAAAAACAACACCACAGTTCTCAATCTAACTGGGAGAAAAAAAAAAGAAACAAATAAACCAGACAATTACTATCGTACACTATTTACAGGTCACGTACATGCATTGCAGCAGTATGCAGTAACATGTCGAACTTTATCAGTAGCGCCAAAGCTAAAGTACAAGTTCTATCCACTTAGAAATATACATTTGGGTTGAAATATTTACATTAGTAATCAAATGTTCTTGAATGTTAATCGCTAATAAAATCAGCGCGGTTTTATTCAGCTATCAGGCTATCAAATGTTCACGTTCGTATTGAATTAACCTGTCCGATTATTTATCCAATTCCAATCAGGTTCCAAAAACACCATTAGTTGTGTTAGTTAATTTACTAGCTGAAGCTAACAATGGTACTGATCCAACGAAAACAGGAATAATGGAAGAAAAACATACCAAAATTTAAATGTTGAAGTTTGAATGGGATTTGGAAAAGAAATGTGTGTTGTTTTTATTTATTTATTAATTGGAAATGTTCAAATACTATAAAGAAGTATTTGTTTTTTATATTACAGCTTTATATTTTATTATACATTTAGTGTAAGATTTGAACTTGTGTGTTTTAGTAAACCGAAAAAATTATTTAATCGTTGTAGCTTTTAAAGAGAACACTACTCAAAAAAAAAAAAGAAGAAGAAAAAAAACCCAGATTGCACAATGTCTAGTTGTAACTATAGCAATTTAGTTGCCATGCTAGCAAGCTAAAAAACAAAACATTAGAAAATTTATTTTTGGCGGTGATCTCCTGAAAGACTGACACTTGCATTTTCATGAAAAAATAAAAATCACAATAATACATTTTCATTTAAAGTTTAAACGTGTCCACCACATGGTTCTAATTTTTTATTGAAATTTTGGGATTTTCGTCATTGCGGAAATGTACGATAACAAATCTGTCCGATCTCGATCTTCTTATGTTACACTTTCTCTCAAAACTACATCATCACTAAATACATGATTATTGGCACACAAACGTTATATATTAAATTCTATAATGTCAAATTCCTGTTGTTTAAAACACATGGGCCAATCTTTTGGCAGCTATAAGGCCTCCATCCTGCATGAGATTAATACAGATATCAACACCGCACTGTGACTGGGCTGACTGAGTTACACACACCTGTGTGGGTATAAATATACAGCAATAAGACTTTAGGTTTTTTTCTTTTTTACAAATGGAAATTTCAAGACATGATATTTGCATAATCTTAAGAAACTGAGTGAAACTGGTCTTGGTCCTATTGGAGAACATCTAAATCTAAAAGTCTAGACGTCTAGTAACTAAACTGTACAGAAGCGTACTGAGTAATGTGCATTTGGTGCAAATTTGGGTTTGGAATGCGAATCTGATTAGTTTTCTGTCTTTTTTTTTTTTTTTACACTAAACGAGTAACAAATTTAACAAATAGAAAATAAAAAAAAAGTAAAGGAATAATGACATTCTGTGCCTCTTCGCACAAACTATGTAAAAGTATCAGCTACAAATAGATAAATATAAAATAGATTTAAAAAATTGTTGATTGTTAATAACGACAGGACATTTGAATTAAACATTTCTTCAACATTTCTTCATGTTCTCATGAACCCATGCTCTCGCTTCACCTTTAAAATTATGTACACTGAAAGTACATAATGTACAAATTTTGCAGAAATAACTTGGTTAACATAGCTAATAATGACCTAGTGTTGATTGCGTTAATGATTAATACTTAAAATTTTGTTTCAGATGAAATAAAAAAACAATGCTAAGACATAATCTTCACATTGTGATCGTTCGCTAACTCACGATATTAGGTTTAAAACAAATACGCACTTGGACTTATTGACATAAAGAAACCCGTGTCTTGAACTTTGCTTTCCAAATTAAGCAACAATTCCCTTTTGCGTTTTTATAAAGCGTTCATTTGATGAGCAGCAAATTTGCGAATCTAGCAGGGAAAACAAAAAGGGACAGGATAAAAATGCAAATGTTGCCCAACGTTAATGTTAGTACTTTTGGATAAAAGTTTAATCCTTTAATCAAGCCTTTCCTCAGAACAACCAAAGTATGTACACGAGTCCGTTAGCGCTACGGTAACTTCTATGCAAGTACGTGTTCTGATATTGCAGTGCAGAAATTCACAAGCATTTTATTGTTTGTTTTTATTATTATTGTTATGACTACTAGAATAAGTTACGCGGACAGGATACCGACACAGAAGTTACACTCTACTCATTTCAGTTTGAAAAGTTCTGGTAACAGTATCGGTAGATTTCGTTTAGTTTGTGCGGCCTAGCATTGGAACAACTTCATAACACGTGTATAATAACGTATTTGTACATCAATCCATTTTGGTAAAAGCTCATGTCAGCGTTCGCAAAAAAATAACACAAAGCACTTTAGGAAGAAATCAGGCACAATTGTGTCGCACTTACTCATCAACACTGAACAACTTTCTTAAAAAGCTTTTTAAAACAAATTTGCTAACAACTTGTCTTCTGCTGCAATCTCTGAACCTGAAAACTCTTCTTAACCGGTTTGTTAGTTTCCTGTTAAAACATCTACGTTAGATATATAATTTAATAATTACGCAAATATTCGACTATATTACGTTAAAAGGAAGCTTTATTATCCATTTTCACTCTTTAAATCAATAAATAAATTCTGACTAGCAGGTCAATCACTGCTGTTTTAAACGTTAATAGTTTATACTCGTTTTAAGGTTCATGATTTGAATGTGATTCGCAAGACACAGTGTTTTTAGCTTTAGATTTTAGCTTTGCTTTGATATGCATGCATGAATTCATGATCTCCTTAATAACTGTTTATTTATTGTAGCTTTCCTCAAAAAAGCTTGCATGAAAACTGCTTAAATTAACGTTTAACATGGGAATATTCATTTTAATTAAAACTTTTTTAAAGAAGAAATACAATCTTATACAATTACAACAAAACATCTTTTGTTTGTTCATTTAAAATGCTAAAAAAATAATTAAAACAATTAAAAATAATTAATTGCAATTAAATCAGTGTGTAAATAGTGAAGATTAGTGTTTTGAGCTTTGTTATTAAGATCTGGTCAAACTCGAGATATCCAAAATATTGTTTTCTACGTCAACACGAGGCCGTTTCTATCATTAACTGTGTCACGATTTGTTTTTGCGAATACCAACAGGAGCTTTTTACAACAACTGCCTCATTGGTTAAATATCATTTGTTGCTAGTGTATTATGACGTTGTTCTGTAGCTAGCTGTAAGGTGATAAGATATTGTTATAAAGGTGTGCGGGCTCTTTAGGAGCCAGACTGAGATCGAGGGAAGGCTGCAGGCAGGGCTGATGACAACAAAAAATCTGGAGTAAAAAACAAAGGAAATTTTTTTAAAAACAAGTCGCCTTTCTGTAACATGCCAGAATAAATAATTTAAAACAGACGAGTCAAATCGTCAGGGTTGGACGTGTAGTGTGTATAAAGAGAGCGTGTGTAGTGTAGTGTAGTGTAGTGTAGTGTGTAGTATGCATTTATGGCTGTGTCATAGCAGACGGTAGTGTAAGATGGCGGCTGCTGGCGTAGTGCTTTTAGGAATGTGTGTGTGTGTGTGTATGTGTGTGTGTGTGTGTGCAGGCACATGTAGCTTGTGGCGGGGGTGTAGTGTGTTATGTTATGTAGCAGAGCAGAGAAATGCAGTGTGTGCGTGCATCTGTGTGTGTGTGTGTGTGTGTATTTTCAGTAGCTGTTCTCGTGGCCCGCAAGTATGTACAGGTTACTCTGAGCTGTAGGGTTATCTGTTGGTCGACTTTCCAACACGACCGTCCTGTAACACACACAGTAACCTGTACTGTCACGTAAAACTGAGAATGGTTATATTCAGAATAAGTAATGTATATTGACTTTTTCTAGCACGTGTGTACGTGTGTGTATGTGTTTTGATTGTCTTTTGTTACCTGTCAGAGCCCAGCAGTCTGAAGATGCGCGAGTTGTCCGAGATCTCCTGCGTGATCTGGTGCAGTGACAAAGCTATGTTACACACTTACACACACACACTCAATACAGTGTGTATACAAAAACACTCTCAACACACACCTCGTTGGTTCTGAAGCTGCGGCCCTGCATGCCGTGTCTCCAGAACGCCAACACGCTGTCCTGCAAACACACTGATACCAAGCAGAAAGAAAAGTTACACCAACACCTGATTATCACATACCCATATGAAGTTCGTCTGCTTAAATGTTTCCAGGAAGTCTGACACACACAACTGTACAGAACGTCTTTGTAAAGTTTGCCTGTGGTGTGATGGTCAGGGGTGCACAAACTTTTGGATCATAGAAGGGTAGACCTTCTAAAGCTAAGTGGTTAACTGAATGATTGGTTGTTGACTTGCTATTGTGAATGTTAAGTTACACTATATAGGCTAAACACACAGAAAAACACGCACACACACGGCTTTACTCACCTATTGCTTCAATCTGGAAGTTGAAAGTGAGCTCAGCTGAGAGTTTCTTGCTGGATTTTAATTGGCCTTGTAAGTTCACCATCTTTATGCAACCTGTGAAAATGCATGCACACGACACACACACACACACACACACACAGTTAAACATACCCTGTAAACACTCTGTCTTCAGCATTTACACACCTGGCACTGAAACTGCAGCAGCAAACAGCTTGTGTGTGTGAGTGTGTTCACTAAAATTCACAATGTCGCAATCTAAGTCACATGGTTATGTTTAAATTGTGTGAGGCAGCAACTGATAAACTCATACTCACGGTCCAGACACACCAGTATGGTGTCCCTTTCCAGCTGTGTGACGTGAATTACGCATGTCTGTGGCGTGTCTGAAACAAAAACACCAGCACAGACACATGCGTGCACACACAGACACACACACACACACACACACACACACACACACACACTTAGACCACAAGAACACCTGTGACCAGCTGTGTGAAGCTCGGAAGTAAGGCTGCAACTAACGATTATTTTGATAATCGATTAGTTGGGGCGATTATTTTTTCGATTAATCGATTAATCGGATAAAAGCTAAACTCTTCTTTAATTTGATGTTTTGCTTATAATTATATATAAAACAATACCAAAATTTTTTTTAAACAATAATTGTACATGGCAAGTTGACAGTGTTTTTTATATATATATATATATATATATATATATACATATACACAGTGGTATATGTATATTGTGAAAAACTATTTGCCCCCCTCCTGATTTCTTATTCTTTTGCATGTTTGTCACACAAAATGTTTCTGATCTTCAA
>JAQQZS010000005.1:6408599-6422037 GCA_030068045.1 Platyallabes tihoni | reverse complement strand
TGTTTTTATTAAGTACTCGGTATCGGTATCGGCGAGTACTGAAATGCAAGTACTCGTTTTCCAAAAAAGTGGTATCGGTGCATCCCTACTCCTAACTAAAGCTTTATATATTGTACCTTTTATGTAAAGGCATGTGATGCGGGCTGCACACCTGGATTTGTTGGTAAGGAAATGGGCGGAGCTTTATGCATGAGCAGGAAGAGGCGCTCTGCAGATTTGAGCCGCACGACGTCATGTTGATTTGAGTGGCAGCGAAAAAACACTCTGCCAGGGATGTGTTCCACCTAAAACACACACATAGCCATTTATTACCATTGTTCCCGACGACCAATCACTGATCACCATTACGACTAAGGACCAATAACCAATCACCATAATTCCCAATGACCAATTATTAATCACTAAAGTTCCTAATGACCCATCGCTAATCACCATCATTCCTGATGACCAATCACGGACAAACAACGGTGATCAGTGATTCGTCACCAGGCTTAATTTTCCCTAAATCTGTGACAGAATTATAGAATGTTGTAAATACACTATGTAATTAGTTTTTAGTTTCCTATAAGAAATGTTTCTATCCTGATAAAGCTGTGTTGTCTGGAGATAACCCCCTTTTCTTTATGCTACGTGTTTTGCCACACAAATATTCATTCCTGTTTCATTAATGTGAGAATTACTATGAACGTGACGTCACTGGATTACTTTTTGACACGTTTTTTGGGTGTGCATTTGCTACTTTCCTCCTTAAAGTAGTTACATCTTTAATTTAATTCTAAATCAAGTTCATTCACCTCAGTGGCATGTAGTTTACTCTTCACCTCGTCCAGCAGGAACCCCTCCATACCGGCTCCCGCGGTGCAGTAGAACCGAACCGAACCGTCTCCGTCTCTCATTATCACCACCACATTCGCTGTCGGAAATGATACTCGTACTGCGCATGCGTAAAAATTTCGCGCATGCCTACGTATGGCAAAGCCGTTTCAAAATTAAAGCCTTTTGCTTTTTCACAGTTTTTTTTTTTTTGGTTGCAGGATTAAAATAAGGCGTTACATTAGTAAATATGTGCTATTTTGCATTATTGTGATGACATTATAAGCAAAGATATTCAACATGCGAACATAATAAAAACAAATAAAGAAATCATATATGACAAATGTAAATTTAGCTTTTTTAAAATAAATAAATAAATAAAATATTATGCTGTTTATTTAAACCTATAAAAATAAAATTGTGTGTATGATTTTACAATATTTACAATATTTCACATGACACAAAACTAGGAAATAATTGTTTAAATTATTTATTCACAACACGGACATACACGCGGGTAACTCATGACATTTATTTTGAAATCAAACCCGGAAGTATTTTTCCAGTACAGCGTGACGCACGCTTAACGTTACAAAAACACATGCACGTGTTTCTGCGTTTATAGAAAACCTCGAAAAAAAGATGGATGTATAAAGATCACACTGAGCGACATGGAGTTCCTAAAGAGACCCGCTGTGCCTGAGGACTCGGTTCAGTACCGACTCTTTCTGCTCAGTCTCGATCCTTTGGATGTTGAGGAGAAGCAGCGGCTCCTCCTGCAGCTCCTGGAGGATGTCCTGGCCGAGGTGGCTTCTCTGCTGGTGGGCTACATTTGGCAGAAGGATCCTTTTAACCTCAGCTTCCATCCAGAGAAAGGTGAGGTGATCAAAAGTTTGTGCACCCCTGTCCATCACACCTACAGTATATGTGGTTCTCCCCTAAACTGCCACAGAATTGCAGGAACACACTTGTCATGTCTATACGAACACAATTTTTCTTCTAATGGGACTAAGAGGTCCAATTCTGTCTCAGCATGGCACTGCGTTTGTGCACAAAGCATCTCCATGGAGACGTGGTGTGTTGAGTTTGTGGAAGAGCTCCAGTGTCCTGCAGAGGACCTGGGGTGCACATACTTTTGCCTATAAAGTGTCTAACAAAATGGTCACAAAACCTTAACTTAAAATTTATATATATACACGTGTGTGTGTGTGTGTGTGTGTGCACATGTTTTGGTCTAGGCGATGTCCCGGCTCACCTGGGCGGCAGCACGGAATTCGGCGACAATGTTGAAGACGAGTGGTTCATCGTTTATCTGCTCAAACGCATCACAAACAGGTTCAGCGAAATAGCTGCCAGCATCCAGGACAATGACGGACAGTTCCTCTTGATCGAGGCGGCCGAGTACCTGCCCAAGTGGCTTGACCCTGAGAGCAGCGAAAACAGGGTCCGTGATCATGATGATGATGATGATTGCGAAATATGTGTGGTATAAAAGACATTCATTTGTGCTGTTATAAGAAAAATAAAAACTTTGGCATGTTACCGGTAGCGACTCCTCACACAGTCTAATAATACAGCCATAATACACATTGTGTTATAGATGTTTCTTCTTGCTAATTGACTCAGGTCTTCCTGTACCATGGTGAGCTGCACATTTTGCCTAACCGCGTGCGTGCTGGAGAGGTGGGATGGCCTGGAGACTCTGTGCCATCAGTACATGAGGCTCTGGAGGTGTTGCACAGACATGGTGAGCTCTGTTTGGCTGATCGGCGAATCCGAACTGCACTGGAGCGACGACTTCAGGGGTGAGAGACCGGTGGTGCGGGGTGTGGATCACAGTGTAGTTTTTACAGAGACATGGGAATTTGCATGGTCTCCTGATCCACATCCTGTAATTGATACTGTAAACTCTAGATGTTCTGTTCGGTCTCGTTATTGTTGATGGATTTTAATTATGATCGTGTGTGCATGTGTGTCTTGTAGGTTCCCAGGTAAAATCAAGACCAGCCTCCATCATGCACATTGCTACGTACCTGCAGGTGTTGCAGCGGTGTTGGCACGGCGACCTGACCTTGTGGCTCCTGCTGTTTCTGCATTTTATCTGCGTGACCCTGTTGACCTTCAGGCCTGCAGAACTTTCCGCCACTTTCCCCCTGATTCCAGAGTCCTCACGCTGGTATTTATTTTGCAGTCATAGTTACTTTCTAAGGCGACACAGTGGCGTAGTGGTTAGTATTGTGGCGCTGCACCTCCAGGGTCGAGGGTATGATGCCTGCCTTGTTTTTGTATGTTTCTTCTCCCTGTGCTTGGGTTTTCTCCAGGTACACCGGTTTCCTCCCACAGTCCAAAGACAGGCAGGTTAATTGGTGTCTTCAAATTGCCTGTAGTGTGTATGTGTGTGCTAGGGTGTGTAAAGCCTAGTGCCATAAGTCTCTTGGGATAAGCTTAAAACCCCCATGACCCTGTCCATTTTCTTTCTTTTAGGTAAAGTCGTGCCGGCCTACAAAAAGTATAATGTCTAACGTCTGTTTGAATTCATTCTTTACTCCCTGTTCCTCAGGTGACCTTCACTCGCTGTCTTTATGCTCAGCTCGAGCAGCAGAGCTTCATTCCTGACAGGAGGAGTGGATTTAACCTGCCATCTCCATCACACCCTCAATACAAAGCTCACAACCTCGGCATGAAGCTGGTAAGAGTTTTTTATTGCAAATTGTTGATGGTGAAGTAAGGGGGAAAAAAACTTTTGATTAACAGTTAATTTCAGGGTGGCAGCAGTTACTCCTCTGTATTCTGGGACACATCACACCACCTTGTGTGGATCATTTTCCTACAACAGCATGACACATTAACTTACAGAATAACACTTTACACTTTCTCATCCTTACTGCTATCGAAGCTGAAGTAAGTCAGTAACGGTGATGTGATTCTTGTCGAGTGTAGGCACACGGTTTCGAGATCCTGTGCAGTAAAAGCAGGCGTACGGAGACGAGTTCGGAGGCTCCAATGAACGCACATCCGCTCTGGAGAGGATTCCTGGACAGTCTGAACAGAAAAGATTACTTTAAGGTGAGACGAGGAAAAGTAAAGTCAGTATCTGCAGTAGATTGCACTATATTACACCAGTGCTTGTGTGTGCAGGGGGAGCTGGAAGGCTCGGCGCGCTATGGAGAGCTCATGACGGCAGCCAAGAGTTTCTTTAAGCAGTCGATGCCCAGTGCTCAGAGGTGAGAGGTCACCTGACTCCACTCGATATTGAGTGAATCCGTGAGCCATTAAAATTATTATTTCACAAATCTTTCTTTGTGAAACAATTATAATTACATGCTATTTAAGTTAAATTTTTCATTCTTTGAGAACATAGAGGGAACCCATTTTAAGTTTGACAGTTGTAACTTTTTATAATTTTTGATCGATTATATCCTTTTATATTCTTATATTGAGTATTAGCATTATATAAAACGTTTATAACATTGTACTGTATATTGTTCCCTTCCAATTAATTATCTCTACATTATATTAATTAATTATTTTGGTTCATTTTTACTATTTTATTTTTTCTGTTACATTTTTGTCATTTTTTTATACTTTAATTATAAAAATATTTAACTAAAAATACTTTTTGATTTTTGTCGTGTTCTTTAAAATGCCTTTGTAATAAAAAGCCTTATATATTTGTAATTATTATTTATTATTATTATTATTATTTCTTGTGGTAGGTGTTTTTATGGTCCAGGTGAGGAAGTGTTGCAGGTTTTAGAGAGCGCCCCCTACAGTCTGGACCAATTAAAGAAAGAAGAAGCTCACCTTCCACCAGAAGACAGTAAATTTCTTTTTGTGTATATTTATAATCAAATATAATCATTTATAAGGTGATCCATTTTTTTATAATGTCCTGTGCAGAAGTCTTGAGCCCCCCTCATTACTTCAAAGTGAGTTAAATGAAATAATAAAGATTAAATTAAAGAAAATGATAACAAATACTTTACTGATACAGGTTGCAAATTCAATTTACAATTTACAAATTGGTTGTTTATGTAACAACCTCAGTGGCAACCGCATTCTCTCTCTCATCTGTTCCAAACCACTCCGCATTCAGCATCACCGACCTGATCATCTGTCATCATCTGCACTTGTTTCTCAGTGGTTCATGCCTTAAGTTAGACATTGTCTATTCTGGAATGATTCTTAGGTCACTGTTTGGCTTAACAAACACAAAGCGTTCCTCTGAAGTTACTCAGGTATAGCAACTGGACTGAACATGAGAGACAAAAACTTGCCAAAAATGAGAGACAAAGAAGTCCTTCAGGATGCCTGCAGAACTGTTCCCCAAGACTAAAATAAAAATTACAAGAAAGTCTGGCTCTTTGGAAGCAAAATATGAAATAAGGGAGTTTAAGACCTTTGCACATGCTGTATCCAGTATACAGTAGAAAAGTAACTAAAGAGTTTAATCTCTCTGCTGCCCTCTGCAGGTGACACCTGGTTAAACATCACCCCAGATGAGCTAGAGAGGTTGCTGGAGGAAAGAGGGGGTCAGAGGGCAGGTACAGGTCAAGCAGGCGCATGTGGAGCAGGAAGGAGTGAGGATGAGGAGAAACGGCAAGAGGAAGAAGCCGGATACACTCTAGTGGCTGTGACACAGGGGATGAAGGACTTCATAAACGCCATGTCATCACACGAAGGAGCTGAATTCCCACGGTATTCAATTCAATTCCATTTTATTTGTATAGCGCTTTTAACAATTATCGTTGTCGCAAAGCGGCTTTACACAATCAAAAGAATTATTTAAGTTTGTATGGAATGTGAATGTGTGTGAATCAAAATGGTCAGATACTGTAGTCATGGTATCATCATCATTTATGAAGAGGAAACTCTGACAGAATTTATGTTTATCTTTACACTAGCGCAGTATACAGTCTTTTCTGGAAAAGAAAATCAGCCCGTAGGGGAGATAGAATCTATTTTAAGAGACGTTTTTGTTAAGTAATACACATATACTGTAGTTAAGTTTTTTGGGTTTATTCCACTTAAATTTAACAGAACAAATTTATCAGTATTAATTAATTATTAATAGTAAAAAAAAAAAAAAAAAAAAAATATATATATATATATATATATACAGTATATTTGTTTATTAATATTTTGTTGGGATTTACTGAAGTTAATAACGAAATTAACTTCTTACAGATGAACAGAAGAATGTGTAAAAATATCGAATAAAAAGTAAGATTTTTAAGAAATGTGAATAAGAAAAATTGTATATTAATTTACTGTAGTATATAGTTACATTTCCAAGTTAAGTGAAAGCCTTATTAAATTAATTTGTGTTCTATCTATCTATCTATCTATCTATCTATAATAATAAATAATAATAATAGATTTTATTTGTAGGTGCCTTTCATGACACTCAAGGACACCTTACACACCATAAAAAATAAATATATAAAAAACAACAATAGTAAAGGACAATCTACAAGCAGTGCAGTGTTAAAATATCTATCTATCTATCTATCTATCTATCTATCTATCTATCTGTCTGTCTGTCTGGGAAATCTTTTATTTTTTCCACATAATTTACTACAACCGGATTCCTCTATAAATTATTACTTTATTACTAATTTGTCACATAATAAGTAACTATTATGATGATAATTTGAATTTTGTAATTTTACACTATCTCTGCATCTCACATACTTTTTATGTAATGTTCATGTAATGTGTGATTTAAAGGGTCTGGCATAGTTTTTTTTTTTCTCTCTCTTCTTCAGGTCGTGTTTGTCAGAGCCGTTCAGTTTTGACCCTGACACAGTGACGAGCGCTCTGGACAGACTGCTCGGTGAGTTCAGCTGATACCCTGAACATGTTGAATTTCGCAAAAAATGCTAATAAAAATAAATAAATAGACTATGTAAAATGATGCTTTATTTATCTATTATTCACGACTAGTAGTGAACAGTGTTTTTGAATTGAATTCGATTAATGTCAGGTGGTAAAGATGAGGAGCTGGACTCAGATGATTTAGATGATGATGAGGATGAGGATGATGAAGCAGAGGATGAAGGAACTGAAGAGCAGACAAGAGCAGAGACGTTGGACAATCTGAAGAGATACATGGACGAGATGGACCAAGAGCTTCGAACCACGAATGTCGGACAGAGTTTCACATCTAATGGCAAAGTGAGTCACACGTTCTACTGCACTTAACATAATATAATAATAACATAATATAAATTCAGTGTGATATTTGCTTGATGGACAGAGATAGATAGATGGGAGTGAAGACAGAAGAGACAGTCGTGGACAGATAAAGAATAACACGGGCAGGAAGAGAGACAGAAGCAGAACTAATCAGAAATTAACATCACTAATGTTCAGTTACTGGTAGTTTTTGTTGTTGTTGTTTTTTATTATTGTTTATCTACTCTGTTTTACTTTCATATTTAATATGTTTGTTTATGTATGTTTATGAATGCAGACAGATGCTACTTCAGATCAACTTTCTAAACTGAACTGAACTGACTAAGATGGAGACAGACAGACAGACAGACAGACAGATGGAGACATTGAGACAGATGCACAGACAAAGATTGACAACAAGAGAAGACCTATTCAGAGACGGACAAAAAAGGAACGTATAAGGATGAAACAGACTGGTGGAATCAGGCAGACATAGACAGAGACATGGCCAGACAGACAGGAGTTACGAGACAACCAAGAGATTCAGACAGTAAAAAATGGATAGACAGTAAAGACAAAGACAGGGGGAGAGACAGGTTGAGGCAGAGAGACGGACAAAGAGCAAGAAAGGCTGTGATGGTGGTAGACAGGAGAAGATGTGGAGATAGACAGAGCCTCAGAGACAAGCAGGGACAGACAGTTAGGAATGGCAGATAAGAGATACAGAGACAGACACACGGTCAAAGATAGAGAGAGAGACGGACAGAAACAGGAAGAGACAGATGGTGATGTAGACAAAGTCAAAGACAAGCAGAGATAGATAAACATAAACAGAGGACCGACTTGCCATCAATTCCACTTTTTTCAATTTGATGATGTGTTTAACTGTTTTTTGGAGCTTCTACAAAGCAAGTAACAATTTGAAGTACAATTTTTAAAGGTGGACAAATATTTGTTTTTAACTCAGACCTCCATATCTCATTTGTCCGGCAGGGTGGCGATATCAGAGCAGATGCCGAAGGAAGCTCTGAGCAGACTGAAGACGAATTCCAGCCCTTAGACGTAGATGTCAACCTGGTAACCAACCTGCTCGAGTCGCTATCCTCTCAGGCCGGTCTCGCCGGACCCGCCTCGAACCTGCTGCACAGCCTGGGTTTGCGACTGCCCCCTAACGCCGACCCCTCTTGAGGACACTCACCCAAACCGGCTCGAATAGCACTTATATACATGGAGCATCGGTGCATCAAATGTCATGTCTTTTATAACGAAATTAAACATATGAATGTATTCAAAAGTGTGTATTTTTGTACAGGATGTCTAATAAAAACAGTTTTGTGAAGCGCTTGTACAACACCACAGAGTCGAGTCGTATCATTCGGAAATTTCTGAAAACAAAAGACACAACTAAAGAAAACAAGACCAGGTTTGTACAGCGTTTCTCTTTGTGATGGATTTTAATTTATAGAACTTTATTAATCCCAGAGGGAACTAGACCTTCTGATAGTGTTGTATCAAGTCAATCATTTGGGATTTTTATCTTGTGCAGATGTTTGCTGTCGACAAATCCAGTGAAACATCCACAGGTTGGTTAGGTTACACATTACCTTTTATTGCCATTTTTAAAATAGGCTTTTTGTTTCTCTGAGCACATAATTAATTAATTAATAAAATACTGGAATGGACTATGCTAAACATTTACTACGTTACAAACACTAGGTGATATTTTTTCCGATCCTGTGTGGATTCCTCTTATTGAGCTGATTGGAGTGCATCTCTGGTTGTAGCCCTTTCACCTCAGGATATGACACTCTGTTCATTCTGAGATACGTTTCTGCTCACCATGGTTGTAAAGAATTGTGATTTGAAGGCAACGTTGCCTTTCTGTTGGCTTATCTTTTGTAACAGTTACCGAGGTTGAGTTTATTCTGCATTCTGATGTTTGATGTGGACTTGAACTGAAGCCCTCGTCATCTAGTCATGCGTTGTCCATCTGCCACATGATTGGCTGATTGGATTATTGTTTGAATGAGTTTATATTTTTCAGTCATTTTTTCTTACATTTTTGTTAACTTGACCTGATCAAGAAACCAAATGGCCCTTCCTCGTTTTGTGCTACATCAAGGAAATAAGCGGTTTTAGGAGTTCTCCGGCGGAGTGTAGCAGAGCCGCGGTGAGCGGCGAGTACCTCAGTGCTGTTAGGTTCACTAGAAAGATCTGTCCCGAGCCCAGGAGCAGCACAGCTAACATGTATCCCAGGAAGAGCAGGGTGTGCCAGTTGCCATCCGTGACCGCTCGTGGAGTGTCTGGATGCATTATACAGAGCAGTACCAACAACACACTCTGGGTCACCATCAGGTTGTAGTAGAGGTCAAAAATGTTAGTATGGCCTCGCTCAAGCTGGCCGACTTTGGACAGCCAGGCCAGCGAGAGACTGTGTAGGAGCAGACTTAAAGGGGAGTAGAAATATTCCAGCGGCTCCATGTTGTACACCCCGCTGTACACTGCCAACACAAACAACACTGATAAATTAATGTATATAACGTGTTATAACTGATCTTTTCAAGCCGTGTTATCCCTTCCCTGGTGCACACCGGGAATTCTAGCCTCCTTACCTGTAATTACAATTGAGGTGAAAGTGATTGCTGTGAGCAGGCAAGTGAAGTGGATGCTGTTAGACTTCTTGATTCCCAGTAGGTGACCCCATGCCAGGCTGAAGAGTGGAAGGAGGCGCCCGATAAGTGGGTACAAACCCGAATGTGCACTCGCTCGTGACCACAGAGCCAGAACAGACTGGACACCACCACACACAGTGGGCACCATAAGTCGCTCGGCTAACCTCCAAGAGAACGGATTTATTTGCACGACACCCAGAGAATGCAGACCCAGCAATACCAGGACATTCAGGAGCACCTGAGGAAATGAGGGGTGAAAATATAGAATACCTGCAACACTTTTTAAGCAGAATATCAGTACTACTGCAGTCATGGTTGTACATAAGGGAGAAGGTGTTCTATAGTTATAGTTTTAAAATTCTGATTTATATATACTTTTTCAAATATATATATTTATACGTTATATGTATTTTCTCACAGACTTTATACTAATTTCCATAGTTTTCTATTTGATTCTGAAAAGCTGCTTTGCGACAATGACAATTGAAATAGTGTGCTATACTGTATAAATAAAATTAAAATGAAATGAAAATATTTAAAAATAGAAGTTGACAGTTAATAGTTATTAGTAGACAATACTTTGTTGACAGTTTATAATGGTTTAAATTTTTTATTCATATATCATGTACTAATCTTACAAGTAACAATTCCGCTTTTATTAGTTATAGTTGTTTTATGTTTGATTTTTTTTTTTAATGAATGCATTAGGTGATTTGAAATGAAAAAAAAAATTGTCATATAATATAGTAAACTTTCCAGCATTTACATGAATTATATATCAATTTCCCTTACAAAACATTCTAAATGAATAAAAACCTATAAAAACGCTTTAATTAAAAACAGAAACTGTCAAAAAAATTGTTTTATTTACAACCTGAATTTTTTATATTTAACATGCTGTATACAGTAATCAGATACATTTTGTGCTTTGGTGGTGACTTCCTCAATCCTGATCAAAAACTCTTATCAGAAGCCAGTTTGCGGTCATTTACTACTTTAACCAGTTAAACGTTAACGTTTCCTATGCTGATTGGTGTTTTCAAATTTCTCATAGTGTTTGGCTGGGTGTGTGAGAGGGTATGCTTGTGCCCTACAATCGACTGGCTTCCCATCTAAGGGTCCTAATCTCACTGGGATAGGATCCAGGCCCATCACATGTTACTAAATATGAAATTTCACTGAATTGAAATATTTTGTTGCTGGTTGGTTACACCATTCCAATCGTAGTATTTTGTTCAGACGTTTAAAAACATCAGCCATCTTATAGTATATCAGCTTCGGTAGAGAAAGTATACTATTTGACGCACACTTTGCAAGGCTATGGTAATGCAGGTCTGAGATGGGGTAAACAGTAACAATACCTGTATGAGGGCGAAAGGTGTAATGTATGGGTAGTGGTACTGAGGAATGAAGATCTTGCACACAAAGTTGTGAAGCTGATCTGCAAGTGCATGCAAAATTACGACCACAAGGGCGCCGACATAGAGCATTAATGGGGCCAGGGATTTATAGACACTACACACACATGCTCTAACTGAAAGAGGACATTGTCTCTGTATCCACGAAAACCTGTTGAATGGCAAAAGAAAAGAGAAAATAATTAAACAACAGAGAAAAATGTGCAACTTGAAACTGACATCATGACAATGAAGGTAAGTAACAATGTCGTATGTAGTTTTTAAGAAATGCTGTGCATCCATAATACTCAAAACAATACACTCACTGAAATTATCTTAGGAGCACATCACTAATACTACCCAGTGCCACCATTTACTCACAACAACTTTACATATTCAATGCTTCGATTTTTAGAAAGACTCTTTAGATGTTCTAATCAATGTTCATAAAATTCCTTCAGTTTTTTTCAGGTGGACGTTTATGTTCAAGCGATTCTGTTCTCAAGAGATTCAGATCCGGAATGGGAAGGCCACTAAAGAACACTCAAGTCATTGTCATGTCCATGAAAACAGTTTTTGGCAACTTTTACCACTTTTGTTGAGTGGTATAAACTGATTCAAAGCCTGTCTTAAGAAACCATTCCCCAAACCATTACACCACCTCCACCAGCCTGGATTGTTCACACCAAGCAGCCTGTGCCCATGGATTCATGCATTTGGTGCCAAATTCTTACCCTACCATCTCTTTGCATAAACAGAAATTGAGATTTATCAGACCAGGTGAGGTTTTTGGTGAGTCTGTGCCCACTACAGTTTCAACTTTCTGTTCTTGGCTGACAGAAATAGAACCTGTTGTGATCTGATTTTGTAGCCTATTCATTTTCTTTGACATGTTGTGTGTTTTGAGATGCCTTTCTGCTTACACCAATTGTACAGAGTGGATATCTGAGTTATTGTGTCCTTTTCTCATCACACAACAGTCTGGCCATTCTGCATTCAACAACAAGGCATTTCCGTCAGCGGAACTTCCACTCACTGGATGTTTTTATTTCTTCACTGCATTATTCCGAGTTAACTGCACAGACTGCGCAGTGGCTTAAACCAGCATACCTGGCACTAACAATCATTCCATGGTCAAAATCATTGTAATTGCATTGTTTCCCCTTTCCGTGAACATTATCTAAAGCTCCTGGACTGTATCTTTTGCATGATTTTATGCATTGCGCTGCTGCCATAAAATGCATACTGTAGGTGTTTCTAATCAAATTATTTTTGAAAAACTAAAATTGACTGCTTTACTAAAATAAGATATGAGAATACCATTTGGAGATGAGGCTGCTTGTATATCTGAGGCAGCCATGCCAGGTCTTCATACTTCCTTTGATGTCGAATCCTGGGCATCAGACACAGAGCTCCTGCATGCAAAGATACAGTACAGTACATCCAAATATACAGAAATTAAATACACATATCTTTCTTAATCTAAGAATTCTCTGCCAAAAATCGTTTGCACCGCAGTTTTGATATTTGTATTTCTGGCTGCTTTATCTAATAATATTTAACATATAAGTTAAACTCATGGACAAAGAAAACGTTGCACTATAGAAAATACTGTTACAAAAATCCAAAATATAATTCATGATTTTGTTTGACTTCCACCATTAAAACACAGCTAAGGTAAAATTACCACCATGCTCAGCAGAGCATCACTTTATTGTGAATAACCTAACTCCAAGACAAGACAGACTAATTTAATGGGGTCATTTGAGAAATCAAACAGAAAATCCTGCCCATACTTTTGCTGGTATTCCAGGGTTACACATTATTAGAGAGCAGAATATTCTGCAGCTGGACTTGTTACAAGTGCAAGGAGTATACTTTTAAAAAGGGTAAATCTCTTATGTGGAATTCTCTGCCAGACAACCACAAGAACAGAGGCAAACATGCACAGTGACTGTCCACAATAAAGAGATTAGTCCCGTCACAGGAGTTTGAAAGCCAGGCAGTGTCATGATTTGCGCATCCGGCCCAGCGGCCGTTTTATTTGGAGCACTTTCTGTGCCATCTATTATGTTTTTGATCTCCACTATAAAAGGAAGGTGTTGGAGCATGCATTCTCTGCCCTGAATCTTTTAACCTTGGTTGTACCTGTGCATGACCTGGATAACCGACCTGCTCTTACCTTGTTTGTACCTATAAATTCTTTGGACAATTTCTGTGAATGCCTTGGATGAAGAACCCGTTCTGAACTTGATTTGGCTAGCGCTATCAAATCTAGGTTTTATTTTCATTAAAAAAAAAATTATTTACCTTTATTTAACCAGGCAAGACAGATTAAGAACAGGTTTCTTATTTACAACTGTGGCCTGGCAAAGGCGG
>JAQQZS010000005.1:6381445-6398607 GCA_030068045.1 Platyallabes tihoni | reverse complement strand
GAGCCTGGCCGGGAATCGAACCCGGACCCTGGAGGTGCAAGGCGACAGTGCTAACCACTACACCACCGTGCCGCCGCATATTATATTATATTATATTATATTATATTATATTATTTAAAAATAAAATAATTACTTTCATCTGGTTAGGACTAGATGTGTGTGCCCATACTACGATCCTGTGGGACAATAGAAAAAAGTTCTGCAATTAAGATTTTCATGTGTTTTTACATTAGTTTAAATAAAGTTAGTACTTTACATTTTAGAAGTATAAACAACTGTATTTGTTAGTGTGATAGTCGCACATCCTTACTTAAAAGAAATTATGGACTGGAGTAGTTGTTGTTGGTCTTTTGGCTGCTCCCATCGATAGGTTGCCACAGCGGATTGTCTCATCCACACAGAACATGGCACAGGTTTTACGCAGGATGCACTTCCTGATGCAACCCCTACCCTTTTAATCCGGACTTGGGACCAGCACTGCATGAGTGGCTGGGAACTAAACCCAAGCCTTCCGCATGGCAGACAAGAAAGCTACAGAAGAGCCACCAATGCCCTCAATTATTTAGCTAAATTATGTAATTTATGATGGAGAAAGCAATCGTACTTGGGCATGGTACAAATCAGTTGTGCCTTGTGTGAAAGCACTATAAAAGAGGTATAGATTAAGATAATAGTCTAGCAAAAGATTTGTATGTTTGTGTTTGTATTTGTTTTTAGGATCTGTTGGTTCCTGCCCTACCAGAAAAAGCTGATATAGAGAGAGGCTATGTGACGCCACAGCAGGTGTATAACTTATTAAATGCCGAAGCCAGTGAACCAGCACTTCATGACCCGTACTACATCCTCATTCTGGACTGTCGCTCTGCAGACAGGTACCACCTGCCACACATGCACCTATTACCTTAAGACTATTTACCATACATACTGTAAGTATTTGTTGAAGTACTCTTTGTCTACTCATGTAGTTAATCTCTTTTGAAACACAGGTATAAGCAGAGTCACCTGGTAATGGCACGTGCAAGTGTGACCGTGATTCACCCAGATCTTGGCTGTTTGATAAGCGGTGTTCAGCTACAGGTGTTTTCCATCATTCTGCTCTATGCAGAGGAAGGGCACAGCCCAGGTAATATAAGCTGCAAACAATTAAATACCTGAACATTGCACGTAGCAGAGATACAAAATTATTCATGTAACAGAATAAGAATTTAGAATGTAGGATTTTAGGACATTTGAGGATGCAGATGCTATACCCGCTGTTAGATTCCAGACTTCTTGTTTCAGAAATTTCAGAAACTAGTAATGGCCAAAGTAAGAAAACAATCTTGCAATTAAACATACTTTATGAAAATAACATTGCGGTAAAATCTGAGTCAAGCACCAACTGCAACTCAAGCCTTCAGGACTAATTGAGAATTGATTACCTTTGATATACAAGCTCATTTTGAGCAAGTCCTTTTGGGTTGCCAGAATGATCCATTAGAAGTTTCAGCAATTTCAAAAACTCAGTGATTTTAAGCATAATAATGGATCATTTGGGGCAGAAACTCTGAAACCATCTACCTCTCATCTACAATAAATATCAAAACATTAAGTTATAATCAAAGTAATTTAGAAGGACACCAGGGATAGAGGATGTGCAACAGAACCCAATGAGTCAGGCTGCTAAGTCTCTGTCTTCTTACATCCCTTGTGTATAGTATGCAGCCAAGAGACATGTGCAGTCAACCCCACCCTACAGTGCTGCTTCTTCCAGCTGAGTGCCCTTGGGATGGACCCTGTCATCTTGCTGGGTGGCTACTCAGCCTTCCAATCACTCTACCCCTTCCTGCGTACACCTCGTATGGTCCTGCTTGAGTCTGAGCGCCGCCTCCTCACCATCTATCCCTCTGAGATCCTAGAAGGGGCACTGTACCAAGGTTCAGCTGTGGAAGCACAGAGCTACCACATCATCAACAACCTGCATATCACACCTGGTCAATGCCACCGCCGAGATCCCAGATGCCTTCCCCAATGTCTTAAGGTATCTACGCCTCCGGCTTAGTGGTGATGCCCAACAGTACCTTTGCCAGGCACTCCCAGAAGCTTCCTGCTTCATAGGAGAAGCCCTGAGAGGTTCTCCAGTCTCACCTGGAGGGCGGGTACTAGTGCATTTCAGCCTGGGATGGAGCCGCAGCTCGGTTTTGATACTGGGCTTTCTGATGGAACAACGCAATTGGTCTCTACTTCACAATTTCTGCTGGCTCAAAGAGAGACGCACTTGTGCGGCACCAAATGCTGGGTTCCTTTGTCAACTCTCAGAATACAGTTGTTTGGAAGCAATTGTTTGGGAGGCACCTAACTTCACTTGATGACATTCGGCTCTGAAAAAGCGAGGAGGTTATTAGGAATTGTTTTTTGGGAGAGAAATAAATTGCACACATTTTGGAAGATTCCGCATATTCAATTCAAGACTCCAATTCATAGAATAAGGAAAAGTTACAGACCAAATTGCTAGTATGTAGCTGATTACATTAAGTCTTCAGTGGCATGGAGATCTATTTTTGTAACTTCTGGCAGAGTTTAGTTTTCTGTTCTTGATTGGTTTAAATGTGTTTGGGGTAAGAGGGACAAAAATGCCCCCTGAGTGACGCAGTGCTAAAGTGCTTGCCCTATCATCTGGAGATCGCTGGTTTGATCCCCAGGTGATGCTGTAGCCTCTCACAGCCGAGGGCCTAGAAAGAGCAAAAGTGGCCGAGCTCTCTCAGTGGGGTAGGATGGGAGGCACTTAGTGCCCTCACATTCATTTCAGCTTTATGGCAAATCAGGGAGTATCTGTGAGCTCACGCAAGTGAAAGGAACAAATATCGTTGTCCTCGGACAGTGTTAGGCTGCCCCCAACAGTGTGTACTTGTTATGCGGTCTGTGATGTCGTGTGGTTTGGAGGAAATAGTAATAGTTTTCGGCCATCTCGACTGAATGTTCTAGTAGCCTTAATGTGGAGCCCCTAGTGACTGGGAGGAATTGGATACGACTAAATTAGGGAGAAAATCTAGGATAAATAAAAGGGGGTGAAAATAAATAATTGTTCAAATGATCATAGATTACTTTTCTTTGTTGGACAGGACAATAATAAACTCTGGTTGTGTACCAGGTGACTGGCCAAATTAGATGCAAGTTACTGTATGTGTACATTTTGGGGCTGTTAAAGATTACCAACCATAGTTTCATTTTCCCAATCCAAAACCTGATCCCAACAGTTGAATTATGACTTTTTAACCTTAAGTCCTGAGGAATCATTCTCCTCCACAACTTTAGGTTTGTCCTGCTTTTGACACACCTGGTATGCCTTATTATAGCAGGTTGGGAGCTATGAAAATGTGGCAAAGTATTTTTTTTATGTTGGTGAAAACCCATGCTCTAGACCAGTGGTTCTTAAAGTGGTGTTGGGGGTCCCCAAAGTTTGAGAACCTCTGTTCTGGACCAATTTCCAGAATAAGATTGGAGATCACTTGCCAAGTGAAACATTTCAGCAGTAATAATAACAACAGTTAATAATGTCTGTATGAATGTTACTGTAAAGATCAAGAAAGTTGATCTTAATTAAATATGGATAAGGTATTCAAACCTGGTATTTTTGAGGTCCTAGCAAAAACTTGACTTTTATTTTATATTTATTGTATGTTTATATGTTTATATTTATCTTTTATTTAATTAGTTATTTTTTGGCAGGGTGGTGGTGGTGGGGGGGGGTGTGTCTACCTTCATGATTTCTGGAGGACACTGAAAAACAAAAAGGAATATTGTGGAATTCAAAGATACACCACTGGGTTTGAAATATTGTATATTTAGGCTAGTGAAAAAAATATACAATAGTGTTAGTGCTTGTTTTTTGTATTTCTAGTTGCGAAAATACACCAAAGAACAAAACCTCTGACATGAAATCTGCAAAATATTCTAACTCTTAGACTTTTACCCTACTTTACTGGTTTTTAGCACATCAGCATCTGTTTACAAAAATATTAAAACTGCTTTGCATTGTTAGTATTGTATAATTTATTACTATGGAATAAATGACACTCTCATATGTGTAAAATAATCTTACACTCTTTTATCTATAGATTCTGCAATGAACATGTGCAGTGAATCATCACCACTTGGTTGTTAAGACTGAATTTATCACCTACACCATGTTTTAAAGTGCAAATTTCTTTTATAACCATGGCTCTATTTTGGATGTAAAGTCTGTTCTTTAAATTCGGCGAGAAAAGTAGCTATGCCTCACAAGCAAACAACAAAAACACACCATCGTATAAATTCTTTAGTTTCTCAAACTTCGCACCAGAGTAACGGCTTGGCTTAGTTGCTGGGGTGTTAAAAATTTTCCAAACAATCTACATTTAGGAACTCGCCTATAGTAAGATGAATTATCAAATATCCCTTTAACTCAAGGGAATATAAATTACAGAGCACCCATAACTATATAAAATTACATTGAGTGCCTTAAGTTAAAGGCAAACAATGTTTGGATTAAAGATTCAAGTCAAATGCTTCAGAATTTTGTTGAATTAAGGACAACAATTTCTTGTAGGACTTTGTGTGAGTCTGAGTGCTTACAGAAAGTTCATGTCAGCACCTCCATTCAGTTTGTTGCATGTATGGAAAAATTACTATTTTTCTATCAGACCAATGATTTTGTTTTTTTTATTACCTTCATTATTTTAATAATGTTTTAAGAATAATAAGAATAAAATCTGTTTTTTTATTAGAATTAATACTCACTAATAAAAATATGTTATAAAAGACTTAATTTTACACAGTCACACAGGACAAATTCCCAGGCTCCATTTTCATGTAGGTGTAAGTGTTACTTAGTGATGAACATCTGCATCGACTGTCACATAAACACTAAAGATACGAATAACATATGAATAAACATACTCTACCTGCCACATCAGCATGAGCCAGCACTGCAATTTGATTTATTTCTGTTTGTAGTATGACTTTTAAGGTGCATGCACACATACACACACACACACACACACACACACACACACAGAGAAGTGAGCGAAACTGAGGAGACAAGGATCCCAGCTTGGACATATAAAATTTGAAGACAAATTTTTTGAATTATGAGTGATTTTTTTTTATGAGACATTTAAGTGATTCAGATCAAAGATTCAAGGTTAACAAGCCATGTTTTTTTTTATTTATATTGTGCTTTTCTGAATACACATTGTCATTGAGCAGCTTTAAATCAGTATACATGTTGAAAAGATTCAAATATATATTATCATTTTCATAAATACGAATTAAGAAAATTAAAGGGTCTAATAAAGAAACAATGTCAAACATCTCTTTGATTTTGTTTAATACATGATTTGTTACTTGATTACGTTCATGAGAAATAGTTCTTGTTTTCGGAGAACACCTGGCCTATACAGTTAAGAGACCCGTCTGCAGTTGGTGAGTCGAGTCATTCCAGATGCGTTTGTTGAAAAGAATCGGTTCAGTGAAGCTTTTTCTCAACGAACCGCCCACAGACTGGAGTGTGAGTGTCGGCACGTACCACAGAGGAGCTCCACCAGCAGATGGCGAGTGGGGGAGAAGAAACAAGAGCCGACAGGATAAAACACGGCTGCAAAACCGGAGAGAGGAATAAAGACAGCTAGAGTGCCAGAGAGTCGAGTGAAGAGGAGCCGGTGTATCAGCCTGAGCAGCTCGGAATCTGAGGCTCTTCCAGCGCTTGTAGAGGGACTGAGAAGGTGAGCAGGTGAGGAGTTCATTCATGATCTGTGGAACATGCGGGAACTTTGGTGGAATGTTATTGTTTGGTGGTGAAATGTTTTCTTTCTTTCTTTTTTTGCAGCTTGAATTGTATACAGTAGCACTGCATGAACTGATTGTGAAATGCTTATTATACAGTAGTTCATTATAAAGGGTAATTATTGAATTTCTTTTAGCCCTGCTTTATTAGAAAGTCTAGACTGTTTTTACAATGTACACTTCCTGTGGCAAGTTGTGAAAAGTTTGGAGGAAGTTTGATGTGCGCGCGAATGATTCCAATTCTACCCTATTTACCTGCAAAGCGAAAACAAACTTAACAGACAATAAATAAATATATATAAACAGTGACAACCGGTGCATATTATTGCATTCTGTTTTCTCGTCTCGGGCATGCCTTTCTTCCCTCTCACACTCGCTCTTACTTTTCCCCCCACTCCAACTCAAACACTTCCCTTCCCCACACACCCATCAGCCCCTTTCTAGCCTGCAGTCTCCTGCGCTGTAAATCCGAAGTAGAAATTCATTCCCTGAGGCAAGATAAGGAAGACCTGTTGGAGGAACAGGAGGGAGGGATAGAGGGAGGGTCGGGTAAAGTCAGGGAGGGAGGGAAGGAGGGATTGTTGAACACGTGGCAGTCTGTTCCAGAACTTCTCAGCTCGGGATGATCGCAGGTCTCCATGCAGGACCCGCGGATGGTCACGAACGCACATCAGGGCTGATGTTGCATCATGTGACGTCACTTTTCTTGGGAAGATTATTATTATTATTATTTATTATTATTATTATTAAAACGCAAATAGCAGATACGTTTTAAAACCTAATCAGTTGTTGCATGGAGTTCCTTTTTTTTTTTTTTTTACTCGTGATTTGTGTTGAAATAATTAGTATTATCCCTAGGTGTAAGGAGAAGAGCATGAATTACAGATGCAAAATTTCGTTGTTGTTTTATTGGTTATTATGAACATTTATTTAATTAACCAGTGTGTGCCAACACAAAACACTTTTCCATCAACACTACATTTGCCTTAAACTTATTTTCTATGATTCTCTCTCTATTTCTTTTATAAAATTCTATTTTAGATTTGTATTCATGTTTGTACATTTTTTATTTAATAATTTATAATTCTGTTTCTTATTTTTTAACCCTAAAAAAGTCATAATACTTACAGAATTGCAATATAAATAGTGATAATATCGTTCTGACTGGCCCTTGGTGATTCCCATCCCTAATAATTAATATATCAATCCTAACTGAAATCAGAACAGCTGTGTAACAAATCTGTAGTTAGGCTTGTACAGTACAACTTTTAGACCAATTTTGTGTGATTTCTTTTTCCTGTCAGACATTTGAGAAAGAAGTGTGACTTGCAATATAGTATTATATAGCACTGTATTGTATTATATTATATTTAATCAAAGGTAAATATCGAATTATATTGCATTGATTCTTGTACTGTTGCAGATCTGCCATCAGTATGTGTTTAAGCAGATTTAATTATTTTAACACAAACCTAAACATACAAGCAGGGAACGCAGATGGCGAACAGATCTCTTCTGAAATCTCAGTCACAACGTGTGTGTGTGTGTGTGTGTGTGTGTGTGTGTGCGCTCACCATATTCCTTTGCTTTCTTTCTCCATGTGGCTTCTTAAGCAAGTACTGTAAGTGTTTAATTAACACACGCGCACCCCCCAAACCCCCGCCCCCCCACAGATCTGTCTTACACGCGCTCACACATTAGCGCTTTTCAGTATTATGTAATTTTGTTCCAGACTTTTCAAGTCTAGTGTGGTTATATGAGGGGTAGGGGTTGTTTTAATGAGGTTTGAAGGTGTTTTTGAGGTTAAGGTGTGTTTGTTTAACTAAATCCAGTCTGTATTATATTTTGTCACATAAGTTGTTATTCAACTTTATTAATACACAGATACACTTATAATGCAAATGCATGAATACAGCCAAGTTTAGGGACATGAAGGTGATTTACAGTGATAGCAGGTTTCTTATTCAAGGTTTAAGAGTTTTATTGTCATATGTACTAGTACTAAAGAAATTTTTACTTAGTTAACTTTTCTCTAGAATGGTAGGGGGGAATGGCAGAAAATGGATAATTTACAATAAAAAATATGTAAAAAAAAAAAAAAATAGTACGTACAATAAAATATGACCAATAGCAACTTTTTGAAAAAAAGAAGTGAGACACATTCAATGTGCATTTTTGTTTGTAATTTATGAGTGTATGTGTATCAGATAACAACTGCAACTTTGTCTTGATGCTGATGATCTAATACAGATGCTTAATTATACAGTGTAACTTGCTGTAAGCGTCCATGTTGCTGTGATGTCACTCTGTAAACAATCATGTAAGACGGTCATGACAAGGTGAAAGATTATATTGAGGAGGTGATTTGTTTGGCTTTTTCTTGGCTGGGCGTTGAGTCCAACTCAAGTGGAATGCAGAATAGTTAATTTTCTTGGTATATTTTTGTAATGAATGTAGATGGTTATATTTCCTCTAACATTAATTAGTTAGGTAATATGACAGCTGTAGGAACTGCAGTTTGAATGCTATATGACTGCTATATGGTAGCTGTGGGACTAAATATGCACTTTTATGAATGCTGTATGACTGCTGTATGAATGTTGTACGACATGCTATATTAATGTTGTATTACTGCCATATCATATGACTGCTGTTTAAATGTTGTATTACTGCTATATTAATGTTGTATGACTGTTGTATGACAGTTGTATCAATGTTGTAAGGTTTTTTGTATGACTCTCCTGCAGGATCGCAGTCTCGATGTAGCTCTCTAAATTATCTCTGTTGTAAATCAGTGTCCAACAGTACTACACTGGAACTACACAGAGGGTTGAGCTGAATGTAATATGTAATCCTGTCTGTATACTGATTCCTGTCTGTTCAGTGTCAGATTAAACCGGTGTGTGTGCGTGTGCGTGTGTGTATTTCACAGTGTATTAGATCATCTTTAACAGGAGTACAATGGGAACCTGTTCTGTTTAGAATAGTTTGTGTTTTACTCATCTGTGCTTCTCTTTCTCTCTATCTCTCTCTCAGGATGGCGTTGTGTTGGTTAATATTGAGTTTGGTTCTCCCAACTCTCCATGCTCATGTTGAGTTCTTCACATCAATTGGTGAGATGCGACCTTTATTTCACTTCCACATTATAGAAATATATATTTTTTTCTTTTTTAAAAGAGAAATCCTAACATCAACATTTAATATTGTAAAGGGAAAAATGTGAAATAATTATTTACTGCTAAATTATACTATAATTGTATAATATATACACTTTTTTCATATTAAAATTTTTTTCATTTCCTTTGCTTTTAAAAATTTTTTTTGCAGTACTACCTGTTCTAACTGATGCATAATTCGACCTTTCACCTTTAACCCTTAGGTCAGATGACAGACCTGCTGTTCACAGAGAAGGACTTGGTGACATCGCTGAAAGATTACATCCAAGCCGAGGAGAAAAAACTGCAGCAGGTTAAACAGTAAGTGTAAAAAAAAATATCAATATGTAAGAATTTTATCATTCTCCAAGTTTTATTTTTCGTTTTATAAAATGAGAATCTTAGTTTGTATAAAGTAACTCATGCTGCAGCAGAGGAAAAAGGAAGAAAAAGAAAAGTAATGAAGTAGATAAAATACTAATAAAAATAAGGAAGAAAGTATAACAGGGTTAAAGGAATGGTGCGGAATGGAACATGATGAAAAAGGGAATGAAAAAATTGTGTGTGTATCAGATGGGCTGAGAAGTTAGATTCTCTGACATCATCGGCGATGGAGGACCCCGAGCGTTTCTTAGGTCACCCGGTCAATGCCTTCAAGCTGATGAAGAGATTGAACACGGAGTGGGCCGACGTGGAGAGCCTGGTGCTCAGCGACACCACTGATGGTACGTTTTAATTTTGTAAAAAAAAATATTTAACATAATATTTTATTAAGGACAGAGCGCTGACTAGCTAACTGGCACAGTTTCTTCTTTCACTAATGTGTGTTTTAAAGGTGTTTTAAACATCTCTCTCTCTCTCTCTCTCTCTCTCTCTCTCTCTGTAGGGTTTATCTCTAATCTGACGGTGCAGAGGCAGTACTTTCCCAGTGATGACGATCAGAAAGGAGCTGCAAAAGCTTTACTCCGTCTGCAGGACACATACCAGCTCTCAGCCAACACCATCTCTGCTGGAGATCTGCCTGGTATGTGTGTGTGTGTGTGTGTGTGTGTGTGTGTGTGTGTGTGTACAGTATGTGTGTGAGAAAGAGAGAGAAAAAGAGAGAGATTTAATTTGACTGGTCATTTTATTCATGGAAAATCTTAGAGTAAATCATGTCTCCCAATCTCGTAGTAAAATATCTTTAAAGGAAATGTTTAAAATTTTCTCCGGTAATTTAGGTGTAGAGCTCCTAAATATAGAGAGCAAGAAGTACAGGTAATATTATAAAGTACTGTACAAAGAAGACTAATAGAAGACTAATTAATTTTATTTTACTTTGGCTAAAAACCTGAAACATAACATAATAAAAACAGTAAATAACATCTATTACTGTTGACAAAGGTAAAAAAAGAGAATAATAATTGTGGCTAAAAGATAAAATGTTGAATAGAAAATTGGGTCTAAATCGTCTATTGAATTAAGTTTTATACTTTTATTAGAGAAAATTATACATATTTAATCATTTGTCGGTGAAATGTGTGTACGAATTTAATTATTTACTCTCAAACCTTCTAACTAATATGTATTAATAGACAAAATGACTGAACTAGCAAAAGTGACACTTTTGTATTATACACTGATCAGCTATAACATTATGAACACCTTTTTTCTGCATCTAACACATCAACTAGGATAAAATGTTTACTTGCTGCTTAATATACAGTATCTTTTTAAAATAAAATATATATGATATATTAATATATAATATGTAATGAGGTAATCAATGCCAGTGTTCATAATTTAATGACTGATTAGTGTGTGTATGTGTTCAGACATTGTTCGATACTAGCTTATAGATACCATTTCTTAGTAAAATCAGTAATAAGTCAGCTTTCTTGAACAGGTGTGGTCCATAAGAATCGCATGACGGCGGAGGACTGTTTCGAACTGGGGAAGGTGGCGTACTCTGATGTGGATTATTACCACACTGAGCTGTGGATGACTCAGGCCCTCAAACAGCTGGATGAGGGAGAGGACTCATCCGTGGACAAGGTGACCATACTAGACTACCTCAGCTACGCCATCTACCAGCAGGGCGAGTTAGACCGAGCTCTGGAGCTCACCAAGAGGATGCTCAAACTGGGTAAGGAAACACCATAGTGTTATTACTGATCATGTTTTTATTTACATTTAGCGAAAAATTGCTCTTGAGCAGCCCATGATACTCAAATTATGCAAGCGGGCCAATTATGTGTTTCTATGCATCCGGTCGACAGATCCCACTCACCAGCGCGCCAACGGAAACCTGAAGTACTTTGAAGTCCAGCTGGAGAAGCAGAGGAAAGCCATGGAAGCTGCAGAAGGTGATAAACAACAGAAAAAACAGGTGGATAAACGAGATGTGCAGCTGAGGCGCTCCAAAGACCCGCTGCCTGAGAGGAAGAGATACGAGCAGCTGTGCAGAGGAGAGGGTGTGAAAATGGTGAGAACGCCACACCTTCTTTTCTTGTCATCATCTTCGTTCACTTTCCTCCATGGCATACGTTCCTTTCGGTTCTCACTTCAGTTATAACAGCTGTAAACATCAACTGCAGCTTTTTCTTTCTCTCTGTTGAAGTGAATAAACCAGAAATAGAAAACACTGGGAACTGGGAAATCTTACGAAAATGTTGACTCCTTCCGTAAATGTTACAGAAACATCAACCATTACATGCCTTTCATGTGTAAATTTGTACACATCTGTTTATTCTTATTCTTAGTTTATGTGGAAGATTCAGTATGCAAGTCCCTGTGAATGCATGCTTGCTATAGAAACTGTAAAATATTAGATTGAACACATTAATATAAATCTGTGATTGCACTAAAATTCAATCTTCTTTTCTTTCTCCGTGGCAACATAGACTCCGCGTAGACAGAGCCGTCTGTTCTGCCGCTACTTCAACAACAACCGCAATCCTCGCCTTATACTGGCTCCCGTCAAGCAGGAGGACGAATGGAACCGTCCCCGCATCGTTCGTTACCACGACATCATCTCTGACGAAGAGATTGCAAAGATCAAAGAGCTCGCCAAGCCCAGGGTAAGTTTTTGATTTGATTTGACCTTTGATTGATCGCTGGCTGTCATTTGACCTTTTTGTTTTAACATCATAGCAATGCTTGGTTTTGTTTGCTGCCCCTCGAAACTTTATTTCAGGTAAAGTACAAGTAAAGTTCAGCTCAAGTAATGATTAGTAATTGGAAATGTAGTCTGGAAGTCAAGACAATCACGATAAATCACAGAATCTATTTTTCAGGCAACACAACCTACCTGATATTTTTGTTGCTCCAGGTGCAGGAAATATATCTGTTTTGCCTTGAATATTGAACTTTCTGGTAGGGTTTTAGACTGAATCATTTTTGGTATAGTATTTAAGTGTTAGAGTACTAGCAGTGATTATCTCCCGGGGTGTTTAAAAATGCACACTAATGAGCGTTAACCCGGGTTTTTTGGCTCCCTAGCTCCGGAGGGCCACCATATCGAACCCTATCACAGGTGTGCTTGAGACCGCCCCCTACAGGATCAGCAAGAGGTAAATTTCGGTGCAGGAGGGACACCGAAATCAGTCACAGAACCCCACAGCAGAATCACGTGTCATGAGAATGGATAGATTCTAAAAAGTTCTAAATATTAAAGTTCTCGAATTGTGTTTTTTTGACACATCATAGAGCAGTGTACATCTTTTTATCATGATGTGCTCTTGCTGAAGGGTTCTAATATTTTTTTGGAGCGAGAGAAAGACATGAAAAAATGCCGCGTGCTTCGCTTCGATAGTTTTTAACATGGCTATGTTGCAACAGGGACTAAAAAAATTTTTTTACATAGGCATTATGGAATTTGTCCCTGTTTTGCTGCTAGTCTCTTCAGTATCACTGACCTTTTCTTTTTCTTTTTCTGTTTTTCCTCTTTTCTTTCCTTCGCGTCTCTCCTTCCTGTTTTCTACCCTTTTATCTGTTCTTCGGCTTAGCTAACGCGTGCAACAGTGCATGACCCCGCTACGGGAAAACTCACCACGGCTCGGTACAGAGTCTCCAAAAGGTAACTCAACTCAATTCCATCGAACCTTTAAGGCATGTAAAGGCAGGGGAATAGAAGGAGAGAGGAAAAAAGGGGAGACAAGAGAGAAAGTGGGAGAGATTAAAAAGGGAAAGTGAGAGAAAATAAGATAGGATTAGAGAACTAGAAAGAGGAATAGAAAGTAAAAAGGGAACAAGGAAAAAAAGACTGGACAAATGACTGGAGAACACAAAAACTGAACCCCTCACCCCTGTCAGATTTTACCCTGGCTTATTCCCAAGAGATAGAAAACACCCCCAAACACGCACAGACACATAATTAGCTGCTTGAGTTGAGGCACTAAAATACCCTTTAATGAAGTTATACATAGAAGGACTACTCATGCTGCTACACTGAAGTGGTTTAACTAAGCCTGTTCATTACATGTGTGTGTGTGTGTGTGTGTGTGTGTCTGTGTGTGTTGGGTGGAGTTTCTGTAACCCTGTCTGTATTCATGTGTAGAGTTTTTATAAGGCCTACGTGAGGGAGTGCACGCTCAAGAGAAAAAAAAGGAGAAAAGACAAGAACTGTTCGTCTGGGATTTGACCTGCAGCAAGGGAAAAATAAAATGGAGTTAAGGTTGAAATAGATACAAAGAGGATAGATAGCTAGATAGATAGAAGTGTGTTAAAGAAAAGAGAATAAGAAAAATTAGTGAATTTAAGGAAGAAAAGAGAAAGAAAAAAAGTGGAATAGAGGAGAACAGAAAAGAAGTAAGAGATGAGAAGAGAAAAGGAAGAGAAAAAGAAAAAACAGCAATGACTAGATAGATAGATACATACATAAAGTTAAATGCATAAAGTTATAGTGAGTAGAGAAAAAAGTTAAATAAAAAGATGCAATCCTAGATAGACAAACAGACAGACAGACAGACAGATAGATAGATAGATAGATAGATAGATAGATAGATAGATATGGTTAGGATGAATAAATAGTAAAAAATAACAATAAAATGAAACAAGGGAATAAGGGAATGCGAGGGAGATGGAAGAAAGTGAATCATGGTGATAAGGATGAGTCTCTGTTGATCCTCAGCCGAACAGAAAGAACATGCTGTCTCATCATAGGCCTACACGGGTATTCTCATCCAATCAGAAAACAGCATTCTGTAGTCATACAGTACATGACCTCAGCATACTTCACAGGAATTCAGGCAGCATCTCCCTTTCTTTCCCTCTCTTAGGGTGTGTGTGTGTGTGTGTGTGTGTGTTTGTGTGTGTGTGTGTTTGTGTGTCTGAGAGGACATACATCCCGGTTCCCAGTTAGAGTGAATGAATCAATCGTCTGACCAGTCAGAATATAGAATTCTGTGGTGTAATGACTGCTAAGGGCCTAAATTAACCTACGCAGCCTAGATACAGCAGTTGGCTGAACATTGTAACTAGGGTGGAGTTCTTAAGAAAGTGACAGACTATATTTGTACTTAGCATTTAAAAGTAGATCATAGTCGAGCGAATGAATGTTTAGTTCCCGAAAACAGATTTTTAAAAAAGTGTAATTTATCCTTCTTTTTCTCATCTTTTCTTTCTTTCTTTTTTTAACACTGCATCAAAATCACACTGACTGTTTGCATGTAGCAGACTTAACACACCAGGTTTTTGTTCTGTAACACAGAACTTAAATATTCACTCATTTTTTTTCTTGCTCAAGTGCACTTCATTAACTTTATGAATTATGTCACAATTAGCTAATAGGCTAAATTCATGAGGTGCTTAATACAGTAGCTAGTATCCTTGAGCAGAGAACGCTTGTAATAATTAGCTAGCATCTTTGAGCTCATAAGGTGATTGTTAATTAGCTAGTTGCTCTGAAGGTGTTTTTGAGAAATAGCTAATTACTCTAAAAGTAAGAAGTTCTTTTTAAGCTCATAAGGTTGATGTTAATTAGCTAGTTACTGTAGCTTTAAACCCAAGATGTGTTTGAGAATTGGTTAGCAACTTTATTTCCAGAATCTGCTTTGCTAAATAGCTAGTTTACTCTCTCGGTTTAGGCTTTTTGAGCTGTATTATTACCACTTTAAACATTTCACACTGAAATTTTTAAAATGGTAGTCCACTAGCAAACATTTGAGTGAACAAAATCCAGGTGAACAAAAAGTCTGTTTTATAGCATGCTAAATCAAAATTTACTAGCATGGCTAACAATGAATGTACTAAAAAACTGCAATTAACATCTTTTAGATCTTTTCTTTGAAGATGTTTCTGTAGTAATTCATTGTAATTTGACCTTTCATCTCTTTTAGTGCCTGGTTGACGAGTTATGAGCACCCAGTTATTGAGAAAATCAACCAAAGAATTGAGGCTGTCACAGGTCTAGACATGCTTACAGCCGAAGAGCTGCAGGTGAGGGAGTAAAACTATTAGTCTTCTGAGGGGTTCTGGAAGGAGAAGTTTATGTAAATATTTACTTATGGCTGCTCCACTTAATGGTTGGGTTAAAGTATACATACCTTGAGGACATTACCATGATACAAAATACATATCTCAATGAATTCATTTGCCTAAGGTTTGGTATGGGTGGAAATTTTTTGGCCTAAACTTTTTTGATATAAATATCATGTTATGTCAGTGTACAATTTATTATAGCAATTATTATTGTTACAAACTATAGAATTTTTGTACATATTTAAAACGGCATGTTTTACCTTTCTTTTTATTGTTAGTGGTACGATTAAAATAAACATAAACCAGTTAACAAATAAATTTTTTTTGCTGACATTTTTTGTATTGTAGAAATTTAAATTATTATAATTATATGTCATATTGTACATATTGTCATATTGCCCAATCCTAGTTTAAATTTAAGCTGAAACAAAAATTTCTCTCTGTTGAACATGACGTTAAGATTTGATATGCATTTATTTGGTAAATTATTTAAATAGTACTTACAGTGTTTTTTTCTTCTTCTTCTTTTAGGTAGCGAACTACGGCGTTGGAGGACAGTATGAGCCACATTTTGATTTTGGCAGGGTGAGTTAATTTATCTCCACTAAACAGCCAGACTAATTTTAACTTTCCTCAGTGTTTACAGTATTGTTATTATGAACACTTTAACATTTCCTTTATCTAAACTGAGAATCAAGCAGTAATCAATGACAAAAGTCCAGCATGCTACTGATGAAAAGTTAAAACACACGGACTGATTTTCTATTTACATAAGCTTGACTGTTATTGTAATAAAGAATATTTCTTGATCTAATTTATTTATTTAAGGACTGATGATAATCCTGTCATGTCTCTAAAATTGTTTAATATCATCTTAACAATGTATTTACATTCTTGTCTTCGTTTTTGCTTGGTATTTATGTGTTTACAGAAAGACGAGCCAGATGCATTTAAAGAGCTTGGCACAGGCAACAGAATCTCCACCTGGCTATTTTATGTGAGTATTGGTCTCATTCATCACTCCTCCTTTTGTCTGACTCTTATGACCTTAGTCCTCATCCTGTGTTTTGGGTTTTACACACACACACACACACACACACACACACACCACACACACACACACACACACACACACACACACACAGACACACACACGATTACTGTTCTCATGAGGTTTTCAGCATCTAAAATACTTGATTAGGACAAAAAAATATAGTGTTTAATGCTAGAGTTTTATTTTGTCTTCTGTTATATAGTTTTTTTTTAGCTGTGCCTTCCTTTATCCCCCTTTTTTCTTGAGTCCATCTGTTGAGCCAGTCAGCAATTAAATTGTCTCTTCTCTGATTAATCTGTGCATCTATCCATGTGTGTTCATGTAATCTGTTGACCCATCCATCCATTTATTCATCTTGCCAACCCTCCTTATTTATTCATGCAAGCATCTATCCACCCCCATTTATCCACCGATTCATCCATATAAATATTAATCTAGCCAATGCTTTGTTTATCTGTCTATTTATACATGAGTGTATCCATCCATCCATCCATCCATCTACTTATTTATCTAGCCAACCATTTGTTCATCTGTCTATTCATAAAAGTCTGTCCATCCATCCATCCATCCATCCATCCATCCATCTTTCATTTCATACAAGCATCCATCCAATAAAATATCTATCTATCTATCTATCTATCTATCTATCTATCTATCTATCTATCTATCTATCTATCTATCTATCTATCTAT
>JAQQZS010000005.1:6369016-6380524 GCA_030068045.1 Platyallabes tihoni | reverse complement strand
AGATTTGTCCATGTTATTTTGAGAATGTCATCTCGGTTTCAAGAAATGAGCCAAACCAATCGAGAAAAACTGTAATATAATTAAGTAACTATTAAACCTTCTGAATTTAATTCTGCAGATGAGTGATGTACCAGCAGGGGGCGCTACAGTTTTCACAGATGTTGGAGCTGCAGTTTGGCCCATAAAGGCAAGTCTCAACTTTCACTAGTCTTACATTATATACTGAGTTACTTATTATTAGACATTATATTTCTGCTTACATGTGTGCTAATGAGTGTGTGTGTGTGTGTGTATGTGTGGTGTTGCAGGGAACAGCAGTATACTGGTACAACCTGTTCCCCAGTGGAGAGGGAGATTACAGCACGAGGCACGCCGCCTGTCCTGTACTCGTGGGCAGCAAATGGGGTGAGTTCACTCTTTAATCATCTTTAATTGAATCTACGGTTCGGAAGGTCTCAGGTTCAAATCCCACAACCACCAAGTTGGCCCTGTTGGGCCCTTGAGCAAGACCCTTAACCCTCAACTGCTCAGATGTATAAAGAGATAAAAATGTAAGTCGCTCTGGATAAGGGCGTCTGCCAAATGTAAAATGTAAATGTAATCACGAGTGCAATTTCTTCTTGAATACACATTGAATACACATATCTTAGTTTGACCTGCACACCTTAGTACTAATTTGGATTCAAATAAAATACATAAAAGGAAACTTCAGTCCTTAGACCTTTGACTATGCTTCCTGGACCTCACTTTGAGCCACTGTCATAAGGTGTCAACTCTTTTTTTTTTCAATTCTTTTCATTCACAGTGTTTTTTGTTTTCTTTCTCTCATTCCAGTGTCAAACAAATGGGTCCACGAGAGAGGCCAGGAGTTCAGGCGACCTTGTAGCCTCAACGAGTCAGAATGACGAACAGAAAACCTCTCTTCTTCCTCCTCCTCCTCCTCCTCCACTCCTTGATCCTTCATACTCTCAGTACACTGACAATCTCACTTTTTTTTTTGGCCTTTGAGTGGCCATGAGTCTGTTACGCCGTTATGCACACACACATTTAGAAACATCCAGCTGTATGTGACAACAGTTTTAACAGCTTTAAACAGTCTAAACTTTAACCACTGAAACAGCGGAGCACTCCAAAAAATAAAAAATAAACGAACAAAGCAAAGGCGATGTTTATTCAAGATCGCAACTCTGACCAAAGGAGCCATTTAATATACAGAAATAAGTCAGGGTTTAAGCTTTCTATCAGACATTCTTACAAAACCAAAATTCCTCACCCTGACCAAAGGGTTGTTTTTTTTTTCTGTTACTGGGTTTCAGTTTTATTTATCAAAAAGGTCAAAACCTTTATGTGTTTTTTTTTGTGTCTATGGAAATTTTTTAAAAAGTGTTTTTTATGGAAATAAAAAAAATGTGCCTTCAATGAGTGGATTCCTTTACTGCACTTCCCTTCTTACCCTGACACGCCCATCGATCTGGAATAGCCTCAATCTGGACTCATTGAGCTACTACAGAAAAATAATCAATGACAGATTAGTACAAAGGTGGCACGGTGGTGTAGTGGTTAGCACTGTCGCCTTTCACTTCCAGGATCCAGGTTTGATTCCCGTCTCTGTGTGCATGGAGTTTGCATGTTCTCACCGAGCTTGGTGGGTTTCCTCTGGGTACTCGGGTTTCCTCCCACAGTCCAAAGACATGTAGATTAGGCTAATTTTAAAATTGCCCGTAGTGTGTGAATGAGTGTGTGAGTGTATGTGCCTCATGCCCTACTGTAAGACTCCTGGGATAGGCTCCAGGTCCCTGTGACCCTAAATGGATAAGGCGGTATAGAAGGTGAGTGAGCGAGTGAGATTAATACAATTCAGCCAAGGGGTTACTTACCTGTAACACAACGCCATGAATTGTTTTATTCCTTCAATAACATGGTAATTTGCTAATTATTATTATCTAAATAAATAAAACTTTTTTAATTGGCAGCATGCTGCATTAGTGGTTAGCACTGTCGCCTTGCATCTCCATGGTCCGGGTTCGATTCCCGCCTTGTGTCTGTGTGCATAGAGTTTGCATGTTCTCCCCATGCTCCTCCGGGTACTCTGGTTTCCTTCCACAGTCCAAAGATATACAGATTAGGCTGATTGCCGTTTCCAAATTGCCCATAGTGTGTGAATAAATTGGTTCCATGTCCAGGCCTCGTGCCCTAAGTCTCATAGGATAGGCTGGTATAGACGATGGGTGATTCTTTTTAATCTATTTACAGTTGCGTTTATTAATGTTGTGTGGCATCCTCAAAACTTGGGTATCTTTTTACATTATAGCTGATATAATCCCAACTTCTAAGTAAAGTTAAGTAGACAACACTGTATCCTTAAAGTGTATGAACCTTCCAGTCTTTCAAAAACACAGGCGCAGGTAACTCCTTCCATAAATGTTAAACATCTGACTAATTAGAATTGAGGAGTGTGGTGGAATCAAGATGATTATGAAGCATTAACTTTTGTCAAAATCATTATAGCGGATTCCGAGGTTGGGATATCTTGACCAGACATTGTGATGTACCGGATAGAATCCAGATTTATTTATTTTTAAAAAAATAAATACATAAAAATATTATTATTTTGTGGGATTGGATTCTTTCAGATCCCAATAAGGAAATGAGAGTCGATATATAACAGAGAGAGAGATTGTTTGAGACACGGTGTAAAAGGGTGTGAGACAGTGTGTGAGATTGTTTGAGACTTGGTGTGAAAGGGTGTGAGAGTCTACTAGAAAGATGATGTAACTGTGTGGGAGACAATGTGTGAGCGCCCTCTAGTGAAAGAAGTTTTATAGCACACAGTTCTTCAACAGAAGTGCTTTTTAAATTCTTTCTCAAATGAGGCGACACTGTGGTTTAGAGGTTAGCGCTGTCACCTTGCACGTCCTGGGTCCGAGTTCAATTTCAGCCTCGTCTCTGTGTGCATGGAGTTTGCATGTTCTCCCCGTGCTTGGTGGGTTTCCTCCAAGTATTTCGGTTTCCTCCCACTGTACAAAGACATGTAGAGTTGGATAATTGGCGTTCCCAAATTGTTCGTAGTGTGTGTATCCAGAAAAAAGTGGTATAGATGATGTTTATAGAAAGATGTGGTATAGAAAAAAGTGGTATAGAGTGAGTGCTCTAAAATGGGCTAAACCCACTCTGATTTAAGCCCCGCCTTTATGCTATAGGTTTCTAACCAATTATAAATGATAAATTTTTATTTTTATTTTTATTGTAATTACCTTGCTAACAGATTTTGCAATTTTTTTTAAAGTAACCTTTTACAAAAAAAAAAAAAAAAGACAACATCAAAAACTATTTCTCCAGCAATGACTCCTCTTACACTGACCCACAAGATTTGGCTTTAGTGCACTTATTAAAGTGTATGCAACATTTGTCAAAAATTTTTAAAAAAATTGTGTTTGGAAGTATTTTCTAAGCAAGAAAAAATGCTTTCTTGCATTACAATGAAACATTTCTTTTCATTTTCTTAAAGAAAGAAGTAATATAGACAAAAGTCATTAATAAATTATCTAATTGCCTATACCACTTTATCCTATGTACAGGGTTGCGTGGGCCTGGAGCCTATCCCAGGACACGAGGCGAGGTACATCCTGGAGGTGTGTACCCCGCCTCAATCCATCGCAGGGCAATTAAATTAAATTAAATCAAATTAATTTATAAGAATATGCAGACATTGGAAAAGTTAAAGATATCCACTCCTGAAATGTTCTAAAAAAACTGCAATTTGTAACATTTTCTTGAGCCTATTTAACTGAAAAAAATACAAAGTAACAACTTTTATAACAAGTTTTGACTGACTAACTTAGTTAATGTTTAAAATGAGGAACAAATGTAGAATATGAAGCCTGCAACACACTCCAAATATTCAAATTATACTGTTTTGAAACCCACAATAATAAGGTCAAGTGTTAACAGTTAATGAGTGCAAGCACAGATGTGTAATAGCTCACCACTCTGTGGATTTGTGAAGTGTCTGTCACCATCTACTGTATTTTTATATTGTCAAAAGATTTAGAAAGTTCAGAGAAATCTGTGTAAAGCAATGTCGCAAATACAGATCGTGACCTTCCAGCCCACAGACGGCACTGCATGACAAACTATCTGTGATAAATTTAGCCACACAGGTTCAGGAGTACTTCAGAGAACCATTGTCACTTAACGTGGTCCACTGTTGCATCAAGAAACACAATCTGTAAACCTATTATGCAAGAAGAAACTGATCAGTTCTACACCTGAATGCTGCTTGGGTCTGTAGCTCATCTCCGATGGACTGAAAGAACATGTGCTATGGTCAACTAGATCAAGCTTTCAGCTTGTTTTTGGGAAAAATAAATAGCAAATTCACAGTGATGAAGGCAAAACAGACCATCTATCATCATACCACTATGTCTTTAATATTTTCTGATAACACTACATTTTCCGGTGTTTAAAAATAAAAGTAACTACAAATAGATAAAAAGTGTTATGTGTCATTCTGAAATAAACAATAATTGGAATAATTAGAAAATTTTAGTATTTGTGGAATAAAAGATTTTATGAAGTTAATTTTGTAGTAATGTTACTTCATCCCACCACCCTGTCCTTGATTATTTCCCTAGAACTGCACCACACCAAATGTTTTATTCTTTACAGGTCAAGCATCCATAACAAAAAATAACCTAATTTGGAAATACTAGAGTTTTTGTTCATTTCTAATAAAGGTTTCTGTGTTTTTTGCATTATATTAATATATGAGGGAGATTGAGAGAAAGTACAACAGAGAAAGCTAGAAAAAGAAAGAATGCAAAAGAGAGACAGCTATCAACATAGCGAGACAGAGAAGACTGTGAGAGACTGTGAAATAGCGTGCGCGCGCGCGCGCAAGAGAGAGAGAGAGAGAGAGAGAGAGAGATATTCTCTGAAAAGGAGGATCAGCTAAAGAGAGATGGGATAGAAGAAATTACTGTTTATAGCTGCTATAACATTAATTTCAAATACTACAACATTAAATGTAGGTCCAAACAGATAAAAAGTGTTATTCATCTTCTATACCGCTTTATCCTGTATTCAGGGTCGCGGGAGGCCTGGAGCCTATCCCAGGAAGCTTCGGGCACAAGGCAGGGTACACACTGGACAGGGTGCCAATCCATCGCAGGGCACACAAACTAAAAAGTGTTATGTTTCATTCTTAATCATAATAATTATACCAGTGGTCAAACTGCTGTGCTGCTATAGTACCTGAGGAACTGGAGTTAAAGACTACCTGGCAAAAAAAAAAAGCGCCATATTCTCTAATAGTGCCATGTCACTGCATTGTCTCAACAGCTTTATGCAACACCATAATATTTATTTCTGTTCGCACGATTTTTGGTGGAGATCTTATAGTGATGATGTGAGAGTTGTCCCACTCTATAAAGTCTCCTCCAGCACATCCGAAAACCTGACCAACTGAAGCAACTCCAGATCATAACACTGCCTCCAGAGGCAGCTTGTACAGTGGGCACTATGCATGATGGGGGCATCGCTTCACGCACTTCCCTTCTTACCCTGACACGCCCATCGATCTGGAATAGCCTCAATCTGGACTCATCAGACAACATGAACTTTGTCCATTGACCAAAGTCCAATGTTCATGCTCCCTAACAAACTGGAGACTTTTTTTCTGATTAGTCTTAAGTGATTTCCTTATGGACACACAGCTGTTTAGATAGATAGAGTACTTTATTAATCCCAAAGTATGATTGGTTTCTTCTGCCCTTTTTATGAAGTGACTTTAAGTGATCTCTGCTTTAAAGTGATTCATGATTTCATTCTGATGACATTTCTTCAGTGAATTTGAGGGTTTACTATTATCCTTCCAGGTTTTAATAATGTGTTGGATAGGTCTTAACTTGACTTATTTTGGCCAGGCAGTGTAAAATAAGTAACTTCATACTGGTTAAAAATAACTTTGTTTCATCACACTTCCCTCTCGTTGATTATTTCCCTATTAGTGCAAATTTGAGTTGAGAAATTCAACTATTCGGTTGAGAGAGAGAGAGAGAGAGAGAGAGAGAGAGAGAGAGAGAGGAAGGGAGGGAGTAAGAAGATCACATGACCTGTCAGTATTAAATGCCAGCTGCCCCAGTGTGCGCGTGGCCAGCCGGTCGGGACGACAGAGGGAGTGAGAGAAAGATCATCAAGACGGAGTGAAAACAGAAACCCAGACTGTAGATACACATAAGTGTTTAAAGAGCTGTTTAAAAAAAAAAAGTCTATTAAAAAACTAATTAGAGCAACAAGTACAGGTGACACTTGTGTACTGAAGGAAAACGACATGATTGAGATGGAGAACTCGGTACTGTACGATAACGGCTACTATCAGGAAGAGTACATGATGCAGGAGGATGAGTGGGACCGAGACCTGCTGCTGGACCCGGCCTGGGAAAAACAACAGCGCAAGGTCTCACACACACACACACACACACACACACACACACATAGACATACACTGTACATTACTCACATCACAATACTTTAATAGTAATAATCAGGGTACTAATGGCACCTTCTACTGGTTCCTGGTGTGGTTCACTTACTGGTAAAAGGTTGCACCTTTAGTACAGATCTGACTCCAAATCTCTGAAACCATACTAATAATCTGGGAATGTTTTTTTTTCTCTCTCAATAAATATGGGGATAAAAGGAAGGATGATAGAAGGCAATATGCTGAATCTTTAGTATTCTGTCCTCATGTCCTAATCTTCTCCTGAAGCATGTGATCAGATCACAATCTGGTGGATTGGACCCAAAATTCATCACAGGCTTTAACACAAACTTGCTGAGTCTGTGCCAGCTCAGAAAACACACTGCTGTGGAGACAAAAAAACAAAATCAAACCAAAAAAAGAGTAACACACCAAATACTAAGAAAGCTGGAAATTCAAGTGGTTGTCAGTAATAAATTTATAATAAAACTGGTGTATCCAATTTAAAGAGAATGCGAATCAAAAGGAATAATTATTCTGAATTATGGACCCAGTTGTATATATTTTACCTGGATGATGTGCACCTTTAAAGCTTTACTTTATTTATGGTTCAATTATATATCTCACATCATGTTTACAGGTTGTCACATTTTTTAGGTGATGAACACATATTAAAGGTCCAACAAGGAAAGGCACTGTTTGACAGACTTATTTCTGAAATTCATTCATTCATTCATTCATTCCAAGGCATCAAAAAATATGAATTACTCACTCTTTCAATCCCAGGAGATATTTCACTCTCCATATCATTGTGCCACAATGGCGCATGACCTTGCTTTCCAAGAATTTCCTTAAATGAACAGAATATCCCAACATGTAATCATTGGTTCTTTATTTCTGTACTGGAGCTTCTATACCGGAGCTATAAGGATACACCCTTAGACAGATCATAGTACCAAATTGTAGATGTAGTTTCTGGCTTGTTAGCATGAAGCATGCATCTTTTGTTACTTTTCATTAAAAATGATTTTATTTTTTTTATCACTAAACATGAACTAAAGATACACAAAGGTATAAAATGTTCACGGTCAGCTTTGATGGCATCACATTAGCGATAATGAAAAATACAGTTTGTAAAGAATCTTTTTTTTATCAGGTAGCGAAAATAAGTGAAGGTAAGTTTAGCACTTTGCTAGCTACTATACATAACAAAAATCTCATTCTGTTAGCTTATTGTCCATACATAGCTCCATAAAAGTGTTAAAAATCACTACGAATGTACACATCCACCTTAGTCCTTCATCCTTTCTAGCTTCTAGCTTCAAGATGGAGCTATGCTTATTTTTAGCTCTGCATCTACGCTACATCCTTTTTTGATGAAAAACCACTTGAACAAGACTATCCAAGGGGCTGAGACGCTGAAAGTCTCGACATCAGCGCGTCCAGATTTATTTGTGTGCTTTTGACGATGCTAAACTGTATCTATACTGTTTAGCTTCTCTTATTTGTTAGCGATACTAGCCTTGTAGTTTCACTGTTAACAAAACACCTATTATTATGATTTACACGTTTTATGAGTTGGACATTTTTGTTTTCTATACACCCATGTTTCTGTGAATATTAAAGATTATAGTGTTATTTGGACAAAAATAATGCGACAGTATTAATATCTCCTGAAATAGTTAAATTCTTTTTTTTCCCTAGCAAAATAGGACTCCTATAGTTTATTCATCAGCTGTCGGTTATAGTGAGATAACCGACGGTGAGATAACTGCAGAACACAATCAGTAACTAGTTTTATGCCTCAGTGTGTTTAAAACAGAGAGATAACCATCCCAATCTGGCATCATCGCTAACAATAGCGGCACTTGGAGGGGCCCGAGGCGCTCGGTATGTGCTTGCTGTCAACAGATGGCTGATGACACATGATGACGTGCTCAGGATTAGCAAGGATGCTAAGGTTAATTTTAACCTCCAGGACTGAAATGCAGTATGGGGTTTAATCCGATGTCCTTGGCGAGGAATTCCTTTGTTTGGAACAATAGCTGTGCTGTAAAGTGGGGGACTTGGTGCTCCCAAGTCTATAAGCTATAGCATACATACATTCACACACACATACATACAGTACGTTCTTCTGTTCTAATAAAAATGGAGAGTATAGATTTCTCTTTTACTTAAAGCAGGCTTTTATTTATAATTTCCTTTAGTAGAATATTTGGCATGCGTTATGAAATGCTGCTGATGAATTTCTTATCCTGATTGGTTTAAAGGTCTTGATTAGTTTTTGACAGATTCAGTAGTTCAATTCAATTCAAATTTATTTGTCCAGTGCTTTTAGCAATTGTCATTGTCGCAAAGCAGTTCTGGTTTCAAGGTGCATCACAGGTATTATTTCCATAGTAACGCCTAGCTTACAGGAAATTTATGACGTTAACTAGAATGGCTATTGTATAAGAGGTATAAAACACTTCAGGATGTGGTATTATAGGAAAATAATCAACTTTCAGTTGGTACCAGTAAGCCATCATGACACCCTATCATTAATAATTTTTCCACAGCAGCATTTTCCAAAGTGTGTCATCACTGATGTTAAAGCAGCTGTGGAAAATTAAACAATGTTTTTTTTTTTTTTACGACCAATTAGAATCTAAAAAATAATCAGTGTTGATTATTAAAATAAAATAGTGATCCAGGGGAACTAGAAAATCAGAAATAAGTTTTTTCTATGATATAAATCAGTACTTTCCCATCACATCACATCACACCATTCATGCCTCAATAACCCGACAGATGTCCTCCCTATGGATGAATGAAATTCTTTCCCATCCAGTCTGAGTCTCTGGGTCACGGCCAAGTTCCTCATCCCGGTCCCCATCCCATGCACAGCTCACTTATCACAACACACCCTGCCAACAAGCTAATTTTACCGCCTTACCTCGTCAGGAATGCGCTCTGGACTGCACCGTTGAAGCTTTGATCTCTGTGATGACAACACCAGGGTCCAGTCCTGCTTTTACCAGCTTAAAGCTGTCTCTGTCTCTGTCTATCATTTTATTCATTGAATTTCATTTATTTTGTAGAACAAGGAATACAATTAACTACAAGCTAGGTTAAATAATGAAAACAAATCTAAACAGAAATCTAAACAAAAATAATAGTTTCAATTTTAACATGAGAATATACAATATTAAATATACAGTTTATACAAAAAAATCCCAATCCACATTTCATTTCATCTTAAGACACAATGCTCATATTTCTTTCCATTAATAGTTGTATTTAATATCATGAACATAGTTTCCCAGCAGTGTTGCTCGAACACCAATAAATAACTTCAGACACATCCTACACAGCTAACGAGTAATAGAAGCCTGTAATGTCAGCAGAAATTGACACTTTATGACACAATGTGTAGGCATGGCATTTAAATGTAGGCATGGCATTTAAATTCCAGTCTAATTTGTACATCCTATCTTTATGATGCAATCTTATTTTATGATTTTAGGACACACCTGTCAAGTTTAGTGAGTGGAGTGGAGGCAAGTACGTTAACTCAACTTGTGCTTTATTGTGGGGAATCCAAGGACAGACAGAGATGGACAGAGACTATGGATTAACCCAGGACAAGACATGGAAAATTAATTAGAAAATGAGGAAAAATGTGTCCCATATAGTAGGAAACAGAGCAAAGTCGCAAAGTTCAGACTTAAAGCTCTAAAAAAAAGCACAGTAAGAATTTGGAAATTTGTTATGATGCCATAAGGTATAAATAGATGTAGTGATCAAGAAGTAAACACACAACAGGTGAACACAATAGGGCAAATAACCAAAGGGCCAGAGACAGGGCTAAAACAGAAATAAAACCATATGTTCCAACTGGTCTAATAGAAGATCTATTAGAAGCCAACTGGTCTAATAGAGTTCTTACAATTGTACTAGTTTAATAAGAAAATGATCTTACCAAACACCGGTCAGCAGAGTGAATCATTTCCATTGAAGAGATGGACCGTTCAATATGTTGGACAGAGAAAATTAAGCTTCAAAGAATAAAAATGTCTGCAATACTATTACTGTATTAACAATGTGGGTCAATGACAGGGATGTAGGACTGATGAAATGATGATGATGATGATGACTTATCGCATGGTTGTGCTCTTTAAAATGTATCATTTATTTCCCATCTCTATTGCCTGCCATGTTGTGACATCAGTGGTACAGAAAGCTCTTACTGCTTATAGTAAGGTTTAAGGAGTCTAGACAGAGAGTGATCAGTTCAAACCAAAAACTTTAAAACCATGTCACAATGAGCCATGTTCCCATTACGTCCTCAAAAAATTGGATGAACAGAGTTTGAACTCATAGAACTTGACAGGAAAGCATTAGAAACCAGTAAGGATGTAGTATTGTCTCCAATGTTCAAGAAATGGCAGTTGAGGAAGTGAGGCGCAGGAAGAACTTAGGAAGACACAGGAAGACGTAGTAACAACTCCATTGACGAGTTAACTATGCATCTAACACCTCTTAGGGACTGATGTACAGTACAACAAGCATGGCACAGATGGGAAGGATTGGATGGCGTTCTGACTGAGTTGTCAATGAGATATCACTGCATTATATGAGTTCTACGTCAATAGTGTTCTCATGATGGCTTCTTCAGGCTTGTGCTATGACCATGGTCGGTCCATGCCAAGTTATAGAAGTTCATATTGCGTTCTTCTATTGCTTGCCACGTTTATGGCGTGCATGCATCAGGATGTCTAAACATTTATGTTCAGAGAATTTACTGGATCGAATTCCTCACACCATCACTTTTTGATGAAAAGCACTGAACATATTATACCAAGCAAGTGATAAGCACCTGATAAAAGCACAGAGCGGTCTGATCAGATGCGGTGAGCGTGTCGTCATGTGCAGAGGTGTCAAGTAACGAAGTACAAATACTTCGTTATTTTACTTAAGTAGAAATTTTGGGTATCTATACTTTACTGGAGTAATTATTTTTCAGCCGACTTTTTACTTCTACTCCT
>JAQQZS010000005.1:6288084-6302740 GCA_030068045.1 Platyallabes tihoni | reverse complement strand
TGGTCTTTCACGTGGAATTCCAATAAAATTGATTCATGTTTATGGCTGTAATGTGACAAAATGTGGAAAAGTTCAAGTGGGCCGAATACTTTTGCAAGCCACTGTATATATATATATATATATATATATATATATATATATTTATATGTATTTCAAAACACTCGTAAATCAAAGCAAAGTTTCCCATAGGAAATTATGAAAACTCAAATTATTCGTTCCACAGCCCCACTAAAATAAATACATTAAAATAATTAACACAAAATATAAAGTAATAGACAAATTAACCTGCACTTTACCTTTTAAAAAAGTAAAAGTACTGCTATATTTTAGTTTATAGCACTGATTCCGTTAGTATGCAATCATGTGAGTGTCATTAGCGATGTTCCTTGTTAATTTTTTCTCCAATAAAACAGTCTTTCCGTTAATGTGTGTTTATTTGTGTGTACAGTATGTGTGTTAAGCTAAAGTAAGAGAAGATAAGGATTCAGACCCCCCCTCTCCCTGCTCTCTTATTTAAGTTTCACACACACACACACACACACACACATACATTAACGCAAAGACTTTTTTATCGGAAAAATTAACAAGGAACATCGCTAATGACACTCGCGTGAGGGCATACTAATGGAATCAGAGCTATAAAGTAAAACAAACAAATGAACCTGAACTTTACCTTTGAAAAGAATGGCGACAGAGCAGTGTTTCCATTAGAGAGAGAAAGTGTGTGTGTGTTTGTGTGTGTGTGTGTGTGTGTGTGTGTGTGTGTGTGTGTGTGTAAAGCCGAGAGAAGGATGGATGGGAGTGCGTGCATGTGCGTGTGTGAAGGTGCACGGTGTCCAATGACGCGCGCACACATAACGGCTGGCTGACACAGGGAGAGAGAAAATGGATCTTTAACCTCTCTAATGCGACTTTCTTTTGCTTTACATGCGCGCACACGTGTGTTATAATAAACATTACACGCGCGCTATACACACATGCATACAAACACAAAATACAATTTTTTTACGCACAAACACATGGTCACAGTGTTATAGTAAACAGTACACGCGCGCACGGATGTTGATTATATCAGTGAGAGTCGCGCACTAAGACCCAGGAGGGGAGACGATTACCCACAATTCTGCAGCGCATGAGAGAGAAAAACCATTGGCTCAGTTGTGATCTGAAGCGCATGCGTGATAGATGATACTCGGTATTATTTAACCAAGACTTGCTAATTTTCTAAGCCAAAATTTATTAAAAATCTTTGCTCGCAAACCGCGTTACTCGCAATCCGAGGTTCCACTGTAGATTACTTTCAGTTCATACAATATCACAGCACTGCTTAATTCTCTAATCTGATTTATATTTTATTCTGATCAGGTTTATATTGTATCCGTGTGCTTGTTCTAATTGTAGTTGCTGATATTGTGTAAGAAAAGGTTTACCTAACAGATATGGAAGGAGTCTCCAGTGTCAGTGCTTTGTAACAGTTAATAGTGTCCAACAAAAACATTTCACGCCATTATATACCAGAAATTTCATCACAAGTGCCGGTTTGACTTGAATGCCCCATTGTCTCAAAACAGCTTTACAAAAATATGGATATAAAATTATTATTATTTATTTCCATTAATTGAACAATCCAGGGACAATGGTGGTATTTGAACATTTGTGTGATCTATGAAGAAAATTCAGCATTTTGCATGATCCAAAAAGATTTTCTAAATTTAAACTACAGTTTTAAGTAAAAGATTTGAATTAAATGCATTTTGTTTCCTCCCTTTGTGCAGCTTTCATTTGAAGGAACCTCCATGTTCAGCCCCAAACCTGCAGACACCAGCAGCATCACACTGACCTGGGATCAGTATGTAAGTCTGACTCAGTATTTCTCATTTTATCACTGAATGTAGAGCAAGAGGAAAAAAAAAATCTCCCTGTCTATCTTCACTACAGGCCATGGCAGAACAGCTGGCGGAAAACCATCACAACATCTGGGCCAAGAGGAAACTCGAGGAACTGCAGGCTAAAGGTCAATTGCACTCAATTACATTCTGCTGAGTGCCCTGTTACACATGGAACAGCCTATACATTTTTTTTGTATTAATGTTGTGTGTCCAGGAGGGGGCAGTCACACACTGCTGGTGCCGTATGCTTCTCTGAGTGGCAGAGAGAAGAACCGAATCCGAGAGAGGGCACAGGACGTCTTGAAATTCTTCCATATTAACGGATACATCGTGTGGAGGTGAGGGTGGAAATACTTATGTTAAAGACCAAAGCTGGACACCACCAATATTGGTCATGTTCTAGAAACTTATATAAAGGGTGGCCTTGCTTAAATGAGGATCTGTAGGCATTGTTTGTTTTATGGAATGTTACATATTCCTTTGAAGTTTCAAACCAAAGATTGCTTCAAAACAATAGAAGATGGAATAGAACCAGACCTAACACCACTCAACTTTTTTGGAGTCTCATGTGCAATCAGTAGTCTCAGCATCAGCTCAGAGCAATCGTTACACAAAGGCTGTGTTCACATTACCAGCCTGAAATGATACATTTTCTTGTTCTTCTTGTTCACAATGAAAACTCAAACAAGATCGATTGTAGGTGACAAATGAGAGGAGTTTAATGAATATAATTCTGAGTAAATATGAGTGTAGAACACTGATGGCTCAGTTATTAATTGCAGGGCATCTTTAATGCCAGTCCCAAGCCCAGATAAAAATTGAAGGGTCGTCAGGAAGGGCAAAATGTGTCAAAATATGATGCGGATCAGATGGTCTGCTGTAGTGACCCCTTAATGGAAGCAGCCAAAAGAACACCAACACATATGACAAATATGAACATTATTAAAAGTACATGGCCCTTTCTTGTACAGGGATTGATTTGTCAACAATAAACTATAAAATCATGTACATGTATGTATTTGTGTCCTCCAGGGAGGTCAAACCTACCGAGTCAGATAGTCCCTCCGTTTCAGGCCGCTTTACATACCGTCTCCTCCAGGAGGCGCTGTCCCGTACTGAAGATGCACAGGACCAGCTACTAGAACTGGGTGAGAAACAAGCATAATACTTCAGTATAGTATTATGATCTCATGACCTTATGTTTCATAAATAATACAAACAATGGCAAAATTATACCTAAATAATACACAGGGAGAGTGCACTGTATGTTTTTTAAAAATCTGCATCAACAAGGTGAAAGAGGAGATTGCTGACACCAAAGATTCTATTATTAGTGCATTATCATAACAGAGATCTTGTTAAAAATGTATATATAGTAAGGAATAAAACACATAGGGGCATGCTGTTATAGGAAAATAATCATTTGCGGAGTTAGGGTTATCACACCAAATATTATATAACAACTCATATGTTATGACTTTTACACCAAAGCAGTTTACACCTAAGCAGGTGTCAAAAGGTTTTGAGACTGGATTTGTAACATGCTAACAGATGTCTGCTATTTCATTGTGGACAGCAAGTTAGAATAAAGAGCGAATGTGAAATTCTGTGTGAAACTGGGCAAAGTTTATGCCGATGCTGCAAAAAGACGTTCAAGAACATTACTGGAAGTTGACGAGAACCTTCTAAGAGCACAACTACAGAAAATGTCGGAACCACTCGGAACAATTACAACATTGCTGCCGTTGTCGGTGTGTCATACGGAACAGGCCTCCCGTGTGTTTCTGCCAAGCTCATCCCCAGGCTGCTGACCCAGGAGCAAAAGAATATTGTGTCGAAGTCTGCTGTGGATGACCCGTCCTTCATGTCGAGGATCATTACTGGTGATGAAACTTGGGTGTATGGGTACGACCCTGAGACGAAGCACCCACCTTCACTGTGGAAGAGCCCATCATCTCCAAAACCGAAAAAGGCGAAGCAGGTCGGCAGCTCGACCGAGTGCATGCTCATCGTCTATACATCGAGAATTGGTTCTCAGTGGTCAGAACATCAATAGTAAATTCTACTTCCAGGTTTTAAGGCGTTTGAGGGAGGGCGTAAAACAGAGCCTGTAAACAGAGCTAATATTGAAACTTTTTGATACCACTTCATTGGACAGAACTTAAATTTTTTTTTATAGTTATGGTTAATTATTGCAGTTAAAAACATTATTAATAAAGAAGTAATAAACATTATTTCCTTGCACATGTACCCCTCTCTTAATCTCTCAATCTCTTTCTTTTGAAGTTAATAAAAAAAAGCACAGCTTGTCATGGTAAACTCATCCATCTTGAAGCTATTAGAAGACTGTTACAAAGCACTCACACTGGAGACTCCTTCCAAGTACTTAACAAAAACTCTTTCAAAAACCTCATCATAATAAGCACATTTTTAATATATTACTGTCCTCAAAGTTGATTTATAAAAGATGTGCTATAGAAATAATAGAATATTCAAAGCAAGCACATAATTATACCATACACTTGTGATTTGGGGCTGAAACTACTGTCAGAGCTGCTGGTACAGACAATTAATCACCACCCTCTGACCATTGAGAACTCTGAATTTGACAGCACTGTGGTATAAATGGAGTCTTCTGGTTATTCACACGTCCCAAAATAGGCATTATTACAGCACTCTACTGATATACTGTATGATAAGGTGCTAGCTGATGATATTAGCAGGTCGTGTCACAAATGGTCTCCAGTCTTGCGTCAGATACAGAATAACGATCAGTGATGTCTGGAAAGATAAAGATTTATTCTTCAGTTATTAAACATTTTCTAATTGGACGCTTGAAATTTCAAACCCCAAAAATTGTGTGTTTACATATGTTGTATGTTTTCAGAGGTTGCTCAGGCGAGAGGGCAGACGGGAAAGGTGGAGAAGGCGGGTCAAGAGAAGCAGATGCTTTTCTTCATGAAGGTGGGCACTGCACTGTAGCGTTCACTCCATATTTTGGTTTCAGGCTTCATGTCCAACAGTGGCATCTAGTGAAAGCTTTTCTTTAATTTTAATAAAAATATTGATTCCTGTCTCTGTGTGTGGAAGTTGCATGTTCCCCCATGGTTAGTGGGTTTCCTTCAGGTACTTTGGTTTCCTCCCACAGTTCAAAGACATGTAGATTAGGTCCCCAAATTGCCCCTAGTGTGTGTTTGTGTGTATATGTGTCCTGTGATGGATTAGTGATGGACTGGTGATAAAACTGTGCCATTTCTCCATAATTCTACTGGTGGCATGCTCTAAGCATTTGTGTGTGTGTGTGTGTGTGTGTGTGTGTGTGTGTGTGTGTGTGTGCTTGTGCCCTGTGATGACTTGGCACCCCATCTTGGATATACCCAGCCTTGTGCTCGAACTCTAATCCCTGGGATTTACTCCAACCCTGCACAACTAGGAGTGGGGAATCACCTGATACAATATTGTCATGATACCCAAATGTTGATTCCATCTGTATTGGGATTCTCTTAGTATCACAAGTTTATAAATTAATTTTATTTTTATTTTCTTAAAAAAAAAATTACAGATACAATAACCCTACACAGGATAAGTGGTATACATAGTGTATGGTTGGATGGATGGAATGATCGGTTCTTTTCTTGTTTTAGGTTTTATTGCCTCTCATCAATGAGTATTTTAAAAGTCATCATTTCTACTTCATGCCCAGTGTGACATCTTCTCTTACTCACACCACTCATGCGTCCAACAAAGAAAGACAGATGGTCTCTAGGTAATGATCCACTTGAAAAACTGACAAAAATTGTGTGTTTTTGTGAGTGTGTTTGGTTGATCATATGTACAGTACATCTGCATCTTCTTTCTCATAACCCATGACTTTCGTTAATTTTTTGTTATTACACTTTTGAACCTGCACCCCTCTCCTTTTCTTTCCTTTTTTTCTCCTTTTTTTCTTCCTCAGTTTGTTCTGTAAGCTGGCAGCTCTGGTCAGGTGCAGCATTTCTCTGTTCGGTAAGAATCTGGCAGAGAAAGACTACTTAAACACTTTTCTTCGTTTCTATCATGACTTGTTCTTTGCTTGTTCTTCACTTATACTTCAGTATTTCATTGGTTGTTTCATTACCATATTTCATTTGTTGTCTGTCTTCTTCAGCACAGATGGGTTCATGCTTTGTGGTTGCTCAGTAATATGACTAGCCTCATTTTTTGTTCATTAACGTCAAATGAGAGAAAAAAAAAGCCAGATGCTGGGGAAAGGACTGTGACTAATTAATTCTGTAATTCATTATGGAAAATACGATAGATAGATAGACAGACAGACAGACAGATAAACTAGGTCTTACTGCAAAATGATCATTTTATTTGGAAAAGTGGGGAAGGAAAATGTTTAAGGAGGGAGGAAGGAAAAAAGGGGAAAGAAAATAGTGAAGGTGTGCACGTGCAAGTCTGGAGGTAGTGTCTGCTGGTATGTGGGCACAAGGCTGGTGAGCTATGGTGGTCAGCAAAGTGGCAGAGTGGACCCATGTAGGCAGCGGCTCCTGCATGCTCTCTTGAACAGCTTCAGTCACTGACTAGCCAACCGCCCCCTCCCAGCGCTCCTTGGGTGCGGCCACAGCTATAAGTCCATTTTGACATCCGTCAGCTTTTCCTTTCGGGGACAGGGGCCTTAACGTGAAGCACACAGCGGCCTTTTCCTCTTCAGCGGCAGGATCACAAAAGCCGGCTCTGTGCGAGAGTAAAAGTGCTGCAAGAGCTCGTGCTGTCTTGTGGCTGTCCTTAATACAGCAATCAGAAGGCAGCAGTCCTTTTGTGCCTTTGATGTCCCTGAGGCGCATGACATCACTCGCATGCGTGCCACTCATCACAGTTTAGCGTCCGCCGCGTGACTCTACTCTGAAAACCTCCGGACCTCGAGCTACACTCCCCGCAATGTTCCATTAATGAGATCCATTAACAGTGATAATTCATCAGCTGTGCCCTTTCCCGCAGCGCCGCCCCTTCTTACACGTGCAGAATATGAGGCCACCAACCAAATGCAGTCCAAATATTTTTCAGATACAGCACTTGGTGAGGGGCGGCACGGTGGTGTAGTGGTTAGCACTGTCACCTTACACCTCCAGGGTCCGGGTTCGATTCCCGACCAGGCTCGATTCCCGTCTCTGTGTGCATGGAGTTTGAATGTTCTTCCTGTGCTTGCTGGGTTTCCTCCCACAGTCCAAAGATATGCAGGTTACTGTAGGCTAATTGGCGTCCCCTGTAGTGTGATTGAGTGTGTGAGTGTGTGTATGTGTGTGTACCCTGCGATGGATTGGCACCCTGTCCAGGGTGTACCCTGCCTCGTGCCCTAAGCCTCCTGGGATATTTCTCTGCGACCCTGAATACAGGATGAATAGATATATAGAAGAAGAGTGAGCACTTAGTGATAATTGTAAGCGTTCTTAAACTTTGACTGTAACAGGAATGTGTGCATGTGCTATAACGTACAACTTTTGTAGATTGTAGCTCAATAAGGACTGAGTTCGAGTTCTTACCATTAAGGATTCCTTTTCATTTTTCAGGGAAAGATGGTCAGTGTGTGGTGAGCTGTTTGCAGATCCTGACACGCTCTCTGGACACCAAGTAGGTGGTACTGTGATGGTCACTTCATCACACTGTATGCTAACCAGCTTATAGACATAACGGAACAAAATATTCATTTTTATTAATAATTTAATTGTCTATTGTTTTATTGTCAATAGATACTGTATATGCATTAACCATGTTTATTTGTATCTATGCATAATAAATATGTATTCTGTATATTTACACAATACATCTAATATTGAAATGTACCAGAAATATTAACAAAAGAACAAAAACCTTTGGATTGTGTAACTACGTATTCACTCTTTTGGGTTAATACTTGATGGAACAACCTTTAGCTGTAATCACAGTGCAAGCTAATGTTAAGCTGGCAGAATATGTCTTGGGCAGCTTTGGACATCTGGATGGTGGTTTGAATGATGCTGGCTTGTCACCGTCAGCTTCTTGGCTCGACCCACTCCTTTGTACTGTAGCTCTGTCACTACATTTTGGATTGCAGTCTTAAAGAAGTAAAGCTCCACTCGGTCTACAATCAAGCCTTCGTAATTATTCAAAAAAATGTATTTTAATTTAAGCAAATTAATTTCGTTCTCCAGTAGGTTTTATACGTTAAATATGAATGCTAAAAATGCGTTTCATGTGTCACATTGTTCAGTGCTAATTCCACAAATATAATGCAGCTAATGTTGAATAAAATTAGCTGAGACTATTTAGCATGTTCTAATAGGTTTTAATGACGTATTAATCTTACCTACAGGGTAGTGATGGAGACCGAGTGTGTGCGTGCACCTCTGCAATTGTTCTTCGAGGCTGCAGCGTTGGACTTGGAGCTGGCGGTGGACAGCGTGACCCCAGGGGTCGCACATATTCAAAGAGATGTAGAAGTGATTACCTACACCACCACTGCACTCCTGCCAGTCCTGACCTCTCTGTTTCAACATGCAGCTCACTGCCAGGGCTCAGTCGACCTCATGGGTATGTCATGGTGGGATTTACCGGGAAAGAGAAACAAATGTAACAAAATTATGTCAGTGACTTGTGTCACATCGTATCATGAATATTTCTGCAAGGACTAAGAGTTACTTCATTTAATTTTCCTAATCCTTCATTTAGATTAAGCAAAGCATCTTCAAAGGTTGGCAGATTTTTTAAAAGTATAATAGTTAGAGATGGACTCTAGGAGGTGTCTACTGTAGTATATTAGCAAAATTTATCAACCTGGATTCCATGCTCAGCTTTCATAAACTTCAAGTTAATAAACAGCACTTCAGTTCTTCCCACAGGTCTGAAATATACTTGGCGTGGTGACCCTCAGAACCGGCCAGCATTTAGGGCTTACAGTATTAGCATTATATATACTATAGGGTTCAGGGTTATCTAATTTTTACCAACTATACAAACATGAAGTGTTTTTGGGCTGCACAGGCAAAGACATAGCTCAGATTCATAAGATCATTTGTTTTTATGATTGTTTTGGTTGTTTCTGTGACATAATAATAATAATAATAATTTTTAGTTCTACATTTTTCCGACATCATTAAAGTAAAATGTACATGTTTTAAAAGTAATGATAACTTCTGGTTCTACACGACATATTCATTCACCTCATTCACTGTGTAAAACTAGAGCATATGCGACCATCATATACTACTTCATATACTACTGTATTCACGGCAGCTGGCATCCGCCACATTTACTGCCTCTCTGTACACTCACTCACTCTACCAACTCTGTATTTCTTTTGTTCTGGACAGCTGGACAGATTTTTTAAAAGAAAAAAATACTTTCTTGCCGACCCCACCAAGTACACTACTGCTCAAAAGTTTGAGGTCACTTTCTAACTTCATGGTCGTTCCAGGTTTTAATTTCTTTCCACACTGTAAAACAATGCTGAAGGCCTCTAAAATATGCAATAATCTCTTTTGAACAGTTAATGTTGAGATGTGTCTGCTACTTATAATAATGACTCTAATCTGAGGTGCTGTTTGTTAATTGGTGATTTCTGAGGCTGGTGACTCTAAATTAACTTTTGCTCTTGCTTTGATGGGAAGGTCTTCATGAGAGCCAGGTTCATCATGGTGCTTGATGAGTTTGAATTGACAGTACTGTTCTTGCAAGAACTATTCCATGAAAGGCTGACCTCCGTGCCTAACAACTCCACTGTTGTTGTTACATAACTGCCTAAATTCCATATGTGTGCGAGTGATCCCAACCTTTTGAGCGTTAGTTCAGTCGGACTATATGGTGGTCTCAAGCTTGAGGAAGAATGGGAAGGGATGCATCAGGAAGGTCATCTGGAAAATAAATCTGTGCCAATCAAAAAGGCAAATTAAATGATTCACTGTGTGACCTTTAAATGGGAGCAGCAAAGAAGCAAAAGACAAACATTAACTATGAATTACAGTATAAAATATTTGTTCTTGATGTATGCACTGTCTTTGATTAAGATTTTACCCTCTTTGATGTTGTCGAATTTGACGGCAGTGACAGTAAAATCTTTAATAACAACCCAAATTGTTTTATAGTGAGGTCGTCGGAAGGAACAAGGTGAATTGATTTTGCAAACATACAGTAATTATGCAGGAATTAAATATGATTGGAAAAATTGGATGCTAGAAAAGTGAAAAAATATATTTGTGAATCAGAATGAAATCAAAACATTCATAAAATTAAATACAGTAGTATCTGATTGACAAACATGAAGTAGTATTAGAATTCAGTTGAATTTTTGTGGTCTTTAAAGGGACAATATTAATCATTAATTAGTAGCTTCATCTTAACGAGGGGCGTTCTTGTGAACATTCAGCGAGTGGAACGCCTGATCCTTGAAAATCAATGGATAACTTGTCACCAACTTGCCGAAGAGACGCACATGACTGTGGGAACTGTGCAGTCAATCATTCACCAACACCACTTACTTGCACATTACAGGAACTCGTCTGGGAGCTATTGCCACATACCTATACAGTTCTGACCACAAGTTTGGGCCATTAAACAAGTTCCTGGGAGGCCAGAGTTTCAGACGTGAAGCAGGCAATCAGAAACTCAAATAAATCAAAACTTTATTCCTTCATGGTATCTACGCACTAGTGAAACACTGGGATAAGCGCATTAGTGTAGCAGGGGATTATATACAAATAAATAAATGTACTGTTTACTATCTAACTGTATTCCCTTATTCTGCACATTTAAAAGTCCTGGTTTGACTTGAAAGCCACTCATATGTATTTAATGTTGGCCCTTGATGACATTCCATGGTTTACTGAGCATGTGAACATATTGTAGTTAATTTGATCTGTCAGACAGTGGTGCTGTATTAAATCCTCACTAGATACCCTTACCTCAACTCTGAGTTCACTTTTCGGATTACTTTTAAATTGAAATACCTCCTATATAAATAATGACCGTATTATCATATTCCTTATCGGCTTCCACTTAATCCCCTTAATAATGATTAAAATTTTCAATTAAGCATTTACCGATGACTGAAGATGAAGCAAACTCTAGCCCTTTAAGCCTATTTCGGTCTCTTTGCACCTGGCTGCACATTACTATTAAATAAAATTGCAAATGGACCCATTCTGACAGCATCTAGGGAAATCCTCAGTAAGCTTCATGCCACCCCGAGAGCTGACCGCTGAGCCGGATCCCAGCCCTGGAGAGCAGAGAGATTTATTCAACGCTCCTCAGATTTATTCAAAGCATGGAAATGGTCCGTGTGTTTGTAAATGAGATGGTAATGAGCGTGTCCGGGAGCAAGGGACAAACGTTTCGAATGCTGAGTCACACGCCTGATTTAAGTCAGATCGGACACATTCCCGCGGCACGATTTAAACAGGATTTAAATTTGATTTGGACAAAATGAGACTCTTGTGAAGCTCATTTTAGGTTAAGCATATGAAGGTTGGTGATCCAGGAAACTATGAGAGAAAAAGACACACAAGAAAGACAATTTTGCAGACTATGATCAAGTCCTTTGTTCTCCAGCCATCATGAAAACCCTTATAATGATATATTACACTTTATAAAGTTTCTGTGTAGTGCTTTATGTACTATTTATACTATGTATTATTCATTTATTTATTTATTTATTTATAGTTTTTTTTATACCACAGAACATTTAACTTTTTGATTCAGATTTTTCAGAAGGTATTGATTCTTTTTCATATGAAAAATCTAAATAAAAAAAATTTACATGCATCTTTTATTGGTTTTATTCACCTAACAATTAGTTTTCAGCTTGTCATGCTTTTTAGAATCACAATAAATCTATAATTATTTTAATGCCTCAATGTTTAACTAAATAAATAATTTGATCATGGTTTAAAGTAATTCATAACATGACAATTAATCAGAGTTTACACATGACAACAGTTGTTGAAAGATGGCCTTTATGTTATTTTAATCCCTTTGCATACATGTGCATAAATGTATTATTTTCTTCGGCAATATTTCCAGTTCTGTGCAATTGGTGCAACTCATTCACATTTTAAATATATATTAAAAAAAAGCGTTTTGCTGTCTGTATCATTGGTACAAAATTTATACCTGTACAGAGCCAAAAAGCATTGTATATCATCTTTCACAAATATATGTGAAAATTGTAATGGGTCAAACAATTTGATAAGTCAAATAAATGTTTAATTTGCCCTTCTAAACTATCATAAATTTGATGGTAATTCACAAGCACTTGTACTTGATTTTTGCTGATATGGTGGCGTTTGCTTTAAGATGTCATTTAATTAACATTTATGGAAGGAGTCTCCAGTGTCAGAGCTTGGCAACACTAGTACCAAACGTAAATCTGTAACTTTACTGTAGGTTCTTCTAATGAAAAACACATTTATTTATTACATATTACTGATCACTTATTTAGAAAGACACATTTTGTACCATGCAGTAAATATTATTTGTTAATGATGATTGGAATATTTCACATTAAACTGGTGTAAAAAGAACATTTATCATTTTCAGTGGATGAAGTGCAGGCTTCCTGTTACAGGATCCTCTGCAGTCTGTACACTCTCGGAACTTGCAGAAACGCTTTTATGGAAAGGTAAATCTCTTGATTAATTAAGTTGTATTTAGAATATGGTTGGGTTATAAACCTCATTTGCTGATTTTAGATTAAAAAAAAAAAACCATGAGCATAGTTTTCAACAGAATTGTCTCAGCATCACCAGCTTTAGCCCTGAAAAAACAACCAGTAGTTCAGACTAAAGATTTATTTATTTATCATTATTTATCACTTAATCAAGCACTTTTTTTTAATAAAGTATATTTTGGAATATTTTTATGTTTGTATGATTGATTTCATTCACATCAACATTTTTTTACAAAATGATTTAACTATTTAAGAAAAAAAAATGCCTCTTTCTTTCTTTCTTTCTATCTATCTGTATAATAATACTACTAGTAATAATAATAATGATGATAATAATAATAATAATACATTCGACATATTTTTCATAGACAGAGGCCTTTCCTAGGCGAGTGCCTCGCTGCCTTATCAGCTGCCTTCCCTGTGTGTTTCCTCGAGATATCCCTGGACTACATGAATAATGCACAGAGAGAAGGTAAACACACAAGCACAAATATTCTCTTCTTATCTCAGATGATGATAAATAATATAATACACGCAATAATGCAGCACTTAAAATGTAGTCAGCACATTTCTATAAGATTCTCCACACAGGTTATAAATATTTTCTCAAAAAAGATACATTAGTCTGATTAGTGCAATTCGGATATTTGTACATGTTGAAAAAAAGTGTCAGTACGAAGAGTTGGATTTTGATACAAGAAGCTCCACCTCTTTACGAGTGTTGGAGTGTTCTAGTCCGGACAGCATGAGTGTGTGTGTTTTACGTAAAGGACTTGACTTTGGAGGGAAGTTGCATTTGATTGGGTTTAATGGTTGTGATGTAAATAAATACAAATACAGTATTTGGATTAAACGGATCATGAGTATTAAATAAGTGTAAATTTAAATTTCAATATAAACAATATGAGCAGCAGGAAGGTGTTTGCATCAGGACTGTAATCCTGAAGGACAAAAAAAAGCATTAATGTGGAGGCTTAAAGGCAGCTCATGGCAAGGGTTGTCAGGTTTTGGCAAAATTCCCAAGTGCAACTCAAAAAGCTCACATAAATACAAATCTAGCCAAAATGTTTGGGTTTTTCTTCTTTTTCTCATTTTGCTAGCTCATAAATGATACAAATGAGACATTAGAAGGATTTTATTTAACTCATTCTTCTTATACATTTGGATGATCAGATAACTCATGCTAGCTGGAAGGTTGCACATGGTGCTCATCTGATTGTTACATTAGCTAACTACAATTAACTACTAAATTGATAGCTGACACCATATTTTTATTTCCAAAAATAGACGTGCCCACAGCAGCTGAAGATTCTTCAAGGCCCCTCCCAGTCTTACAGGAAGTGTTGTTGGAAGTCAAAGATGTCCTGGAGGCAGGATCAGCAGCTCGCCATGCCGTTCTGTCTCAGGTCATGGAGGTTACAATTCCTCTACTGTGTAGCTACGTATGTCGATGGGGTGTAGAGAACACTCAGTATGAATATGAGGAGTCTTGCTCCTCTCTAACACCCTCACACGCCAACATGCTCCTGGGACAAATCCTTGGAATCATTTACATCCACCTGGGGAGACACGAGTGCACCTGGATGAAACGAATTTCGGGTGAGTGAGCAAATGGGAATAATTACCAGTCAAACCGACAATGTAAAATTAAGTGCAGTCAATACAGGTACTCCCAGATTTATGAACGAGTTCTGTTCTGGGAGTAGGTTCGTAAGTCTGATTTGTTCTTAAGTTCGACAAAGTGAGTCTTGTATATAAAGTGAGGAATATACAATGTAAAGCATACCAATCCACTTGACTAAATCTGTCCCCTTTCCCAACACTCCCATTATGTGTCCAAAACCTATAATCTTGCCTTAGGAAATGAATCTCACAGGGAAGTAACAGTCTTGTCTCTGCGCCTTTAAATTGTGAGGAGAATCCCAGACTGAGCAGTTTTCCACTGTATTGGACTGTGAACTCTTTTTCTTTTGAGGAAAAGACTTCAAAACACCAACAACCGGCATGACGAACGCGGACGCGACTCTGGCAGACGAGCTGAACACTTTCTATGCTCGCTTCGAGGCTGCAGCTAAAGACGCTAGCG
>JAQQZS010000005.1:6262061-6282436 GCA_030068045.1 Platyallabes tihoni | reverse complement strand
AAGCTCACAGATCTAGGAAAAGTCATGAAAGGAGGGTCCTGGATTTTGATCGAGTGTGAAGTATTATTTTTTTTTTTTCCCCTTGCGGTCAAAATGACCGTCCTCGGCGCTTCTAGTGTTAAAAGATCTGGTCATTTATTCTTCAGATCATGAGCTTTTTACTAAATGAACATATTTATTCTGTGGGTTGTCTGTGTATTCTGCTATTATTTAGTTGTCCTAATTATTTTTTAGGCATTTATTCTGTGAGTATCTGTGTGTTATCCAGGTGGAGTCTCCTCAGGGCAGTAAGAGAGCTGTGTGGCAGAAGCTTCTCTCTAAGCAGAGGAAACGAGCCGTAGTGGCCTGCTTCCGGATGACTCCATTATACAACCTGCCACGGTAACACACACACACACACACACACATATCTATTCAACCCGGCATCATTTTTTATAGTACCAGAGGCGTTCAGGTTGGACCAGGACTTGATGAAATGAAGTTGTAAAAAAACGATCCGCGTTCAAAGAAGACTTCAAGCACAGTACAGTGATGAGACTCTAAAGCATTTAAATGGTGCAAACAGTTTAAAGAAGGCCGTGAAGGATCCTACTGAGCTGTCTCAGATCCCACTGCAGTCATTCCCATGAACATTCAGTGAGTGGGACGCCTGGTCATTTAAAAATCAACGGTTAACTTGTCAACACCTTGTGGAAGAGATGCACAACAGTCAATCTGTATAAATTGTACACACAATCATTCACCAGCACCACTTGCACATTACAGGAGCTTGTCTGGTAGTTATTGCCACATCCCCCATACAGTCCTGTCCTCACTTTTAGTCATTTGCTCATGTTTCATGGGTCATTAAAGGAGTTCCTGGGAGGCCGGCGTTTCTGATGTGAAGCAGGGAGTCGTATCACGGTTCTGGCGTACTGAGGAAACTTTCTACCTTGATGGTTTCCAAGCACTGGTGAAACACTGGGATGAGTGTATAAGTGTAGCCGGAGATTATATAGAGAGTTTTTACTCTCATAACTGTGTTTTGCACAGAATTGTCTGCACAATCAAAAGTCCCAGTTTGACTTGAACACGGTTTGCCGTGAAAAAAAAAACTTGAGTGCTGATGTAACTTATATTTTGTATTTATTTAGATTAATATTTAGATTAATATAATTCCTTGATTAATTTCCGCCAATATTGCGTGTCGATGCAGACACAGGGCGATGAACTTGTTTCTGCAGAGCTACAGGAGGATTTGGGTCGAGGCAGAGGACGGCGTGTACGAGGAGAAGCTGATCGAACATTTAGCTGTGAGTTTAAAACACACACACAGAAACACACACACAATCAAACCTCACAACCCTCCCCGTCCTACTGAGAACTTAAGTCAGTAACAGGTCTTTAATCTTTGCAACATGAATCATGCTTCAAGAACACATTTCAAAAGCAGTTACTGTTTTTACAAGAGGATTTTTGTTTTATCCCATGAGTCACAGCTGCTGCACCACAGCTGGAGGAAACTACAGCCTCGGTGATTTGGATCTGAAGCTCATGAAACTTTTATTTGGTTACAGAAAGCAGGAGATGGAGGGAGCGCAGTAGAGGTGCAGGAACGAAGTGAGGAAACAGTGAAAGGCAAACAGATCGACCCTCTTCATCAGCTCATTGCTCTCTTCCATCGAAGTGCCCTGACTAAGAGGAGGTGTGTGTGCGTGTGTGCGTGCGTACATGCGTGCATGGATGTGTGTGTGTTTGCCTTAAATTAAAAAAATGTTTCACTCTTATAGAATTAAGATTTCCTTCCTTACTTCCTCCCTCCCTTCTTTATTTCTCTTTTTATTCTCATACCGTTGATTCCTTCCATACTTCATTACCTTTCTTCATTGCCTGGCTTCCTTCCTTTCTTTTTTCTTTTTTGCCTTCCATCCTTCCATTTCCTTGCTTCTTTTTTTTTTGCTTATTAACATCCTCCCTTCACTCCTTTCTACACTCCATTCTATCCTTCTTTGACTTCCTTCTTCCCTTCATTGCCTGCATTCCTTCCTGTCTTCCTTCTCTTCTTCATTACTTCACTTCTTCCTTTATAACCTTTCTTCCTGCCTTCCTTTCATTTGTTCATTTTCCAGGTTTATTTCCTTCCTACATTGTCTTCCTTCCTTCCTTCCTTCCTTAGTTACTTTCCAATGATTATTGCCTTTATTTAACACCTTCTTTCCTACCTGTCTTCTATCCTTTGTTGTTTCCTTCCTTCCTCCCTTTCTTCCTTGCTTGTCCTCTTTTTTCCTTCTTTCCTTCCTTTCTTCCTTCTTTCTTTGCCTTCCATTTTGTCCTCCATTTTTTCCTTCCTTCATCTCTAAATTCTGTCCTCCCTTTCATTTATCCTTCCTTGTCTGCCTTGTCATTTATGCCTTCCTTTCTTCTCTCATCTATTCCTTCATCACCTTCCATCATTCATTTACTTACTTTCTTTCTTACTTTTCTTCTTTCCTGACTTTCTTTCTTCCTTACTTCATTATCTTACTTGTTCATTTATTCACAGAATCTCTCAAGTATTAACTGGTTTATTAATTTGTTTATTAATGTCCATTATGATTTTATCATTTATTGAATCAGTCTTTCATTTCATCATCATACATTTTTCCCTGAGTTTGTTCTATCTATCTATCTATCTATCTATCTATCTATCTATCTATCTATCTATCGTAAGACATTACAAAGAAACTTGGTTGACTTTTTTGATGTAACAAGTAATTTAACGCGTTAGGTCCACCATTCAAGTACTCAGTTATTTAGTTATTTTTTCTAAAATGTAATCTGTTATTCAGACAATTTATGTAATTCGTGAGCCAGATACAGTAGCAGTCATTCCCAATCCGTTAGTGTGTGTGTGTGTGTGTGTGTGTGTGTGTGTGTGTGTGTGTGAAAATCATCCTACAAGCTCCGCCCCCGATAACCCGCCCCCCTCTGTTATTCCTGCTGTTATACCCCTATCTCACCTATGTGGTTTGACTATGCGAGGACCGATGCACAGAAAGATGAAAACCTAATCACAGCACCAAAACTCATGATGAACCGTACTTACGGCCACCGCATGAAACCGCATAGGTGAGATAGGGGTATTAGTAGTTAACATATTATGGGCCAAACTTGGCTGAGTGATGATGGTAGAATAATTATAAAGGTCTTGATTAAACAACATGCATGAGGAATCACAAAGGAGTTTTCATTTTCTGGAATGGAAAAGTACTCGAACTAGTTACTTTTATAAGAAGGTAATGCTGTAATGCAACTGATTACTTTTTTAAAACAGTAATTTTGTAATGTAGTTAGTTACTTTAAAAAGTAACGTCCCCCAACACTGGTCAGTTCCTTTTTATTCATTCATGTTTACACTTTCTTCCATGCATTGATATGAATTTGTGTATTTATTCAGCAGGCTGGAGGAAGACAGTCTGTACCTGGCCTACACCGACATCATGGCCAAGGTGAGAACATCCGCCTGAGAACTGACACCTGGAAAATTCAGTACCTTTATAACTACAGCTCAGTATCACAGGCCTTTAAAACAGAGGTTTGAGCTCAGATCAGGGTACAGTACGCCACCTCATTCCACACTCATGCTCAGTGTTAACGCAGCAAGTGTCCCTTTTAAGTCATTATAATTTGTATCCTAATCTCTTTAAAGCTAAAAAGCTTATGATGATTATAGTCCTGATGTGACGGTTATAACTGTGTTTCTTCTAAATTGCAGAGCTGCCAGGCCGAGGACGGTCATGAAGAGGTGAAATCTTTCGAGGTGAGTGATGAACATTTTCAGCAATAAAAACTGACTAATCGTGTATCAGACTGTCTGTACTTATGGGTAGAGACGGGTCAAAAATCTAAATCACACTGGACTGTTTAAGACATCATTGAATGAATTTGGAAAATGTCAGGACATTGTTTCTGCTATTAACAAAAATAAACTGCTTGCCTGTGGTCTGATCTCCAAGTTCTGGTTTTGCTCTTTGTGGATTTTTGCCTCCTTTTCCTCCCTTCCTCCCTTCCGTCCTTCCTTTATTGCCTCCCTTTATTGCCTTCCCTTTTTCCCTCCTTCATTACCTTCCACCCTTTCTGCAATTCCTTTCTTTCTCCATTATTCCTTCCTTCCTTCCTTTTGCCTTCCACCCCTTCATTCATTTCTTCATTTCTTACCCTGCATTCCCTTTTTTCCTTCTATCCTTTCATTCTTTTCTCCTCCCTTCCTTAGTTCTTACCTTTCATCATCCTTCCATTGCTTTACTTCCTTTTTTATTTATTACTTTCCATTTCTCCTTTCTTCTTTCACCTTTATTCCTTACTTCATGTCTTCCTTTCTATATTTCTCCCTTTCTTGATTCTTTGCCTTCCATCTTCCCTACAATACTTTTCTATCATTCTTCCTTCCTTCCTTCTCTTTGCCTTCCATCACCCCTTTATTCCCTTGCTTTATTTCTTATTAACATCCCATTTCCTTCTTTCCGTTCTTCCTTCCATCATTCTTTGCCTTCCCCCCTCAGTTTCTTTCTTTCTTTCTTTCTTTCTTTCTTTCTTTTTCCTTCCTTCCTTTCTTCTTTTCTTCCATCATCCCTCCATTCCCATCCACTTCCTTTCATTATTTCTCACCTTCCTTCTTTTACCTTACTTCCTATCTTCCCATCTACCTTTCTCCCTTCTTTGCCTTCCATCCTCCATACACTGCCTTGCTTCCTTTCTTCCTTTATCATCTTTCTCCCTTCCTTCATTCCTTCCTTTTTCGTTGCTAAGGTTTATTTGTTGCTTAATTGATTTTAGGAGAAAGAGCTGGAGAAACAGAGACTCTTGTATCAGCAGGCCAGACTACATGACCGTGGAGCTGCAGAGATGGCTCTCCAGAGGCTGAGTGCCAGCAGAGGTTAAAAAAAAATACCATAATTCATATTGCTATTGTGTTGGAATTGTTGTGTTGGAATCTGTTTTTTATTATGTGAAATGTATAGCATGGCATGATTTAAAGATTTTTTTTCTATCAATTTCAAGTTTTCATCTGAATGTGGAAAAACAATCATTTAATGAACTGTCAGTAAAAAACAGTTTTTTTTAATTTATTTATTCTTACTCCAAGAGATGAAAGGATCATGAGATTGCTTTCACAGAATGGATCTTTTGGTGGCATAAACCAGCTCCTATTGCACCACCATCCATAGGTTTGATGTGTAGGGGTGTTGGAGAGGTTGAAGGTCTAGTTTTTCAGACAATAACATCGTCGGCCACTCCAGAGTCAATCAGTGTTGAAATGTCTGTGTGTTGTTTCTGTACTATCATGACAAACGATGCATCGTGACTATTCTGTGATTGACTCACTGAGTGGACATCTTGATTGTGTTCACTGCCCCATGTGAGTCGTGTCATCTTCCTGTTTTTCTCAGGAACCAAGACCCACACTTGTATTTCCCCTGGTATTAATGTTGTCCAAAATGATCAGATGCAACAGGGCATGTCATGGGAACTCTGGTTACTCTCTAATTCTAAATCTAATGATGGCCATGCCTATATAAAGTCAAGGTTATTAAAATGGTGTAAAGATGCTTCTTTCATTCAGTGCCAACCTGCTCCATCCAATGCCTGTGGCAAGCATCTGGAATTCCACAGAGCTCACCATATTCAGCCACTTCTTTTCTCTTAGGAGTTCCCTTACTGCACAAAGCAGCTCACCATTCTCATAGCCGTCTGTGAAGTGATCAAATACACATACCATATAAAAAGTCTTTCAAATTGTTTTTAAGAGAAAGAGCTGTGATCACATTAAGAACTGTAAATTTTTTCCAAGATTGCTTAACATAGCAGTTTTCGTTGCTTAGTTTATCCTGCCTGATTAGAGAAGTAGAGTGAGTAATGTAGCAGGAAATTCTGGCATAGTTTGGTATTACATTTAAACCTCCTGGTATGGGTGATGAATGTATTGGTGGTGGGGTGCTAAACTGGGTAAGAGAAGTAGCGAAGACAATGCTATGTTCAGCCAAGATTTTAATCATCACATATACATTACTGCACAGGGAAATTCTTTGTTCGTCACATATCCCAGGTCAGAGCCCTGGAGTCACCGACTTTAGAGTCTTAACACTTATGGTTAGGGATCAATTTTATTGCTTAATTTTATCAGTAATATGTTGATCGTGGTCTCCCACTAACTATCCCACTAGTTATCCCACTATGTGGATTGTACGGCCATGTGATGTGACATCAACATTGTGACAAGGACAAAACAAGGCCTTGTGGAGTTGAATTATTCTGTAAATAAATGAAAGAATTAATTAGTAATTCATTCATTCATTCACATTCCCTATTCATCCTTGAACTGTATCATCGCTCCATTTCACCATGCATCCATTCATTAGGTGAATTAATAATTTTTCTTTCATTATTTTATTATCTTGCTGATCCGTTCCTCGAATGATTTATCTGCTCATTAAACAAATCATTCATGTATTTATTACTCACTCATATCATTTCTATCTTAAATATTTATTTTTATAAGGGCGTTCTTCACTAGGTAGTGAGCAGAGCCAACTTTTATATTCAGTTTTTGGATTTATATTTGTCTGTATTAAATCCAGGTGTTATGGGACCCTCGGTGGAGGCTACTCTTAAACTCGGTATCGCCATCCTGAACGGTGGAAACACAAACGTGCAGCAGGTACGCCTCAGTATTACATTATATTTTATTTTGAATTGGATATTGAGTATTTTAATTCTGAAGTAATTTCATCACTTTGCAACATAGATATTTTATACACAACCACATTATACAATTCAAAAGAGTTTCAAACGACACCAGTCCCACATTGTTTGAGAAAGAGGCTGAGGAGGAGTTTAGTCAACTGTGGAGCTCTATTTAAGGTTAAATGGTGCCTATGATGTTACTAAAGAGCTCATTGTGTTTTAATTGATTGTTTTTCCCAGGTCAGGGATATAAAAAAATGTTTGCAATAATTTATTAAAGAATAATTATGTAATTAGGCAGTTAATTAATGACTTTTTTAGATTATGGTGACATAATGGACATTTTGTTACCAAGGCTAAACCTCTGTTCAAAGCTATTTTTTATTTAATTAGGTTAATTCAAAGCAAAATGCGCATTATTCAGCGTTGTATATATTTTAGAAAAAGGGTCTCTCATCATTTCTCTTCATTTAAATGTTGTTCAACATATTCTGAGAATCGAATCATAAGGCCAGTATTACGAATCTAATTAAATTTAGCATTTTATGTTCTCTCACAGTGTTGAATGAGATGTTATTCTGTTTGGATTCTGATAGAAAATGTTGGAGTATCTGAGAGAGAAAAGAGATGTGGGATTCTTTCACAGCCTGGCGAGCCTCATACAGTCCTGCAGGTATTGTCTCTGTTTCCACTTATATTTTTGAACGCGTGTCAAACGCAAAGCCTGAGGGCCAAATACGGCCTGCTGTCCCGTTTCATTCCCACTGCGTGAACTCGCAAAACAATAAATGTGAAAACAGCCCACATTATCTAGACTTCACAGCTAACCTGTAGCACACTGTGTTCTGTGTTCTGTCTGTGAGCTGTTTTTAGATCTCTTTCTCATCATCATTATAATATTTTAGAGATGAAATTCTGTAGATCAGTTCAGGAAGTGACATCAAAACAACATAGCCACTCACAGCATGTGGTCGTTGGTTGTGTGTATGTATGTGTGTATATATTTTTTATGTATATACAGTACAGTATATCTATATCTATATATCTATATCTATATATCTATATATCTATATCTATCTACCTATCTATCTATATATATATATATATATATATATATATATATATATTTTTTTTTTTAGACTTTTTTTTTTTTTGCTAAATGTTGCATCTCTGCACTGCATGTGTATGTTGCAGTGTTTTAGACTTGAATGCTTTCGAGAGGCAGATGAAAGCCGAAGGTTTAGGAACCGCAGCTGAAGGCGATGCAGGTACGTCAAAACCAATACACGTTAAATCAGAGAGATACTCTATGTATAACATGGCTTTGCAGAAGAATAAGATCAAATTGCTGGTATCTGGCATGTTCTCCCCCTGTATTACCTCTATTTCTGTCTGTGTTTGCATTAGGTGAAAAGGTTATGGCAGATGAGCCGCTGACTTGTGATCTCTTCCGCTTCCTGCAGTTGCTATGTGAAGGACATAATGCAGGTGTTTAGCCGCCCAATTGGACAATAAATCACCCACAGCTCAAGGCTGGCGAAACAAAGCAATAACTCAAAATCTCACTGTGTGATTATTCTTGCCTCTGTTTTTTTTTCCTCCTGTTTTTTTTTGTGACTAGATATAAAGAATGAATTTTACTGCATGTCTAATGGTTAACAAAGCCCTTGACAGAAGTAAGAAGAAGTAATAATACTAATATGATTTTAAAATAAAAAATTATAATGACAATGCATAGGAAGATTGGGGTGTTTGGTCTCATGCTACATAATAGTACTATGAATGCATTGATTTTATTGTAATGAATAGATTCCAGATATCACAGACATTGGTGATCCCTATTTAAATTCACTTGTTCCTATTATTAATTATTAATATCCTCACTTTAATAGTGTCACATTTTCAATAGTTTTCTCTTTGGCTGCACCTGTACTGTTTTTTTCAAGAAGGCAAGCTAAAGGAATTGTTCAATCTTCTCCAAATAATTTATTTAAAGGTGTGAAATCTACCACTGCAGAGGTTTCACTTTACACTCAGGTGAAGGTCTTTTTAGAAAATCTGTCACACTAGTCCTAGTCACAAACAGTAGCATGCTCTTTTATGTAGAGTCTAGAGCATTAGTAATGAGCAAGCATGCAAATTCAGCCTGTAAAATCTTTGGTGAGCACAGAATATTTGAGTATACTGTATACAATCCCTGGCCAAAAAAAGTCAACTAGTTAGAAGTGTCAAATTGTTGGGTTGCATAAAGCAAAGAAAACAGCTTATATACAGTTTGCACAATATAACTGCTATTGTTGCATTTAAAAAGAAAGAAAGAAAGAAAGAAAAGACAAGCAATATACACTGCTCAGGCAAAAAAATAAAATAAAAATCACACACACTTAAGATTTCATTCAATCACTTTTAGCTTTGATTACATGCTTCCATTCACATTTTGAATCATGCAATGAGGGAAGAAAAACTCCATAGATGTGATAACCTGGTCATTCAGTGCATTAAGGTCATCAGCTGTTTTCATTTTATTGCCACATAACATTGCTGAGTCTAGATCTGACCAATTGAAGGAACCCCAGATCATAACACTGTCTCCTGAGGCTTGTACAGTTGACACTATGCATGATGGGTGCATCGCTTCATGAACTTTCCTTTTTACCCTTTTTATCTTCACCTTTACCTTTTTTCCAACCACATTTCTTCCACAAAGTTGATGGTTCAGCACTATCCTTCATTTGTTGAAGTAACTTCAAATCTCCTTAGTTGTTTTATATATGTGATATGCTCAAAACTGATTTTTCTCATGACAGATTTTCAGAACTATTTGAGGACTCAGACAGGAAACAACACCACCGTAAATATTGTCATCTCCACAGTAGACTACCTGCTCCGACTGCAGGTAAATCACCACTGTAAGCTTAACTAAAAGGACAAGAATGTTTGAAAGTTCTTTGTTGTATATTTAATTTACATTTACAATATGAGCAGTACTGTTTGAATTATTAAACATGTGCAGGCGTGCACCATCTTAAATCAAGAAGAATAAATCATTTATACAGGTGTGAACACCCTGAAGTAGGCTGTAACTGTGCGATGTGTTTAGGATACATACAGTAGTGAATACACAATAGTATAAAATAGGATAAAATTGGAGGGTTGCGTCAGGAATGGCATCCAGTGTAAAATCTGTGGATCAGATGGTCCGTTGTGGCGACCCTTTGATGGGAGCAGTCGACATTTGCACACTATGGGCAATTTGGAAATGCCAATTAGCCTAATTAAATTAGCCTCTTTGGGCTGGGGGAGGAAACCGGAGAACCCAGAGGAAACCCACCATGCACCGGGAGAACAGGCAAACTTTATGCACACAGACCTGATGCAGGAAACGAACCTGGGACCTGGAGGTGCAAGGCAACATTTCCAACCACTAAGCCACTGTGTCGCCATAATAGTGACTATACAGTAATAAATATATTGCAGTGAAAATACAGTTGTGATTCTACCATGGTAAATTTGTGTTAGTGAATATACATTAGCAGATCCCTAAATGTGTGATATGTTTAGAAGTCCATCAGTGACATTTATCTGTATTATTTTTTAACTCTAAGTATACTGTGGGCCATATACAGTATTGAATGCACCATCATTAATAGATGGTATTAAATACACTCTTGGGAATATATAGTAGAGTGATGGTAGTGAATATACACTAGTACATCTGTAACTGTATGCTGTGTTTAGGAGTGCATCAGTGACATTTACTGGTATTATTCTTTAAATCTGACTCTATAATGATGAATATACAGTAGTGAATACACCATTGTTAATATAATGGAGTAGATGAAAGGGTGTGCATCCATATCTGTGTGCTGTGTTTAGGAGTCCATAAGTGACTTTTACTGGTATTACTCGGGGAAAGATGTAATTGATGAACACGGCCAGCGTAACTTTTCTAAAGCAATCAGGGTGGCCAAACAGGTATTCAACACTCTCACAGAGTACATCCAGGTGAGAAGCTTCCTTTCTTAGAAATCATTACACACAAATCAGTTATTTTTGTTAGCCCTTTACATGTCTAATTTAAAATGACATAATGAACCAAATTATATTTTTTTATTAAAATATGTAATTCAATATATATTTAATTAATAAATGCCTGTTCCAAGCATCTCTAATTTACAACTCCCTCTGTTTTTTTTTTTTTTTTTATGGGGGGTGCTGGGGTGTGGATTTGATACATCTCATATTAACAGAATGCTCAATCATGGAATTGGGGCTTTTTGGGCTTTATTTAGGGGAGGCAAAATACTGTTTAAAAGATTAAGGCATATATTTTTTTTATATATTTTTATATATAAATTTTTTTTTTAATTATTAAATATTTAAATTTCTTGAGCTTCCCTTATAGCAATTATTGCTGTTTCTCTTTCATGCTGTTTTTTAAGCTTGTCTTGCATCTTGAAGAATCTGCAATCAGTCTTCTGGAAACATTGAATGCCTCACTTGTTACAGTATGCTTAAAGAGCTAGAACTAGCAGCTTTTTCATTTATCTGAAAAATACAGTAGTTGGCTATGGAAGGACGTAAAGATCTACAATTAGCATCTATGGCAAAACAGCAAAATAATATCCCTAGAAAGTGCCAAGAGATTTGAACAGTACCAAAAGATCATGTGACAAAATATTAATTGTCAAGGAAAAGTAAAAAAAAAAAAACTGGGACGTTTCAAGTAATTTCTAATCTTAGATGTGAAAATTGTTGTTTTTTTGCAAGACAATTATTTTTTTTATACTTATCAAATATCCTAAAATCCTAACAATATCCTAAATAACCTAACATTTTAGTAATTTTAGTAAACTTTAATTTAAAAAATATGGTTTACTGTTTAATGTTACAGGTTGCATAACAAATTATTAACTCATACATTTACAATGATACACAATTAATTTTATTATATTTTTTAATTTATTATTATTATTATTATTATTATTATTATTTTAAGGGTCCGTGCACTGGGAACCAGCAGAGTTTGGCCCACAGTCGGCTGTGGGATGCCGTGGTCGGCTTTCTTCACGTTTTTGCCCACATGCAGATGAAGATTTCTCAGGTCTGCATAAAAACACCACTGCAAGGATAAAATGATTATCTCTGAATTAACTATTTATTTTCAGAATTTTAATTAAGTTCTATAGAAGCTCTGAAAAACCCCTGGATTTAATGGATGTGTTGGAAGTGACTGGTTTAGGAAATTTGAATAAATATATAAATACATGAACTTTAATTATATGAGGTGAACATTTTGTGCCGTATGCCACCAGAAGTTTGATATTCATGCAAAACAGATTGTGCTATTTATAGGATGTACATAACAGCAAATGTCAGTCTCAGGTGATCTGACATAAAATAAAATACTTGAGCTAAAAATAAGCTATAAGTACTGTGAGAGGTGACAATATTGTACAACATCATCCAGGATTCGAGTCAGATCGAGCTGCTGAAGGAACTGATGGATCTGCTTAAAGACATGGTGGTGATGCTGTTGTCTATGCTAGAAGGTAAGAACTAAGCAATACAGTAAGTACAAATCACAGAATAATATTCCTCATCTACAGTAGAAGACTGAAGTAAGCCCATTCTTTGACAATATATACTTCACCACCAGTCAAAGGTTTTTAAACATTTTAATATCTTAATATTTTAAGAATATAAGTCTTTAGAAAAGCTCCACATGCTGTAAGAATAAACAAGTATTTAATCAGAAGAGTATAATGTAGTGGAATGGATGTTCTGTTTATTACATTTAAGGACGATCAGCCACAAGATTAACACCACATACCATTAACGCATTAACGTTGATCACCTATACGTGATCACACTATACACAACCAAACTCGGGACAGTCATCCATTGTAATGTTTTGGCTTATCTGTGAATCTAATGTGTGATGAGGAAACCATTTAAAAGTTGGAAAGTTGTAGGTGGTATTTTGTGAAAATAGTTAAATAATTTGTCACAAAAATATAGACTGAAACCTTTAAAAAATGCTTTACAGTGAATAGTTTTATTATTTTTATTAAAATATTTTATTGATTAATCACAATTTATTTAAATACTCAGATTTACTTGTATTATAAATGTGCAATTTTGTAATGAAAAAATGCATGACAAACTAGTAAGAGGAAAGAAATTATGCAGTTTTATAAAATTTTAAAAGTTGACATCTCGCAGCAAGTTTTTTGAAGCCATTAGGATCAAACTTGGTCATACTATGATTAATTTGCCTTAAAAATAATGCCTTAAAATGTCTAGATTAATCACGTGTTAATGAGTTAATATTGAAACCCTAATTTTAATATTCTTTATATTACGTTCTCAGGAAATGTTGTTAATGGCACAATCGGCAAGCAGATGGTGGACATGCTGATGGAGTCATCCAGCAACGTTGAAATTATCCTCACGTTCTTCGACATGTTCTTGAAACTCAAAGACCTCATATCCTCTGATGGCTTCAAAGAATATGACCCTGATGGACAAGGGCTTATCTCCAAGAAGGATTTTCAGAAGGCCATGGAGGGCTACAAACGCTACACAGCAGCTGAGATGGAATTCCTTTTGTCTTGCGCAGAGATGAACGAAAACAAGCTTCTGGACTATCGTGCATTTGTGGCCCGTTTTCATGAACCGGCCAAGGACATTGGCTTTAACGTGGCTGTCCTTTTGACAAATCTGTCAGAGCACATGCCTCATGATCCTCGATTACGGAACTTCCTGGAGTTAGCTGACAGCGTGCTCAGGTATTTCCAGCCTCACCTGGGCAGGATTGAGATCATGGGCAGCGGGAAACGGGTCGAGAGAGTTTACTTTGAAATCAGCGAGTCGAGCCGGATGCAATGGGAGAAACCACAGGTAATGAATGGTGTTAATCTTGTTAAAGTAAACCTGTTTAACTAGATGCCTATTGTATGTTTATTTTTAACAGGAAAGTAATGTAACTAGCTTTTTCAGTCTGTTTATTATAGACTGCAAATGTTTTTTTGATGAATTATACAAGTATTTGTGTTTCAAGCTGGTGTTGTTGACACTGCTCATGACAAATGAACACATTAGTCAACCTTCGAGACATGAAATATACACATGTAATTAGCATTATCACAATGGGATGCCCATCAGGTAGGTAACCTGATGATGAATACAAAAGACTTTCCTTGTGGAAATTCTGAGTGAAAATTTACGTGAATAGGTTAGAACACCTATAATTGGTAACAGTAAAAGGGGACACTTAGTACATAGATTGTGCTAAAACAATGAACTTACAGAATGTAATAACAATCTATCACTCGGTATACATTCAAATAATTTCCCTAGGTCAAGGAGAGCAAACGTCAATTCATATTCGACATTGTTAATAAGGGAGGAGAGAAGGAAAAGATGGAGCTCTTCATGAGCTTCTGCGAGGACACCATCTTTGAGATGCAGCTGGCTGCCCAGATCTCTACCTCCGACCGGGATGATGAAGTGCTGGGAACAGAGGATGATAAAGTGGATGAGAAGAAAGAGAAGGATATAAACCCAGCTATACATAACGATGACACTAAAGGAGAGAAGAAAGGCTTCGTGATGAAACAGCTTTTCATGGCCCCTCTCTGTGGCTTGATGATGCTAATATGTCTTCTCTCCATAAAGAACATGAAGAGGCAGATTAAAAGGACGACCATGAAGGGTCTCATTTTGGCCATGTCCCTTTTCTTCCAGAAGGTTTTATCAGCCATTTTTCATGCCATCTTGGCCACCGTCTGCTTTTTCCAACATGTTATATACCTTGTCTTTCTCAGTGGTTGCATTATTGAGTTTGCCAAAGAGACCAAACTCTCCGATTTCTTCAGCGATCTGCCAGACCTGACACTGGATGATGTCACAGGGGTAAATGAAGGGGTCATACACAAAGTCAAAGATCCCACACAGACCATGTCACCCAAAGGTGACCTTCAAGCATTGAGTCTGAACTTATCAGCTGTGTCCAGAAACCCTCAGCTATTAACAGAAATGTTTGGTCTTCGTTTAAGAAAGGAAGGAGGACATTATATACTACTTAGTCGAGATTCCAACAGCAGCATTGGTGACGTAATGAATTCCTCTAAATATCAGGTCAGTAGAATACAGTGCATTACATACACATACGCACACTGTACACTATAATGTCATTAGTGTTAAAGAAGTTTATTGTACATTCATAATAAAATGTAATTACAATAAGAAGTAAATGAAAGACTTAGCCCTGGTTACTGTAGTTAGATGTTATTCATGTGCCTCACTAATACAATAATAAATTCAATTGAATTAAAAAGCCAGGTTATTCTCATTTGGAGAAACAGATCTCAGATCTCATTTTGATACAAGCTCTAATCGTATTTACAAATCCCAGTTGTTTTTATTCAGAGATGCCTAGCTGCATAGCTAGCAATGGCTATGGTAGTCAGATCTCTTTTTGAAAGAAAAGAAAAAAGAAAAATCTACAATTCTTAGTTGTATTTTTATTTAAGTGAATGTGTTAGCTAGTTATAGCTGATATCTCATTTTAATACAAGAGCTTATTTAAAAATTGTTGTAGTTTTATAATAGCAAAGCTATCCATACATAGTTTGCTAGTCATAGCTTAAGCAAACTCTTTTCTATAAAAAACATTAAATCTAACCTTAAACATATTAAACATATTTAACATTAAAAACATTAAATTTAAAAATCCTATATTTAGTTTTTATTTGGTTTAAATCCTAAATATTCTAGCTAGCTCTCATAGTATAGCCACATATTTTATTTAGAGGTGTTTTCATAAATTCATTTTAATTTAAAAGCTAAAACACTAGCTAGTTAGCAATACCGTGCTCAAAAATATCTTTTGATATGACACTGAAAACTATTTAGCAAAGATCTTGGTGTGTTTTCATCTAAGCTGCTTTCTACTGTATTTCAGATCTCTTTTCACTACAAGAAGTAAAACTTTTTCATTGAATCTGCAATTACAGCTAACAGCTAATTAGCAGCAGCCTGTAGACAGCCTGTAAATCAAGATCTAATCCTGGAGCTATGTTACAGATCCCTTTTCAATTCCTTCTCAATTTCAAATCATTTTAATTTAGCCGTTGCTGCTATAATTGTATTTAAAAATTATGTTCTATTTACCGTAAGTTGCTAACTGTCCATGGCTTCGCTAGCTGTATTATGATGAACAAAACTAATTCTATTTAATGTTAATTTAAGGTGAGATTTTTTTTCTAACTAGGAGGCTAGCTAGTTAGCAGTTGGTTAAAGAAAAGTATTATTCACACCTCAGTAATTATGGTATAGCAAAGTTATTTTAGGTTTTTTTTTTTTTTTTTTTTAAAAAGCTGTTGTAGGAATTTTTTGAGTTGAACATTATAATCACATATTAAGCTTATTGGCAAATTTCTGATTTGTTTTGTTATAAATGCCTACTGATACAAATTAAGCACTTCTTTTGAGCTGTGCTTTACAGATATGTATATTTGTGTGTGTGTGTGTGTGTGTGTGTGTGCGTGTGTGTGTGTGCGTGTGTGTGTGTGTGTAGGAAACAGTATGTGAGAAGGATTTAAAGGATGTAGAGGATGAGGAGAATCTTTCCGAGACTGAAAAAGCAGAGTAAGGACTTTTTATTTGCCAATAACATAAAGCATTTATTCCGTGTGTCAGACAGATCTTATTGACTTTATACCAGCAGATTAAATTAGTCTGTCATATAAATCAGATTTGTCTCATTAAATCTAAAAGCCTAGCTAAAAGCATTGTTCTTAATATTTCTTACCAACCTTATGGAGTTTTGGGAGAAGGAACACATCTGAAACTTCATCTCACTCCTGGTTAACTTCATACAGTATACAGTAAATTCCTGTTTGTTTTTTTCTCTTTTTGCTCAAACTGTTGGAGTTTCTACAGTATATTTCCCCTTCTCCCTTTCTAATATTCACAGACTATTGACTGACTATGATTGGGATGTTGTTAACATGATAATACGTTTAAAATTCTGTATGTGAAATACAGGTAAAAGTTAGTTAATTAAAACATGGATAAATTCTTAAACATGTAGTTCTAGTGTCCCAGACTACTACAATTACAAAGTACCTTAAAATTTATTATTGTTTTTGCTGTAATGTCTCAATCTTTTTAACATCCCAAATGTCTTTAAGATCATAAGAAGAAGAGAAATCTGAACTTTTTAAGGGTTACAAGGGCTAAATGGCAACAAACTTATGGACTCGGCCTCACAACTCACTGCAAAAATGTATTCACAGTACACGTTTATCTTTTACTGATAATGTTTTTAATATTGTATAATTTAATATCTTATAACATTACAGCCATTTAAACCATAAAAGTTTCTTATAAGTAGATAATTTTTATTCTTTCTTTTATTTGGATAAGAAATGCTTTAAATTGGAAAAGTTGAAGAAATTGTGAAAGTAAAGGGGCACGGGTGCATCAACTTTTTCTGGGCAAAACGGCGATGTTCCTGAGATATGGCCAGTAAGCTTTAAGTTGTTTTTTTTTTTTTCAGCTTTTGTGAGTGAGTTGAGGGGCTTAGTTTGGCCAGGATGTCAATAGCTCTCTCTCTGCATGGCATAATCTGTTTTATTTACACTCCCTTGAAAGAGAATGTGACTGTGCTGTTTTATGGCTGAATATCTCAGGAAGTGTTTGTCCCAGACACTCATTTTTAAATGTTCCAGAGAGAAGGCGTTACTTTTGCTTTTCACTTTTACGTTTTTTTGTTTGTGTTTCCAAAACTGTGTTCAGGATGGTGGTATTTCCATGGTGATTTAGTAGGTGGTTTTGTGAAAAACCGGCAGAGTGTAAAGTTAATTCATTCCTATGGTGTTTTCGGTCCCAAACGAACCCAGATAACTTCCCTAAAGCTTGACCAATCTCCTCCATTTTTTGTAGCACTCGGGAGACCATGCTGAAGGTTGTTATATAAGATTTGTGGGGGTATGTGCAGAACTGAGTGAGAATCAGAGCAAGAGAAATAGAGGGAGTTTTTAGATGATTCACTCCCTTTACGCTCTAGATGGCAGTTCATTATTAATTGAGCAAGTTGAAGTTGATTTTGGAAGCAGTTCAGGCCAATTTTGAAGTGGCTACGCATTTTCGATTGATGCGATTTTCCCATGTACAGGTAGTGTTTGACATGGCGTGTCTCGTTTTCGATCAGAGCTTTCGGTCAGCAAGGAGTCACTGGAACAAAGGTGGCTTGGCACAGGTCCCAAAATAATACTCGTAGTTTAAAAATGGTTTAAGGTTGATTTAATTTCCCTAGCGTTTGGCTGAAAATGTGTATACTGTATAAACAGGAACTTTGCGAAAACCCTTGGTCGGATTCCTTAGAAAAGTAATAGCATCAGATCTGGCTGCTTTATATCAAATATCAAAGCTTTTGAGCCTACAAAAGTGCAATAGTAATAATAAAATGTACTACTACTACTACTACTACCACCCATGATACCAGACAATCTATATTGCAAGAAAAAAAAATCTACAAAAAAGTTATAGTAGTAATAAAAATATAAATTTAAAATGGACATATTATGCAAAATTCACTTTTTTTAGTCAGTTTAGACATTCCAATAGGTCTACAGGTCATTTGTACAAACAAAAAGCCTAAGTCTACTTTTTTTTCCCCCCTAGTGTGACCTCATATAAGAAATCCCCCTCCCCTATCTTTTTGCTCAGCTCTGCTGTTCTCTGGAATTCATCTGGAACAGTATATCTCAACAGTAGCTCATTCACATACAAAAAAAATGCATTCTGTTATACAGTCGATATTTCAGCTAGGGCAGTAGGTTTTGTGGGAGCTCTGAAACATGTGTTAACTTGTTAAAGAAATAGCTAAATGTGGTTAATTTAGAATATATTGCATTGATAAAGATAACCAGATAATTATTACTATTTACATTTTACTATATTTTAAGGTGTCACCATGAAGCCCCTTATAATTCCAGCTGAATTTCTTATACTTTTTCCATTTTAGTTTCTTTTTCTTAAAATACTAATAGTTAATAGTTTCAGCAATATTTGTGCCAAAAAAATGAGAAGTATGTCTTTCACAGAGGTGAGGACGACGAGAAGAAGGACAAGAGGAAGGAAGACGAGGTGAAACGCAGATTCAGGAGGATGAGCTTGCACAAAGCAACAGAGCCTGAGGTTCAAGAATCAGCGATGTGGAAAATAATCAGTTCTCAGAAGACAAAACTGCTCGTAAGGCAGAACTGTGTGTCTTCTTCTTTTCTCATGCTGTCATTGTGTCTCTGGTCTGTCAGCTTCTTCCTTTCCATACTGCTTCCAGACATGCTCTATTCAAACACTGCCTGTATCAGGATATCGATGTCATGATAACAAAAGAGATTGTTCTCTATACAAAATATGCAAATAAGTATATTATTATTATTCCTTAGAGTGGAAATATCAATGTGACAGAAATATTTCATTGTTGTTGTTTTTTTTTGAGCAGATTTTCATTTTTGTTCCTGATGTGAGCAGATTTGATAACACAGAGGTGTAAATGCAATCAGTGTGATTCAGGCTTTCTTCAAATCTGACCTCAAATATTATGCAGTTGAAAACGTACATGATTGCAAGGTGGAAATGAAGCCATGTAACAAACATATTATATATTAACTACATGTTTTGTTTTGTTTTTTAGAATTATTTTGCAAGAAATTTCTACAACATGCGAGTGCTGGCACTGTGTGTGGCCTTCGGGATCAACTTCATACTTCTGTTCTATAAGGTGAAGTACTTGCGAATCTCATCGCAAGCTCACACTCATAAAGTCTTAAGTGGATCAAGGTCAAGTCAAGATCTATCCAAATGAAAGCAAAACCAAGAGTCAAACTCAAGACCAAGACTTGTTGCCATTATTTATGCATTGCGTCAAGTTCGAAGTAGGATTTATATCTGTGTCTGGTCAAATTGTGTGCATGAGAATAGAAAAGACAACACCACATGTTTCTTTTAAAAATTTAGTCAGACCACGGCCCACAAAACTGTGAACAAGTACAAGTGCAAAGAAGTTAGATTAGTCAGATAAGTTCAATTCAATACAGAAAACATATTGAAATAAGATCCGAGTTTTACAGATTCTTACCGATCAATTTTTCATATAAGTAAATGTAGTTGTAAAATGTAATTTATTAGAAAGCAGAAATGCAGTCAAACACAAAACCTAAAAAAAATATATATGTAAATTGCTATACATGTAGAAATGTATGCATTTCTTTTTTTATTCAAAGATTTACATACACATTTTAAATTTAACATTGTTTATGATTAAACGCACTATATTGCACTCCGTTGCATCCATTGTACATAACCCTTCTCTGTGTATATTTACATATGCCATTTATTTTATCACACTATATATCTTTCTTTATTGCTCTGAGTGTATATACTGTAACCCTTTCTATATATAACCCTTTCTGTGTATATAGTTTACCTATGCAATTTCTTTTTATCATAATATACAATATCTTCCTCATTGCATACTGTACATCTAAATCATTGCAAATATTTGCACAAAACTCTTTCTCTGTACACTGAAAAAAAATGAACTTGGCTACCTGTTACATGTACTAAAATGTAATATGTGTTTTGTACATAATAATTTC
>JAQQZS010000005.1:6238208-6248319 GCA_030068045.1 Platyallabes tihoni | reverse complement strand
TTTTTGTGAAGCTGCTTTGAGACAATGGCCATTGTTAAAAGCGCTATATAAATAAAATTGAATTGAATTGAATTGAACTTCGGCACATTTCAAGTTCATTTTACACGGATACAAATATATACCAATATTTACAGTCGTTAAAATATTTTCAGTCTGTAAGTGAATGTATAAAATATATAGAGTTTATTGTATGTGTGTGTGGGTGAGGGAGAAATCATTAGGCCTCTCCGGTTTCAATGAATCAGTCAGAGAGCACGATGATAGAAAATTGCTGTCCTGTATGTCTGTCCTGATGGTGGACTTAGGATCAAATCCGACTTACGAACGTGCTCCAGGAACGGAACTAAGTCATAAGCCTGGGACAACCTGTAATGTGATACTTGCAAAAATGTAAGAGAAATGTATACATGCTACAGGAATTGAAACAATTAGGCCTTTATTCCATGGCGGCACGCTGATGTGTAGTGGTTAGCTCTGTCATCTTGCACCTTCAGGGTCCGGGTTCGATACTATTATTCTGTGCTTGATGGGTCTCCTATATTATTCTTCGACAGATTCAATTGTCCCAGGTGTAAGGGGTTTGATCTCAGAGCTGAAGCGAGAGCAGCACAGCCTACATCTGTCACGCTACAATTATACAACCTGCAGAGACACAATGACACACACTTCACTTTCTGCAATGATGTTTGTCATTGATTTTGGGTTTTTTTTGAACATTTTTTGAAAGCAGCAGCAGCTTCTTGTATGTCTGTCCATTTACAACATGTTCTTCAGGATTTTTTTTTATAGTGGACATTTGAATACTTTGTCGAGTTTTACAGATTTCTGCAGGTGTTGAACTCCTTCATTATTAGATGCTGTGATCTCTGCGTGATCTTTGCAGGATGCCTCTATAGGCAGGTGAGCAAAGGCACTGAATGTGCTCTCTTTGTTGAGATTTTAACTTATTGTATTGGGGACTGAGTAAAGCACACCGGAGCATTTTATTACCTCTTGCTTCACGAGGTAAAGAATTTTAAAAACTACAAGCGCAAAAAAAAAAAAAAAGAATTCTGGAAAAAGATGAAAAATAATTAAAGAAACAAAAATCTAGCACCCTGAAATAATGTTATTGTTCTCTCACTCTCTCTCTCACTTATTCCCTCTCCCTCACACAGTTATTTTTATAATCATCACTTACTGTACAGTATTTTCTCCCTGAAGTGTTTTTTTTAATAGTTATGTCAGCTTCTCACTCCTCCTTCTTCACAAACTTTGTCCTTGAAATTATGATTACATTTATTCATTTTTGAACCATTTTTATTGCCAGTACTGTTCAGTACTTGTCATTGTCAGTACAATATTGTTTAGTACACCTTGGGGATGTATTATCTTTTATTGTCAAATGAAAAGATAATACATGTCAGAGAGAGGCTCTTCACTTCTGTGTCTCCTACATTATTGTAAGAGACATTTACAGTAGGTATCTCAGGTTTGAAAGATTTGATCTCGGACAAGGGTTTGAGCACAACCTTCATCAGAGACCCCGTAATCACACATCTTGCAGTTCATTACAATTAAAATATACCACAATTGTGAAATGAATACAATAAACTCTACAGAAGATTTACAAACGCATTCAGCTTTTTCATTTATAACAAAATTTGTGATGAATCAAGACCATTTGGGGATTTTAGTGAAAGGAATCTTGAGGAAAAACTACATGGGTTTAATACTACTTGTTCACTGGGATGTTTTTGTAACAGATCTGACAACCCTGCTCATAGCAGATAGACAAAGATAGATATATTGAAAATTCACTAACAAAACTTTCAACTGTAAGATTACACATCGCTGTGGCTTGAAATTTATGTTAAGCTATGTTCTTTGCTTGTTTCATTTTCAATTTTGGTCTTGCTTTTAAACCTTGAAGCTCACAAAGCATTTATTTTGTGTCTCAGGTACAGTTTGCGTGATTAGATACAATGTTTCACAAAATGTTACAGTAATTTCAGACACAGCAGTGTGTTGGATCTCAAAGTTGAATCAGCACAGCCTTCATCTGAGATTTCACAATGACACACAGCTCATCTTTACAACTACTAAACCAAGATGCAAATTTGTTGATGATGTGGTTCTTATGAGATCAGCATGGTGGCTTAGTGGTTAGCACCATCGCCTTGCACCTCCAGGTTCAGCGGTTCGATTCCCACCTCAGGTCTGCCTGCATGGAGTTTGCATTTTGCATGTTCTCCCTGTGCTTGGTGGGTTTCCTCTCCAGGTACTCCGGTTTCCTCCTACAGGCCCCCATAGTGTGCGAGTGTATGTGTGTGTGTGGCCTGCCATAGATTGGCACACCATCCAGGGTGTACCCCATCTTGTGCCCTAAGTCTCCTGGGATAGGCTCCAGGCCCACCGCAAACCTGTTTACAGGATAAAGCAGTGTAGATGATGAGTGAGTGAGTGTTTTATATATTGAAATGTCCAAAACATTAACACTTTTTGAACACTAGTGATAGTTATTAACGTTACATATTCTAAAGGAGCCAAAGTTGAAATCACGGTGTTTATTGAATAGTGGTGTAATTTATAAGTATTGAAATATTCTATACTTATAAAGTTATGTTTAGCTGTCCCTTTCATATTCCATTTCTTTTTCTAACAATGTAACAGAAGAACTAAATCTGTTATCATCTCTGTATTTACTCAGATCTAATTCCTCCAGCTCCTGTGCTGATGACACACAAACAAAACACCTGAGCAGACAAAGAGATTTCCAGATTTCAGATAGTGTTGGATTTGCTCCACTAGGGAATAGTCACCAAGTTCTTTCATACAATAGAACAGGTTGATGGATTTCTCCAGACGAAGAGCTTCACTGATCTTCTCCCTAAAGCACTTTTCTGTTTTTCTCTTTCCTGGCTGGGAGCTGCTAATTGTCTGTGTTTTCAAGAGTTTCTGATTGGTCTCCTGTGAACGACACAGAGGAAAACATAGTAGGGAAAGATCCAAATGTTCAGTCTTACTGTTTGAATTACTTAATCTGCAGCACTCCTGTGGATGTCTGCATTTGTTATAAATGACTGCCTCTGTTTAAGAGCATTTATCTGTTTATTCGTGAACATCAGGTGCACATACAGAGCTGCAAGATGCTCCTGAATACACAGATGAACAAAGCAAGAGCACTTTACCCTGGTGAAGATCAAACTCCTCTCTGAAGATCAGCATACACACATGTGGTTCTGTCGCATCACTGCCGCACTCCATCAGGTTCTTTCTTCAACAGCTCAAAAAATACAGTTGTCCCAGTTTCTTTATGTCTCTTTTTGTATTATGTTTGTCTGAATGATGAGGAAGTGTGTGTGTGTGTATATTGAGTCAGAGCTTTGGCGATCGTTCATCCAACATTCTTTCTTGAACAGCGGCTGAAATCCAGCAAAAGCCTGGGATGTGGCACATGATGAAGAGGCCTATTAATGACTTCTGGTGTGATGATGTTATTGGCCAGGCTCTGATCACTGATCATCTTCCTGAAATACTTTTCTTTCTGTGGGTCATTGAACCCTCATACCTCGTGACTCGACTGACACACTCAGAGTGGATTTGATCAGCTGCTGCTGGTCAGAAGGAGATCCAGATAAGAGCAGATTCCCTTTGATCAGGTTTATCACCAGCACATGATGCATCACTGATGCAGAATCAGTTACATCACACACTTTGACTGTGTTCTGGAAACCCAGAGGGAAACGACACCCGTACAATCTGTGAAAAATGAACAGAACCTTTTCCAAACTGGACATTTTCTGTTTCTCTTGTTTCCTTAAAGCAGACATAAACGTGCTCCATCAGATTTGTTTTCTGGTCCTTCATCAATTCAGCTCTCTGAAGGGAAGTAGAAATAAGAGGCAGACGTCCTGATTTGCTTTCCTTTTAGCCCGGTCCAGAATGAACTTCTGCACAGAAGACGCCAGCGTCTCCCTTTGTCAGGACAGCTCTGATAGGTTCGCCTTTTTTAGATAAGTGCTTAAACATGCCATTGTATTTGACAGGTGTTTCCTCTGTTGTTTTTCTGGATGCTTCTTCGATCTGTCTCACTTCATGTTCGTTACTTATGTCTCTACTGTGATGTCCCCGTCTGTGATGCTGAGCTCTGTGTAGACTCATTCAGGAGTGTTTGGTTTTCCTAGTTTATTATCACTCCATTTAAACACTAACACTCCATCATCAGATTGAATTTAAACTTTTCCTGGAATATAAGTACAGCGGCAGATTCTGGGTCCTCGAATATAGGACAGGGTGGAGTAGGAAGACATGGTGAGATATTGGGTCCAGTTATTAGAGTTTGATATGGGGTGAGAGAGTGAGATATTGGGTCCAGTTATTAGAATTTGAGGTCTCTTGTTATTACAGATAATCATGATTTATGATGGTAGCACTACAGTCTGTATTTGCCTGATTCTACTGTATCTTATAATCTAATCACTCTGTAGTTAATAATAGCAGAGAGGTGTATAATACCAGTGTGTCAGTGTCACAGCTGTGTTGTTGGTGTTGATCTAACCCTGCAGCTGTGATGATGTTCTTTTTCACTCTGTCTCCTGCCTTCTGTACTGTAGATCACTGTGGACAAAATAAAATAGCTGCTGAAAAATGTCATTCTTATTCATTTAATATCTCACTATTACAACTAGGCCTAATTTTACTGAAATCATTGTCACAATTGTATTAATATTTAGATGAATAAATATCTAGGCACTAAATAAAAAACAAGCACTGAAGACCTTGAAAAAAAATTTTTTCTTCTCCAAATCCCATCTGAAGGAATTAAAACAGCAAGATTTTTTTTTATATTTGTTTTTGCAATATACTGTACTAATGACATATGCATTCCTGATCAATTCATATTTGATCAATTTCATAATTATGAAACTTATTAACTTAACTTATTAAATTACTTACTAACTTATAATTATGACTGCGATGGATTGGCACCCTGTCCAGGGTGTACCCCGCCTTGTGCCCGAAAGTCTCCTGGGATAGGCTCCAGGCCCCCCGCGACCCTGATCAAGGATAAAGCGGTATAGAAGATGAATGAATGAATGAATTATAATTATGACTTACTATATCATAATTATGAGATAAGAAGAAGCAGTTTGTGGCAAGGGGCATTTTAGCGCATGACATCGGAAACGAAAGCTACTGCATCCTTTTGCTCGGAAGCGCCTCATTGCACACCCATGGAGATGTAATAATTATGAGATATTAAGTCATAATTATGAGATCAGGATTAAGTTTAAGTTACTGTTTAGGTTTTTCTTTGATAAATGTCTACATCTGACTCCAAGTATCTAGTTAGCGAGGGGCAACCTTGCTAAAGTGCAAAAATGTGAATTTTCTCGAATGTCCACTAGGAGCTGGCTCCAAAAGTGAGTCAATCCCTACAGACCCCCAAGTTAAAATCCCCAACAGAAATAAACCTGTTTACAGCCTGGTACAAAAAAAATAAAAAAATTTAAAAAAAAGGATTGGTATATATAGCAAGATTTCTAATTCATGACAACTGTACAGGGGTGAATTTTAATTTAACTCATCAGTTAAAGTCATATTAAGCCATAAACTTAGGCGTTATGGGGGGCTTGGCCAATTTATTTCAGGTGCCAAACCGCTAGCTGTCTGCTATGCATTACTTTAGTTAACCAGCTAACTGGAATCGTTTGTTGTTTAACTTATCACAGGAAATGTAGGAACTGACACAGGATGGCGTGTAGAGTATGGATGGTGGTGTTCAAACAACGCAAAGTATAGTTAGCATATAGATTCACATTATCCACTTTAGCATTTTAGCTAAAGTGAGGTAAGTACAGTAGGTGTGTTCCAACCAACTGGTAGGTTCTGTTCATCAAGGGCAATGTGCATCCTTCAATACTTTCAATACAAACATGTAACTATTGTTCAATATCATCCAGTACACCAGATACAATAGGAATATCTGTGGAGTCACATTACATTAAAAAGAAATGGCCACAGGGAAAGAATTTGATTCCAGGACAGAAAAACGTGGCACACAACGCAGTTGTTCACCTGACAAAGATATTTTTGCCTCTGCTTCCAAATCTTTGGAAGGTTTTTGTTTTACCTGAGAAAGATCTTTCCCAAGAAAAACTGGTGCCAAGATTAAAGAAGGCATTGTCGTTGGTTCACAGATCAGATACACTAGCAGACTATACTGTAGTTCGACACTGCAATGAGATGTACCGGACACTGAGTAAAATGCGTTTAGCTGGGTTAAACTTACACAGCATGGCATGAACATTATGTGATTAAATGTTTTGTTGAGATTTAATTTACTTTCATGCTTCTTAAGATAATACACCCTCACTCTCTTTGTTTTTTTTTTTTTTTTTCACATTTCTCTGCATAACACACTCTCACTCTCTCTTTATACCACTTATCCTGTTAAGGGGCAAAGGGGGGAACACCCTGGACAGGATGCCAGTCCATCACAGGGCTTTTTTTGTGTGTGAAAGGGGCATGCTGGCCTCTTACTGTACATTCAGGGTCAGGAGTTCAAATCTCACCTCTGCCTTGTGCAGATGTGCAGAAAAAAAAGACAAGATGTCTGAAATCTTCTAATTAAATCATGTAATGCTGAACTGGGGGTGAAACGTTTTGTTTACAGTCGATTTTTTTTTTTTTCAAATTGGATCCAAAGTTTTTTTTTTTCACAGTGAGAAACATTTGATTAAATTGATATGTTGATAAGCAAGTACTCGTTCATCATCTATACCACTTTATCCTGGGTCATGGGGGTCTGGAGCCTATTGCAGGAATCTAAGTGCACAAGACAGGGTACACCATAGACAGGGTGTCAATCTATTGCGGGCCACACACATGTACAATCAGTCTAATCTACATGTCTTTGGATTGTGGGAGGAAACCCGCCAAGCACGGGGAGAACGTGCAATCTGGGTTTGATTCCTGCATCAGGTCTATGTGCATGGAGTATGCACATAGACCTGATGCAGGAATCAAACCCAGATGCTGGAGGTGCAAGGCAACAGTGCTAACCACTAAGCTTCCATGCCACCTGATAAGCTAGTATTTAGCACAAAATATATTAAAAAATAATAATTAAAATGAATATTCTAAAATAATTTAGCATCTTTAGATGAAGTGTTTTGCCAGTTTTTTTTGTTTTTTTTAATGCTTTTAATTTTTGTTGCACAAGAGCTACCTTAGGATTTAATAACAGAATAAACAAATGCAAAAATTCTTTTGATTTTCCTTGATATTCATATATGGCATTGTTGCAGTATTATTTGCTACTACTCATCTTCTTATAATTCTACTGGTGTGCCTGGATTCTACTGGTTTTAACTAGTTTTCAGCTTTTAGCCTCTTTGTCCCCCTTACATTTTTTTACTTTTCTCTTTCCGTCTTTTTTCTACACCATTTAGCATAATTTAATTTCTTTCTATCTCACTCACATGTATTTTCTTTTTGCTTTCTGTACAATCCACCTCCTCTTGTCATTCACCCCTCTCTCTTTGTCCCTGCTGTCCAAAATGGAGCACTCCTCATTGCACCTTTTTGACCTGTACCTGTGGACAAAGTTCTTGACCTCAATCTGCTGCACCATTTTCTCTCTCTCTCTCTCTCTCTCTCTCTCTCTCTCTCTCTCTCTCTCTCTCTCTGTTCCTCTCCCTGATATGTACAGAGCGTGAAATTAAATGGTGGCCTCCATCACGCATGGCCTCCTGATTCCCGCGAGCCGTTAAACCACTGAAGCGTTCACTGTGTGAGTATGTCTTCTGCTGATATAAACCTCATTATCACCAAGACAAGGGGCTACATAGATAACTTTATCCTTGGAGACAGAGAAAGAAAGAAGGACAGACAGAAGAAACTCAGAGGTAAAAAAAAAAAAAAAAACAGGAGCTTTCATGTTTGTCATAGTGACCATATTAACAAGGTCTCCAAATCCCTAAATAAATGAGACAGCTCCACCAGAGACAGAAGTCCCTTTCCTTCCTGTCTCAAAGTATGTGCTGGCCAACTAGCTCCAGTTTTTTTTTATTTATTTTATGTTTTCATAAAGTCCTTTGAATAACTGGTGTTGGCCCACCTGAGAAGCATCACAGAACAGCTGTAGTCAACACGAAACTGCACTACATCCCGCAACACCTTGACTGCCCAGGGATATACTGCATGTACAGATCTTATTTGTGGACCTCCGTTTTTGCATGTAACACAGTACTCCCAGAAATCCTATCCTCCAAGCTCTCACAGCTCACTGCACCCTCTGCCATCTGTCTGTGGATCACCAGGTTCCTGACAGGCAGGTCAGGCTGGACTTCAAGTATGAAGACAGTCAGAACTGGTGATCCCCAGGGATGTGTCCGCTCCCCACTTTTGTTTTATCTTTTTAGTAATGACTGCACCTACTAGGTCACAGCTGTTAAATTCTTGACGTTTGCTGAAAACACTATGATCATTAGACTCATCAAAAATGAAAACAAGTCTGCATATTGACCGAAGATGGAGCAGCTAGTGCTCGGCTACAGTCAGAACAACCCGGAAAGTGGACTTTACAAGAGCCCCATGTCATCCATGGAGACGTTTAGAACTTAGTTCTAGGGACTACTATTTCCAAAGACCTGAACATAAACCTCAATCTCAAAAGGCAGAGAATTGGATATAATTTCTGTGGCAACTGAGGAAGTATGGTCTGCCACAGGAGTTGTTGATCTAGTTTGTTCATCGAATCCATCCTCTGCACATCCATCACCATCTGGTTTGGAGCAGCTACAAAACAGAAGAGGAGCTGACCGCAGAAAAGAGTGGGGAAAAAAGTCCACTTCCTGAATTGCACTCTATAAGAACATGGAAACATGCTGACAAAATTACTACAGATTCCTCACATTCAGGATGTAATCTTTTTCATCTCCTCCCTTCTCGCATGTGCTACAGAACGTTGAATACCCAAACCGCCATGCACAGGAGCAGTTGTTGGCTGCACATAATCATGACTAGCTTCTCACAGTCTGGCTCAAACCCAATTCACATCTATAAATACTGTATTTTACCAACAGTAATACAGTTTATCACTTATTTCCATAAGTGACTCACTTCATTGTTGTTTGAATGTCTTGAGAGTCACCAACAGTCAGAACCAAATTTCTTCTGCGTGTTAACATACTTGGCCTATAAATTTTATTCCATTTTGGATTTGGAAAAGAAGATTAAATTTCAGTGAGAACAAGGGGGAAAAAACAGTTCTGATTCACTGCTAATCAGGACAAACCACAGTGACTTCCATCCAGACCCCTAAATACTGCATGTTCTCACTTCCTGTCTCTGAAACAGAACTTTTCCATCACATCAATCATAATCACTTGTTCTGTGTTTGGATTACATGTGGTTTGGAGGCCAAAGGAAGATGAACGAGGGTCGGTGAGAACCCCTTATGTGTGTGGGAGAGAACAAGGTGATGGATGGCAGAGGTGTGGGAGGCTGGGTAATATAGTCACTCCATGATTTCTAGTGGTTGGTAAGAAATATTCACATGGCAGATTTATGGTTAATGCTCCAAAAGCTTAAGATTAACCTTATTTAACTAGGTTTCCTGGTTGTGCATTTGACATATTTTTCTACTGGAACAATCAAAGGTTTAACCATATAGCTTTTGATTTGAGTGTCTGCTAAATCATTGTCAGGTAGTCCTCCTTCTTCATTAATCCATTGTGTTTCTTTCCCCAAGATCATTACTAATAATACTGTGAGATATAACTGTCACTAATACCTGTATCTATAATGGTACTGCTGTAATAGTCACAAGGATTTTCTCTGTTCATGTGGTCAGCTGCAAAAACAAACTCGAGATTGAAGGTGTAGAATTTGGATCAGGGCCTTCTTACTTGGACAGTAGGCTTTCAGTGCAAAAGGTAATGTGCAGAGGGCCTTGTAGGGATTCTAGTCTGTGAGGAAAGGATAGCGGTGCGAGTCATGTGCATTCTTTTTCCTACTGTCCTCTTTTTCCTACTGTCCTCACTTATTGATCAAGATGGCGCCGGTGAGGTCGGCTGCCGTCACGACTGCTCCGACCTACTTTTCTTTGTTTTTGTATTTTAAA
>JAQQZS010000005.1:6212273-6224412 GCA_030068045.1 Platyallabes tihoni | reverse complement strand
GAAATCACAGACGTCGTCTGAAAAAAATTCAAACTCAAACGTCGTTTGGAAAACTAGTCCCGTCCGAATAGTGCTTAAGTCTGGGATTTTGTATACAGGATAATGTTTTATAGATGATGAGTGATGATTGTGTTACCTATTCCTGTTTCCCATGTGTGTTCTGCTGTGCTTCCCTTTTTCTTTGCTTTTCTTTTTTTTTTTTAGTTCTGATGTCTGTAAGATATCTCTTTTACCACAAAGAGCAGCTGTACAATCAGAAGTATATTAAGACTCAATACCAGTGACAGCACGTCACAGACCTGGTGCAAGGTCAAAGATTTTCACATAGGCCAAGCCAAAGGGAGCCGAAGAATTATTTACTGCTAGTCAGATGATGCTAGTGTAAGTAAAGTACACACATACTATATGCAGTTTCTTGTATTTATCCACAGTACACTTACACCAGATGTATGTATTGGCAAGTCACTCGAGGGTGAAAAGTAATCACCAAATCACAATGACGCTAGACAAAGATAACCTTATGTAAGGAAGAGTGTGGATGGATCTTCCAAGTTTTTGCTACCTGCTGCCCTATGATTTGGCAGTTTAAAATGATGTACTTGGCTGACTTCATATGTATTGAGGATGCCTTTATCCTGCTCAATTGCTAGCTGTTTTATGTTATGCCTGATCAAAGAAAAAGTTGGACAGGCGAATATTTTATTGGAGCGCCTTTAGCATTGATTGCCGAGTCCTGGAATATGCCCTTGCCATTAATGAAGAAAACACCATAGATGTGATAAACTGGTCATTCAGTACATTCACGTCATCAAGTGACTTCATAACGTTGCTACAGTAACCCTAGGCCTGACCAACTGAAGCAAACATCATAACACTGCCTCCAAAGTCTTATTCAGAGGCCACTATGCATGATAGGTGCATCCTTCATACACTTCCCTTCCTTCCCTGACGCACCCATACTGGTGCTCTGGAATAGGTTCAATCTGGATTCATCAGACCACGTGATCTTTTTCCATACTTTATGTCCAATCTTTTGCTTCCTTATGGCCACAAAGCTGTTTAGATCTCTCACGACAATGTTTGCATATGGAAATGCTCTTACATTTCTTTAATTTCTATAGCCCATTTATTTTATATTGCTACATCACTAAGCATTTAGTCATCTCTGGTCACGCTCATTCATGCTATTTATTTATTTATTTATTTATTTCAGAGTTGACAGTTCAGCACTATCCTTCCAGGTTTTAATAATGTACTTGAATGCTTGTTAACCCAATTCTATGGGTTAATTTCAGGAATTTTCTTCACTTTATCCACACCCTTATGAAACAGTGATAACAGAAATTATATGTAAAAATTGTCACAAATGGCACTGTACATTTTTAATACATGCTTATGAGTGTGCAGTTGAAATCTACTAAATAAACGTAATCTCACACCTTCATTCGGGGCACTTCACAGTAACGTAAAAATTAAATTTCATTCCAAAATTCAGCAGATGACGTGGTATATTTTTTTTTACGTGCTTATGAGTGTGCAATTAAATTCCATGTGGGCACAAATATAAATTATTAAAAAAACATTTGAAGGTGTGGGTGGGGATCAGGTGGTGTACAGTATGATGATAAAAAAAAAAACTATGACTATTCACGTATCATGACACAGAAGAAAGGTAAGGTTATGAACCTTAAACCTTCAGGGTTTGATCCTGACCTCAGGTTACTCTTCATGCAGGCTTCCTTTGGCCTCTCTGACTCCCTTTCACCTCTCAGAACATGACTTTATTGATCATATGCAAGCTGCATTACCTCCTTCCATCCAGTCTTCCTGGCATAGCACTGATCTGGATAAAGCGCTTACTGAAGGATTCCAAGAGAGCATAATTGACCTGCATTGCTCAATAAAAGTAAAGCTACTGTAGCTGATATATTAGTACATCCAATATACTGTAGTACATTAGTGAAGTTTGGAATCTTTGACTCTGCGTGAAGCTCGCACCTTTTCACATAGCTCTTACGTGATAAGGCAGAACCGGCTGGTGATTAGGTGATTTGGACCTGTCAATGACTGAACTGGGATTAAATTAAGTTGTATTATTTTATTCTAAACTGTTCTTCAGGCATCATTACACCCTCTCATGGGTGCGATCCTGCCTGGTTAAGTTTATTTTCGAAATGACAAACCCCCGCTTAGAGATGGCAGCTGAGTGAGACAGATAAAGCCATTCAGTGTGTAAACTCTCTGCTCTGCACTTGCTATGGGACCTGTTTGAAAGCCCTGGCTTGTTTATAAGATACTATAAATGTATACTCAGGGTACAGTAAATCACTTTATGGGTGGTAATCATGGGAACACTCCATTTCACACTCTATCTCCTCTTCTTACAGTATGTCTTAGGTAGGTTTAACACTACTCTCTCTGTGCTGGCTCATTCTCATCTCTTTTTCCATTTGCAGACTCGACATAGCGCTAAAACACATTATGGTTAATTAAATCATTCATTTATTAATTTTCTATACCACTTATTCTGTATAGGGTCGCGGATGGCCTGGACCTTAGCCCAGATGACTTCGGACACAAGGCAGGGTGAGAACATCAATTAGCTTAATTTGCTTGTTATTGGACTGTGGGAGGACCATTCACAGACGTGTGCATTATATCTCCTTCTGCTTAGTCACACCCAGAGCAATAGTGATGGAAAGCTTGATTCATTTTAGTGACTCGGTTCTTTGAATCTTTCTTTTGCGTCATTTAGTTCATTTCATTCTTTTGATCAGAAATAAACTAAAATGTTGCATTTTCAATAACAAAAGACCCCCCCCAATACGTCTAGATACACAAATTTTGCCTATAGTTCCAGTAATGAAAATATTACAATGCAGCTAAGAACCTATTATAATAGTAATAATAATATAAAACAGAATGAATAGCTCATCTCTCATATCTTCCGGTCTGAGTCGTTCTTTTGAGTCTATTGCACCGCATAGCGTCTATGTTAGTCATGTGACAAAGGAATGAACGACTCGGGACTTGAAGATTGGTTGAGAACTGTTCAATTCTGTTTCCTGTGCATTGCATAGCGTCTATGGGAGTCACGTGACTAAAGCACGAACGACTCGGAGTAGAAGAGTCATTGAGAAAGAATCGCTCAATTCTGTTTCCTGTACACAACATACAGAGGTTTTGTGGTGATTTGCACGTGCGCGCCCAGTAGAAAATTAACTAATCACTTTCCGAGAGTTTCGTTCTTCTGAGTCACGTTAAAGATTCGTTCAAAAAGAATGAATCGTTCATGAACGACCCATCACTACAGAGCACCCAGAGGAAACACACCAAGCATGGGGAGAACATGCAAACCCCATGCACACAGAATTAAACCTCTGACCATTAAGGAGCAAAGCCACAGTGGTACGCCAGCAGCCACTCATATTACAATTAATTTGTGACATTACAGATGGTATTAAAATCATTGTGCCATCAAATTGATGAATAATTAACAATTTATGTCTATTAAATAATTAACTACAGTATTTATTACTGGAGAACACTGGATCGATCCTGAGCTCGGGTTCCTGTCTGGAACGCGTTTTGTAATTATTAAGGAATTGTCTAAAAAGTGTTCTTTACTGTACTGTATATCAGACAGTGAGATGGTTTGGAGTTTATCTTTGAAGGTCGTAGGAGTTGTCGTTGTTACCTTTGCTGCACCCTCTGTATGTAAGATTACGGATGTGAACACAATCGACTGCGTTGTATTCCCAATTGCTTCTACTAGACAGTTTAATAAGTCGCTGGCTTTAACGTGAGAATGTATTACAGGTGAAAAGCATTAAATGATGGAGAGCAGTGTAAAGGAAGGATGGAGAGGATAACCTTGACCTTTTGGCGATATGAAACAGTAAAACAGCTGTGCAACACTGGGTTATTTATAGGAATAAAGTAAATGACTGCATTTGATCTCACCTCGTGTGTGTGTGCTCACTCAGCGCTTAGAGCTCCCTTCAAGGATATTGATGACAAGTTCATTTATCAATACCATGCACAGGAACATTTTTTTGCCCCCCCCCCAGACGTGTGCATTACATCTCGCCGTTCTGCTTAGTCACACCTTAAGAATACACTACCAGCTACAGCTCACCTCATTTAGATGTTTATTTTTGGACCAAGTATTAAGTGTCAGATCTTTCAAATTCAAATTTTATTTGTCACATACACAGTCATATACAATACCATATGCAGTGAAATGCTTATATGACTGCCCGTGACCTTAAAAATATAAGCTTATTAATAAGAAATAAATATGAATAAAAAAGAAATACAATAGAAAATATATTTTGCTAGGATAAAATAAAAATAAAAATATTTTAGTGTAAAAAAAAGAAAATTGACTAGGGGGTGTGCAAATATGCATGAAAATGTCTTATTAAAGTGACTTATTAAATGTTCCAAGAAATTAAATATAAATATCTAAGTGTGCATGAATGTCCAGGATGAGTGCGAAGAGACAATGTCATAATTGTGGACGTGGTCTGCCAATTAGAAAATTGGAGATCCACTGACACATAGATGAGCTGGTGCCCAGGTGCTCCAGCTTGGTGGTGAGTGTGGAGGGAATTATGGTATTAAATGCTGAGCTGTAGTCGACAAATAGCATTTTAACATAATTCCCCTTCCGAGTGTCCAGTTGAGTGAGAGATGTATGGAGAAGATGAGAGATCATCATCTGTAGAGCGGTTCGGGCGGTATGCAAACTATAATGGGTCCAGTGTGTCAGGTAGTGAAGAAATCGTAAAGTCACTACTGAGGTGAGGGCTACAGGACGATAGTCATTGAGGGAAGCAAGATGGATTTCTTCGGGACAGGAACCATGATGGACTCCTTAAAGCATGTGGGAATCACCGACTGAGATAAAGAGACGTTGAATATCTCTGTGAACACAGGCGCTAGCTGGTCTGTGCAGGCTCTGAGGACTCGACCTGAGATGCCGTCTGGTCCTGCTGCTTTCCTGGTGTTCACTCTCCTGAAGGCTCTCCTCACGTCATGCTCAGTGATGATGAACACGTTCCCGGTGCTGGGATTGTCTTCCTGTCTGCAGCCATTGGCATCGCTAGCATTATCATCGCTAGCGTCTTTAGCTGCAGCCTCGAAGTGAGCATAGAATGTGTTCAGCTCGTCTGCCAGAGTCACGTCCACATTGGTCATACCGGATGTTGGTGTTTGTAGTCCATTATTGCCCTTAGTTCCTGCCACAGGCTCCTAGAGTTGTTGGAGCTGTGACTCCATTTTTCTCCCATGGTGCTGCTTCGCCTCTTTCACCACCTTCCGGACATTGTATAACGCAGCCTTGTACGGGTCCATGTTCCCCAACGCGGGGCGCATTATAGGCAGAGGTGCGAGATCTCAGAGCGTCGCGGATGTTTTTTTTCCACCAACGGCTTCTGATTGGGAAACATTCTGATAGTCGTCTTTTCCACGGTATCTTCCGCTAGTTTCCCGACGAATCCCACAAACGCTTCCGTAAACACGTTGATGTCATCGGAGCTGTTTCGAAATTTGTCCCAGTCTGCATCATCGAGTGCGTCCTGTGACGCGGCCACTGATTGGTCCATCCAGCGTGAGACCTCCCTCTGAATCGGAACTTCCTGTTCGAGCCTTTGTTTGTATTTTGGCATGAGGAAGATGGCAGCATGGTCGGATTTCCCAAACGGAGGACTAGATTGTGCCTTGTAGCCGTCCTTGACTGCTGTGTAGCAATGATCCAGTGTCCTTTTGCCCCTGGTGGGGCAGGTGATGTGCTGATGAAAGTTGGCGCTGTGCGTTTGAGGTTGGCGTTGTTAAAGTCCCCCGCCACAATAAGCGCAGTGCAGTGGTGCTGTGTGAGTGCCTCATGCAGCTCACATAAGGCAGTGACCGTGTCCGCTTGTGGTGGAATATAAACTGTGCTGATTATGACCGATGTAAATTCCCGAGGAAGGTACAAGGACAACATTTGATGATCAATAGTTCCAGGTTGGGTGTGCAGGAGCGTGTGAGAGGAACAACGCTCGTGCTGTTGCACCAGCTGTTATTCACCATTAAACACACACCACCTCCCCTTGACTTCCCAGAGTCCCATGTCCTGTCCATGCGGTTAACCAAGAAGAACTTGGCCTGCTGGATGGCGTGATCCGGCACCGCTGGGTTCAGCCATGTCTCGGTGAAGCAGAGGATATTGCAGTCCTGAATGTCTCTCTGGAACTTTACCCTGGCCCTGAGGTCATCGAGTTTGTTCTCCAGTGACTGGACGTTGGCAAGCAGGATGCTAGGCAGAAGTTTGCGGTGTGCACGGGCTCTCAGCCTGGCGCTGGCTCGTTTCCCTCAGGGCCACCGCTTTGAGTGGTGTCCTTTGTCCTCCCACAGGATCTCACTCGGCCAGCTTGGATTCGATGTTAAAAATGTCGAATTGTGAGTACATTGTATACCAATAGAAACAAGGGTGTCTATCATACCTTTATGTACTCAATGGTAATGAATTTTCTGGTTTTAGATCACTGAAAACTAGCTTAAAGAACAAAAACAAAGAGAAAGGGGTCGTGACGGCAGCTGACCTCACCAGCGCCATCTCTTAGGGAATGACCGTCAAATGTCTGATATACTTGAGAGAAGCCTCCCTTTTCATGTTCGCCTTTGTGTTTGTACATGAAATCCCAGACTCATCAGCAATCGCAAGATTTAAGACAGCCATAAAGAGTACTTCCCTTTTTGGTAACAAAGGACACTACATTTCCTGAACCTGGCTAAAGAAAATCTAAAGGGAAATCTTCTATATTCTGTACAGGGTCACAGGGCCTGGAGCCTATCCAAGGAGACTTAGGGCACGAGGCAGTGTACACCCTGGACAAGGTGCCAATCCATTGTAGGGCACACACTATGGAGAATTTGGGAACGCCAACTGACCTAATCTGCATGTCTTTTGACTGTGGGAGGAAACCCGCCAAGCGCATGGACCCAAGGCCAAATGGACCCTGACCCTGAAAGTGTGCGAGGCCCCAGTGCTAACAACTACGCCACTGTGTGCCCCACTGCTATGTCAGGGTTCATAAACAAGAAAGTACTAAAGCAACGTGTTTCCATATACAGCCGATTCATTCTTGTTCACGTTCTTGTTGGAAAACTTGATGATGAATTAGCTTCCTAACTCTACATGTGTCAAGAAAACTAGGGTGGTCAGCAGGAGAAGAAAAACTGTCATTATGTGTAAGGTAAATCTTTCCAGTTACTAACAGTATATTAATTTTAGTTTACTTACCAAACTAGGTTATTGTAGTTTAGGAAATTGGTGGCTCTGTGGTAAGGTACTTGCAGGCCATGCAGAAGGCCTGAGTTTAATTCCCACCCAATGCCCAAATCCCAGCCAGTGGATGCAGTAGATAGATAGATAAAATGGGAAGGGTGCATCAGGAAGGACATCCAGGATAAAACTTGTTGTGAGTTGTGAGTGCAGATCAGATGGTCAGCTGTGGTGACCACTCAATGGGGGCAGCCAAAAGACCATCAACAATTTACAGTATTAAAATGCTTTGGTAATTGATGACATCGTAGATCAATGGTTCTCAATAATATTTGTAGAAAACAACTTTTTTTCCTTCTATTAATGTTAGGCGTCACAGCACAAATGGACAGTTTCCATTTATCTGTTCTCGCAGACAATCCTTCCTCGTCAGTGCGTCCCACTTCCCCTTGCGACACTTGTATGAGCGTACGGTTAAGGGCTTTGTCCAAGGGCCCAACATGTGGCAACCAGCAGTGGCGTGGCTCAAACTCCTGACCCTCTATTCATCAACCCAGACCCTCAGCTACCTGATCTATCACTGCCCCCTGGAGGACCACGGCCCTAAACATTTTTAATGTTTTGCTGCTCTACCACACCTACTTTATTTAAGAAAAGACTGTTAAATAGTTGGACATTACTTTGGAAAGTACCAGACACTGACTACAAGTTGAAATCTGTGATAAAATTTGTGACTTCTTTGGCTTTTCCTGTCTGATGTGATGGACACAACAATGCCACCTGTTCCTGCTGGCAACTTTTGTTGAGATTGAGATTGAGATTGTCTGGAGCTAATTCGTTAATTAATCCAATCAGCTTCCATCCTTGGCCAGTGAAATAGCACACGGTATCATTTTCACTCCCAGAATATCTTCCACATTTACAGTATAATCAGCACTTTGACATGCTGATAAGTGAGAGACGGCGGAAGAGAAAAAATGTGTGTTGGCTTCTCACATGTCGACCATCCTACAATGGGGTGACCAACATTTTGACGCATTAATGCTAGCGCTTGTTCACATGTAACATCGATATTGAACTGTTCCGGAAATGTCACACTGTTTTGAGCCTTAGCACTGACATTTACATTTATAGATTTACCAGACCCTGTCGTCCAGAACGACTTATGAATGAGCCAGATGCCGATCGATGCACAAATCTGAATGGAGCCAAATGCAATCCGAGAATTCCCACCTATCCATTATAACCAAGGGAGAGAAGAACAGGAAGAAGCATGACGTGTTAAGTTCTATTATTGAAATATATAACAAACACTAGACTTCATGGTGTTTAGGTGAAACTGTGAGGGTGAATTGGTCTAAAAACTAAATGTCTCTAGCTCAGTAGCAAGTCTTTGTTCTGATTAGCTGTCTTATGCTAATACATTTCATTAGAGCTTGTGATTGGAACTACAACAGAGGATCTGCCACAGAGCCATCTTAATGCAGACACTGCACTCAGTAAATGATTAGCATCAATGAACATGACTTTTTTTTCATAGGTTTATAATCTGTGCTTAGTTCAGTCCTCTAAAAAAATGTCAGGGATCCTAATCCTCGTCATCTTTTTTTAATTAATTAATTAAAAAAAGATCAATTAATTTTATAACCAGGGACCTCTTCAAATGTAAATACAAGACGTGTTCAAGTCAAACCAGAATTTTTTCATGAATCAAGGTGTAAACAAAGTGATTACATTTTCAGAAGAATTTACAGTAAGCACAGCGATGAGACTTAGTAAAACATTTGAATGTTGCAAACTTTTTTCAAGAAGGCCATACAGTATATCCTGGCCGAGGTGGCTCGGAGCCCACTGCAGCCTTTGCCCTGAACATTCAGTGAACACCTAGCACACCTCATCCTTGAAGATCAACGAAAAGTTGTTGCCAATGTCATGTTTCAGAGTAAATTCAACGGACGCAAATGCAGGTAATTCATGAACACACTTTCTTTGTTTATTGTTTTTCTTTCTTTTAAGTCTTTCTCTTGTTAGCAGTGAAATCACACAACATAAACTTGCAATAGAAATCCAAACTAAATACTCCTCTAACGGAGCCCCCTCAGACTGGGTCTGCAGGTAAATGTACACGAACACAGGAGATTAATCTCAAACGAAATCAGAAGTCATACGAGGTTCTTGCTGAACGCGGCTGGCGTCTTGGCTTTGACCTTGAGTGAATGGAGCCTGTCCAGACAGGCTTTACCTTGACCCTGCAGACTCAGTTCAGTCCTGGGGAGAAGACACGCGCATAAAGAGGGGTAAGAAGCTGGTACAAAACAAACATAGTGATAACGGTGAACGGACAAGATGCTACGGGTTCGGCTGGCTTAAATAGACACACAGGGGAGAGACACAGGTGAACATGATTTGTGATTGGGAGACATACCAACGTTGACACACTAGGGGGAGACAAAGCGGCGGCTCTGTAGTCCGGAGACCCAGATCTTATTTCCCCGGACCGTGGTGGTACCGGTGTTACAGCCAACTTGCGAAAGAGCTGCATCTACGTATCTGTGAGAACTGTACACAATATCATTTACCAGAATGTTACAGGAACGTAGCTGGGAGTTACTGCCACATCCCCCATACAGTCCTGACCTCGCTCCAAGCCATTTCCACATGTTTGGGCCATTATTAAAGGAGTTCCTAGAAGGCCAGTGTTTCAGACCGGAAGTATGCAGTCCTAACATGGCTCTGGTGTACTGAGAAACTTTTCTACCCTGATGGTATTCAAGCACTAGTGAAACTCTGGGATAAGCAGTAGTGTAGAGGGGATTATATAGAAGCATAAAGGGAGTTTTTCTTTCCATAACTGTTCTGTTATTCTGCAAAATCAAAAGTCCTGCTTTGACTTGAACACCCCTTTTACTACTGATGCTTTCAAAGTAGATTTATCTCATTATAAATATTTTAATGGCATACAAGCATAGTTATTTTCTATACAGTGAGAGAAAGAAAACCAATGTTTTAATTATTTAATATACTTACAGTACATAAGTGCACTTATGCTCTCATTTGTTTCATATTTATGTATTCATAAACATGAGAAAAGAAATTGATAAAGAAAAAAAATTATCAGACACCACACATTATTGGTACAACATTGGTGCTGTACTTTGTTTTAAAGAGGTTCCAGCTTTAATATGTTTAATAAGTATTTTGATTTTGTAGTATTGTCCTTCACTTTTTTTTCCTGATTACTCTAAGCAAACTGTGGTGCAGTTTATTACTTACTTGTGCTCTGTGTAACTGCTTTCAAGTCTTCCTGCAAGGATTTACAGTGACCCCTCATTAGTTATAAGTCCATACTCTTTCCACCTGAACATTATTGAACCAATTGCTTTTTTATATTGTTATCCTTGTGTAAGATGCAATTAAAAGGAGACAAGCAGGAGACAAGCACCCATAATCAATTCGGATTTAATTTTAGGCAAACCAGAGATCAATGGTTCACAGTTTGGGTCGAAAACAAACCAAGATAATCCACAGGTGTGAACAAAAGAAAGAATGGATACTGTATTATTATGAAGTCAACAAACAATGGAGATAGAATGCAGAAGAATTGAGAAAACAGTGGCTCAGTGATGCTAATGTGTGTGTGTGTGTGTGTGTGTGTGTGTGTGTGTGTGTGGACAGCAAAGCATGATAAATGGCATTTTCCGACTTTCACTAATTTTGTCAAATTATTATTGTTTGACACACAAGGTAGTCTGTAACAAAATAATCAAATTGAAAACCGATATATAATGTTGTTTTTAAAAAGATTTTAACTTTTTGAGCCATTTTGAGCCAAGTGTGACTGGTTTTTGAACAAAAGCCGGCATGTCATGTCGAGCCAATCACATCGCTTGTTTCTGTGATGTTATTAGTGAAGCAAAGATACAGTACCTCCTACTTGCGCTGAGTGGTTAAATGAGTTCAAAGGGTTTTTAGAGAATGTTGAAGGCAGAAAAAGAACTCCAGCTGTAATAAATAACAGATATGCGTCACTTAACATCTGCGAAACATTCTGTGAAAGTGGAAATTATATGATTTGGATATTGTTTAAACACAACATTACATAATTAATAAAATGATGTGGCATACTGTAGTGTAGTAAGCACTGTCGTAAGGCAGTTTTTATTAAACCTAAAACTTAAAATATTCTCAAATGATTAATGACAAGAGAGGCACGTGCTGTGTTGGAAAGCTAAATTCACTTTGTCTTGTTTTGTTCACAATTGCTGTAATATAATCTTTAGGGAACGACTGATGGACATGCCGTATACACACACACACACAATTGTTTCAGGGTGGGTGAAAGGTACAAAAAAGTCTGCTGAAGTAAGTCATTTGGGATATTGCTGAGAACCTCCTGAATCCATGACTCCAAGTCCTTCAGTGTGCAAGCTTTGTAGCCCCACATGAAAAAACACATGGAGTGAGATCTGAACTAGTTGGAGGCCAACGTGATGTCCACGTCGTCCCAGCCAACGTCCTGAAAAATGTTGGTAAGAGCAAAATGGCATGATGCACCATGGGGTGGTGGTCCAGTGATACTAATATAAGTTCTCTAGCCATTACATATTGCCTAGTTAATTTTCACCCACCCTGTGTGTGTGTGTGGGGGGGTCTGGGTGTGTGTGTGTGTGTGTGTATATATATATATATATATATATATATACACGGCACGGTGGTGTAGTGGTTAGCACTGTCGCCTTGCACCTCCAGGATCTGGGTTCGATTCACGGCCAGGCTCGATTCCTATCTGTGTATGGAGTTTGCATGTTCTCCCTGTGCTTGGTGGGTTTCCTCCGGGTACTCCGGTTTCCTCCCACAGTCCAAAGATAT
>JAQQZS010000005.1:6192034-6205971 GCA_030068045.1 Platyallabes tihoni | reverse complement strand
ACACACGGGGCATCCATGTGACGAAATCTCCAAGCAGAAACCGGGCACCAGGATGGGTCAGACAGGTCCGGAGGGCAACATTACAGTGTTACATTACAGTGTTACTTTCTGATAAAGGTAACTAGTTCGAGTACTTTTCAGTTGCAGAAAATGAAAACTCCTTTGTGATTCCTCCTGCATGCTGTTTTAGTCAAGACCTTTATAATTATTCTACCATCATCACTCAGCCAAGTTTGGCCCATAATCTGTTAACTACCAATACCCCTATCTCACCTACGCGGTTTTGCGCGGTGGCCGTTAAGTACGGTTCATCATGATTCACCATGAGTTTTGGCGTGGTGATTACGTTTCCATCTTTCCGTGCATTGGTCCTTGCAGAAGCTCGCGGACCTTGCAGAACTTCACAGAACGCCGGGCGGTCACTCGCAGCGGCTCATGGTGCCTAACACCGCTTCTCACTGCGAGTCAAACCGCATAGGTGAGGTAGGGGTATAACAGCAGGAACAACAGAGGGGGACGGGTTATCAGGGGTTGGGGCTTGATGGACAACTTTCACCCACACACTAACGGAATGACTGCTGTCGGGGTCACGGATTACATAAATTGTCTGAATAACGGATTACATTTTTGAAAAAAATAACTAAATAACTGAGTACTTAAAAATGGTGGACCTACTGTAACGCGTTAGATTACTCGTTAGATCAAAAAGTAATCCAAGTACTCTAATGCGTTACTTTGTAACGTGTTACACCCTACACTGTTTATAACAATTTCCTTGAATAAAAATAACACATTGATCCTATTATGCAGATTATTACAGTATTTTTTTCTAATTGAGCATGCCATTAAAACATAGAATTTCAATTTTGTCTGAATACTTTTGGCCATTACTATAGATGGATTAGTGGAAGTATGGATGGATTAATTTTAGATGGTTGGTTTAATTGGTTGAATTAAACTGATTAAAGTGGTTTCAATGATTAGGAAATGTTTAAACAGATGGATTATGATGGAGGAATAATCGAATAGACAGAAAGATGAACTGTTTAATGAGTAGGTGGATGATTGGGGTGGCATTGTGGTGCACAGGTAGTATGGCCACCACACAGCTCCAGCTGCCCCAGTTAAAGCCTGAACTTGGGTTACTGTCTGTGTGGAGTTATTATGAATGTTCTTCCAGGGTAAAAACCTACTGATGATTGAATACAATTTTTCTACTAATGTTTCTTGAAGAAATTAATGATGATTGAATGAAAGTAAGATTGGCTAGATGGATGGTTCAATGGATCTACTAATTTCACTGAATTGTGGATTAATGGACAAGTGTTTTCAAGGAAGAATGAATCTAGTATGGATGGGTTCTCTTGATGGATGGGTTGACTGTTGAATAGAAGAGATATAGATTCATAGATACATTGATACAGGATGGATACACAGATGGATACAGGGAGTGGATAAATGGATGATAAATGAATGATGCTTCCATTGAGATGGAAACATTCAAGTGAATAAGTGAGATGCATGGAACAGATAATGTAGATGGATGCATTATATGGATAAGTGACTAGATGCATTTATCGATAGATGGATGAGTGGGTGGAAGGAGAAATGAAGGGATGTACTGTATGGGTTGAAGAATAAATAAATATGCGCATATATGGATGGCTAAGTGGAGGGATGGATGGTTGGATAATAGATGAATGATTGGATGTTAATGTTCAAAAATATTCAGATGATGGACGGATAAACTGATAAATGGAAAAGTGGGTGAGTGGACAAAAAAGTGGACATATGGCTGGTTGGAATAAATAAGTAGATGTTCAATTGATGAATGAATGAATGAATGAATGAATAGATAGTTGGATAGATGAATAGATACGTAGATGAATATATGAATAAATAATATGTGCAGTGGGGAAAATAATTATTTGATCCCCTGTAGATTTTTAGATAAGTTTGCTCCACTTACAAAGATATGATGGGACTATAATTTTTATCATAGGTTTAAGTTAATGGATAGAGACAGTATATCAATCGAAAAACAAAGAAAAAAAAACACATTATGTCAATATTATAAATTGAGCTGCATTTCACTGAGTAAAATAAGTATTTGATCCCCTACCCACCAAAACTAATTCTGATCCTCCGAGTGGCGCAGTGGTAAAGTGCTCGCCCTATCATCCGGAGATCGCTGGTTCGAACCCCGGGTGATGCTGTTACCTCTCACAGCTGGAGGCCTAGAGAGAGCTGATTGGCCAAGCTCTCTCAGAGGGGAGGGATGAGAGGTACTTTGCGCTCCCACATTAATGACGGCTCTACAAGCCAGTCAGGGACGTCTGTGAGCTCACGTAAGCGGAGGGAGCGTATAGCGCTGTTCCTCCGAGTGTGTTACGCCACCCCCAACGGTGTGTGAGCGAGCAGTTCGAAAAGATGGTCAGTGACGTCACGTGGGTCGGAGGAAACACGTGGGTCGGTCTGCGGCCCTCCCGACTGAGTGGCGGTAGAAACTTAATGTGGGAGCCCCCTAGTGACTGGGAGGAATTGGACACGACTAAATTAGGGGAGAAAATCGGGAAAAATCCGGGAAAAAATTATAAAAAAAAAAAAAAAAAAAACTAACTAATTCTGTTCCCACTAATTCCCACAGACAACTCATTATGTGTATAAGAGCCGCCTGTCCAAGACCAAAGAGCCGCAAAGGACATCAGGGACAAGACTGTAGACTGTAGGCACAAGGCTGGAATGGGCTACAAGACCACCATCAAGAAGCTTGGTGAGAAGGAGACAACTGGAAATACAAACAAATACAAACTAATCATCAATCGCCCTCGGTCTGGAGCTCCATGCAAGAAATCACCTCATGGGTTAAGGATAATAATGAGAAAAGAGAGGCATCAGCCCAGAACTACATGAGAGGAGCTTGTGAATGATCTCAAGGCAGTTGAAACAAACCATAGGGAAAACAACACGCCGCCATGGATTGAAATTAATCAGCGCTTCAAGGTCCACCACTCAAGAAGGCACATGTACAGGCTTGTCTGAAGTTTTTTCAATGAACAGAGAAGGATTATAAGAAAGTGCTGTGGTCAGATGAGACCAACATTGAGCTCTTTGGCATCAAAGGCTGCTGACTATGACACTAAGAACACCATCCCTACAGACAAGCACGAAGGTGGAAACATCATGCTTTGGGGCTGTGTCTCTGCTAAAGGTTCAGGACAACTTTGCCGAATTGGGTGGTCCATGGACGGAGTCATGTATTGTAAAATTTTGAAGATGGGTCGTGGATGGGTCTTCCAGCATGACAACGATGTAAAACACCACCAAGGAAACAAAGGGGTGGCTTAAGAAGAAGCACACTAAAGTCATTGAGTGGCCAGTCTCCAGAACTATAGAAAATTAATGGTGGGAAGTGAAACCTTGAGTTGCCAAGTGACAGGAAAGAAACCTTAAGGATTTAGAGAAGATCTGTAAAAAAATAGTGGACCAAAATCCAGAAACAATCTAGAAAAAACGCCTTACCTCTGTGCTTGCCAACGAGGGTTTCTCCACCAAGTATTATGCCATGTATTGCTTGGGGATCAAATATAGTACATATTTTACTTATTGAAATCAACAATTATATAATGTGTTTTTTCTGGATTTTTGGTTGATATTCTGTCTCTATCACTTACAATAAACCTATGATAAAAAATTATCCCTTCATTTTCATGGATTGGCACCCTGTCCAGGGTGTACCCTGCCTCGTGCCTTGTATAGGTGGATGATGTGAACGCTGGATGGAAAATTAAAAAGTGAATGTATACAGTATATGGATGGCTGGCTGGCTGGATGAGTTGATGAGCAAACAAGTAGATGTACTGTATACTGTAGTTCATGGAGTTTGTGGATGGATGGATTATAATAATGTATAATGTATAGATTGATGCAGAGATGGACAGATAAATAGATGGATTATTAAAGACATAGATAAAAAGTGGATAAACAAATAATGTATGTTTAGAGGGATGAGTTGGTGGATGGATGGATGGATGAATACGATGATGGGTTAGGCAGATGTATAAATGGATAGATGGACAGATGGAAGAATGGATGCATAGATGGATAGACGGATAAATGAATAATTGAAGGTATTGAGGGATGAGTGGATGGATGGCAGATAAGTGGACAAGTGGAGAGATGAGATAGCGGATAGCACTTTCTTCTGTGTGTGTTATGCCACCCCATAACGGTGCATGAGCATCAGTTTAAAAAGATATGTATGCTTTGGAGGTCTTGCGCCCTGCCCAGTTGGTAGCTGTCATTGGTTTGAGAGTGCACTAGAAAGCTGGATGGGAATTGGATGTGATTAAATTAGGGAGGAAAATCTAAGAAAAAAAAAAACATCTATAAAATTATAAACAAACACACAACCCTTTGATCTCTACAGTTTAGATGGCAACACAACCAACAACCGTTACAGCATTACCAGCTTACTCTGACAGCCGATTAATACACACACACACACACACACACACACACACACAAAATCCCTCATTACACTTCCATTAATAAGCCCACTCACTGCCACCACACACGCTCCTAAAATAGAAGCTAAATCCCATATCTCTCTAAAAACAATGTGTGTTTGTTCTTAAGTGTGTTTAATACATAATCGGCCTCAGTGTGTACCCAGTGAGTCTCTCATGTTCCTGTCTGATCTGGGAAGAAGGCCAAGTTCATGAGTCTTGAAACTGGGGCTAATGTGATCTGGGATTAAAGCATCTGACATTTATATTAAATATAAATATACATATAAATATTGCTTTTTTAGTTCAGTCCAAAAGCCTGAGTTCGGTCAAAAACTCATTTAGTTTTTTTCCCTTCTAAAGAAGAATAAAATGAATTCATCTTAACACAGTCCATGTCCTTTATTCCTGTATTATTTGCAACACAAGTTTTAGCAGCTTTACGTAATTTGTAAGAAAGGGAGTCTGTTTACTGTATATTGTAGTCAAGTGAACGCAGTTTGATATGTTATGACAAAGGAGGCAATCTTTCTTCTGTCCTGAAAACGTTCCTAAATTTACGATAATCCTTTGCAGAGGTACAGCAGAAACACCAGCAGTTACTTTGGGTACAAGAGAACACAGTCAGTCAACAGACCAATGACATGGCATGAAGCAAGCCAATGACAAATAAAACCAATGGCAAGATCATAGCCAATATGATATGATATCATATGCATGCACAAAAACAGACAAAAATTCCAAAAACTATATCGATATCTTCTATCACTCATTTTATGTCCCCATAAATAATTGTTTGCAAATATCTTCAATGTACATACACACACACAAACTTTACAGTTTTATTATATGTATAGATTAGATTAGATTAGATTAGATTAGATTAGATTAGACACACCCACTGCACTTAAATAGTACTAAATTAGTGCATCAAGAACAATGAACTGAAGATTAGGCTGCGATTGAGTTTTGATCAGCAGTGCCGAGCTTTTATTTTTGGATCCTGTTAAAAAATATTTAAGCAAGAGGGCTGGACAATTTTTAGCATTAATTACGTATGATGTAAAAATGCCCCTTTTCTGACAAATCCCGCATTGTGCATTATGATGGCTTACAAGAATTTGGTTTCTTCTATGATTGGTTAGAGCTTGAGTGTCTGTGGTGTAGAAGCTAGTGTGTGTGTCTATGTGTGTTGGGGGTCATTGTCTTGTCCTTCATGCTGTTAATGCAAACTGGTTGCAAGGACTCAATCCTTTCTCTCATTCCCACTGTCACACCTGTCAGTTTCATTAATCGGTTTCTCAAGCAGTTTTATCTTTGTCAGTTCTCTCTTTTAACTTCCATGTTTTTTTTTCTCCGCAGGCCCTTTCCTTCTTCATTTCTCCGTTCCATACATTATCCATAAGATTCACCAGGCTGCTTTCCAAGCTAGTTGTACCATCTCTACTGAGCATTAATTAACATTGATATTACCTTTAATTTTTTGTCAGTTTTAAGATATTTTTTCCTCTCATCTAATCCTATGAATCCCGGTTAAATGGCCAGTGTTCCCAGCCTATACTCTGGATCCACTAAAATCCTGTCCAGTAGCTTTTGAAGATATGAGTGACTGATAAATAAACCAACCAACTATCCAAGAATTATGATAATTTTACCTAATGGGTGACCATAATTACTTTGAGGTTACAGATACTGTTTATGGACAACTTGCAAAGCATATTGGAGAAACAATCTGAGGAAACCACCCGCTTTGGTCAGGCTGATGGGATTCTCCAACAAAGGGAAACACATCATCCACCATCCCAACAGTAACCTGAATCTCCAACATGTAAGCTTCTGACAGACATTACAATACATCTTCCAAACTGTTGGTGTTTGGCACAGGTTTCATGCCAGATGGTCTTTTTGACCCAACTCCTTCCATTTTATCATGGGACCAGTACTAATGGTGCCCTGAATTCCCAGTGACTGGAGACATTGGCTAAAATTCAAACACTGGCCTTCTATGTTGGCGGAATGAAGCCTACCACTAAGTTACTAATGCACTACAGGAGTCTAAGACTGAGCGGATTAACCTGAGAATTTTGTTGATTGACTACAAGAAAGAAAAATACATGCATATGGAATGGCATGCTCCATATACAGTAAGTTCAATAAGATCTGACACCATTTATTTGAATCTGCTTTGAAAGGACAACACTAAAGGCCAACTGAAAAACATGGCAAATGCACAAAATGTTGGAGGATCATCCAATTAAACCTGAGAAATCCAACAAACAACATCTACAGTACCCACGTATATCTAATGAATTAGATTGTACAACCGAAAGAAGATGGATGGATTTATACAAAGTCAGATCCGGAATTTTAAACATCTTGTTGATATCCAAACATTCCTCCTGAGGATGAGAGGCCAAGAGAATGAAAACTGATTGGGCATGTGGAGGTGCTGTGCTGAGCCTGTGCGGGAAAATTACCACCAAAGGATAGTCTTGATTGGCTGACAAGGGGTGGAAGATCCAAGAAGCTATCCAAAGGATAGCTCATAGGGACTAATCAGGGCAGCATGTAGAAGGTAGTAGAAGGTAGAGACTGTTCAATCAAGCACATAGAAACAAAGACCAAGGTGAAGAAGAGAAGACCACTTGGGCACAAAACCAAATGCTGGGAGCCATGTACAGAATCATCTTCCAGGAATATGAGTTAGATTCTCCCTAATTCTTGACTGAGTCTTAGGGAATATTTCATTACTGCAGAACTTTTGTTTTGGGTTCCTTAGCTGCCCCAGCTTTGAAGTTTAGATATCTGTGTTCTTGGGTCTTAATTATTGTCTAAGACGATGTTGTGTTTTCGATTGTTTCATCAAATTGCAATTTGATCAGATATGGCAAACATTCATAATAAAGAGAAACTTAGGGTAGTTGCCTTCACCTTTAGTGTGTGTTACCTGTACAAGGCTTCTTGTTTTTCTCTGTTTCTTTACTGTATTTACAATTGAGGTGCTAGCTAAGATTAAGTTTTAATTTTTATAAAAAGTTTAAATTTTAAATGTGAGGGACGTTCAAGTTACACCGGGACTTTGATTGTGAAGAATACCAGACCACAGCTATGAGAGTAAAAACTTATAAATATTAAAAATATATAATATATAATATATATAAAAATATTTCTCTATATAATCCCCTGCTACACTAAAGTACTTATCCCAGTGTTTCACTAGTGGTTGGATACCACCAAAGCAGAACATTTTCAGATCCATGATCGGACTGCCTGCTTCACGTCTGAAATGCTGGCCTCCCAGGAACTCCTTTAATAATGGCCCAAACATGTGAAAATGACTTGTAGCGAGGTCAGGACTGTATGTGGGATGTGGCAATAACTCCCAGCTGAGTTCCTGTAATGTGTAAGTGGTGTTGGTGAATGATTGTGTGTACAGTTCAAACAGACAAATGCATCTCGTCAAGTTATCCGTCAATTTTCCAGGATCAGGCATTCTACAGTACTTGCTGAATGTACAAGAGAGCGACTGGAGTGAGCAACAAGCCACATTGGCCCTAGATTGTCATATGGACATATAGGCTTCTTTAAAACGTTTGTACCGTTCAGATATTTTACTGTGGCTAAGAGTCTCATCACTGTACTGTGATTGAAGTCAAGTGTAAATGTCAGTCATGTTTATGTAAGAAGAGAGAGATGTAGCCTATTACTGTATTAACGTGTCATAAAATTAGACAGACTAAGTTTACACTGCTTTTTCAGTGTACAAATTGAACAACATGTCAGACAACAGAACTGTAAATAACTTTAACTTTTAAATGTAACTTTCTTTGTTTTGTTTCCTGCATTTCACCTGTGTAACATTAGTGTTTGCTTATTTGTTCAGTTCATCACAGATGCATATAGATATAGCTGTATACATATTTACAGTTCATCCACTAAGCCACCGTACCACCCTCAGAGGTTTGTTAGAGTACATTAGTGAACAAACAGCATCATGAAGCCCAAGGAACACACCAGACATGGTTAAAGTTTAAAACAGGGTTAGGTTATGAAAAAAATATCCTAAGCTTTGTTCATCTTAAGGAGCGCTGTTCAATCCACCATCCCAAAGTGGAAAGCGTATGGCACAACTGCAATCCTACAGTACCAATACATAGCCGGCCACCTAAACTGACAGGCCGGGCAAGGAGAGCATTAATAAGAGAAGCAGCCAAGAGGCCCATGGTAACACTGGAGGACCTGCAGAGATCCACAGCTCAGGTGGGGGGATCTGTTCTGACTGTATTAGTCGTGCACTCCACAAATCTGGCCTTTATAGAAGTGTGGCATGAAGAAAGCCATTGTTGAAAGAAAGCCATAAGAAGTCCCGTTTGCAGCTCCAAATGGCTTGTCGCCAAGCTCTTTTAAGATTTTTATTTGCAAACATTTTTTAAAATCCATATATCATTCTGTTTCCACTTCACATTTTTGTGCCACTTTATGTTGATCTATCATAAAATCACTATAAAATACATTTAAATTTGTGACCATACATTTACGTTTGTAACGTGATAAAATGTGGAAAAGTTCAAGGGGTATGAATACTTTTGCAAGGCACTGTACACACATTATATTATACAGATGATCGTAGTGCAGAAGTGGTTCTTGAACACTTTAATATGCAAGATAAACTTTCAATATCCAAGTAAAGTCCCTCTTTGTGCTGAGGATGGCATCTGAGGCCTAAGGGAACTGTACGTTCATTTTTTTGTTCCAAAAATACACCTGAGCCGCAAATCAGCGTGTGCAATAATGTTTGACTTTGTGGCTCAGGTGTATTTGGGATATATTTTGTATATTAAATATAAACCCCAGTATACTGTAGTTAGGAGTTTCCTTCTCTCTGCATATTTCCCCACACAGGTGTGTGTAAAACATTCGAACATCCGTTCTGATTTATAAGCGCTAATGAGATAAGCACATGTCTGGAGTGTCCTAATTTCTTTTAAACTCCCCAGTCAAGCAGAATGTGTTCTGAATTTGTTCCATTATAAATTACTGCTCATTAGTTGTACGAGAATGTTTATTTGTTCCACTGAGACTGGATCTTTTTCACATAGTCAATAGGGTCTCATTGCAAATTTGTAAATGCAATTAATTGGTATCTAAATTAGAATCAACCCAGGTTTTGTGGTGTATATTTCTCCAAATTTGTTTACTTCCCAATTCTCATCACAGTAAATATCTCCCTTTAACGAACATCATCTAGCGACCAGAGGAGCTACAGGCTAATAGGTGTTTCCACTGAGAGTTGTGAAGCTACTGCAGATGTTAAGCACATCACAGCACAGATCAACACATGAGCACACAGATGCCCACAATGGTTTAGGGTTTACAATGGTTGCAATTTTTGGTGCAGAACCCATGAGTCCTTGTTATCACACAGGACTTATAGTGTTTGGTTAAAATCAAATGATGACATACATTGCCATTTGGAAAAATGGGATCTATACCATGCATACATTTCAAAATACTATCCCTAGCATAAGCACTAATAACCTCAGCTTATAAAGCTGCCTTAGTAACTTAAACAGATGCCCCAACTTGGGCAGAGGAAGTCTCATTTTGGACAGAGGACCATTTTTAAATTGGCAGGAGGTCCAGATTGGGCAGAAGCTTTCCCTTTGGCACAAGCATGCGTAGAAAGAAATAAAGGAAGTCTCTAATGGACAGAGTGTGCAAAGGACTCAGCTTGAGCAGAGTTTGCACCGGCACAAACCATTCTAATATGAATAGAAGTCCAAGCAGAAATCGGCTCACCATGGGCAGAAGGCGTCCCTGATTGGTACTAACAAAAGAAGCTTGGCCATGATCAGAGGAAGCATGATTTTAGACAGAAAAGAAGAGTGACGTATAGGGTCACAACATTGTTTAGCATAATTCCTCTGTCTACGCTATTTGATTATCTGGGCATTAATACTATTCCTCACTATTCCGTAAATTCATAGTGTTTATATTTAGGACCCCTAAACACTAAGGCTATGTTCACATTACAAGCCAAATTGTTAAATTCTGATGTTTTGGTCATATTGGGTCATGATGGGTTCACATTCACACTTTCAAGTGACTTTTATCTGACTAATGTGGATGCATCTGTCCTCCAAAACTGCACGTATATGCCTTTTACTTTACTTTTATGGCATTTGGCAGACAGCCTTATCCAGAGTGACTTACATTTCACCTCATTATACATCTTATAAGCAGTTGGGATTAAGGGCCTTGCTCAAGGGTCCAACAGTGGCAACTCGGTGGTGCTGAGGTTTAAACTTGGGACTTTCTGATTAGTAGTGTGACATCTTAACCACTGAGCTATACCTCTCCCTCGTGCCATCTAATTTCAATGAGTGGATGCAATTTTAGCAAAAAATATGTTTCGGATTTTGCTCAAGCAGTTACATGGGTGTGTTGAGATCCAGAAGAAGGAAGAACTTTAGATGGGTCGCTTTAGCTGTTATAGCAGCTCCCTGTGTTGCTGGTGCTGATTGATGACTTTAGGGAACGCACCGTGCATGCACAGAGACAAAATGTCGCATAAATTCCGTCCTGACCAATCTCATCAAATCACATGACAGTGTTTCAGATATATATCAGATCAGAGGATGGTAATGTGAATGCAGCCTATTTAAAATAATCAATCAACATCTCTACCGCTTTATTCAGTATACAGGGTCATGGGAGGCCTGAAGCCTATCTCAGGAGACTTAGGGCACGAGGCTGGGTACACCCCGGATGGGTTGCTCGACACACAGACATACACACACTCACTCTCATTCACACACTATGGGGCAATTTGGGAATGCCAGTTAGCCTATTCTGCATGTCTTGAACTGTTAAAGGAAACCAGAGGACAGGAATTGAACCTAGAACCTGGAGGTGCAAGGGGACTGTTCTACCCACTACGCCACTGTGCCGCCACCTATTTCAAATACATAGGATATAATTTGAAAATGTGCAAACACGAACAAACCTAAAATATTACACACTATTCAATACTAGGTAACACACACACACACACTGAAATGCAATATATTCAATTAACACAGCCTATCAGGTAAAGAACACCTGAAATGCCGGTTGGTTAGGGTTCGAGTGTGTAACATTGAATAAGACTCTAGTGCATAGGCTAGTGTGTGACTTGAGACACGACCCTCATGCACTAACCTGATTGGTTGAGGAGTTTATGACGCACCAGCAGATGGCAATCCAGTCATTTGAGAGGTTTCCCGCGCACGGTGAGCTGTTCTTCTATTTACACCGCCGGAAGAAATGGACTTTGTTAAAATCGGGGTTACTTTTTTTTTTATTGCAATAGATTTCTGTGTGTTAATCTAGTGTTCATTTGTGGATGGAGAGATTTTAATCTAATCTGTGTTACTCAATGAGATATTTGGTCTCGTGCGCGCGGGTGCGCATTCCATCGGTAGGTTAATTAGTGTCTTGGAGAGAGCGCGCGTGCGAGCGCGCCGTGCACGGCTCTCCAGATGGGAGCGCGCATTTAACGGTTTTTAGCCTGTGTGGTGGAGCGTCTCCGGGACCGACTGAACGACTTGTGTGTGTGTGTGTGTGTGTGTGTGTGTTAAACGTCGTGACTCTCTCTTCTCCCCCTCTCTTCTCTGGAACTCTTCGCGTCTAGGTCGTAAAGGTAAGTCATAATACTCGTTATTAAATCACAATTATTAGACTCGGTTAAACGAATGTTTTTTTATTTTTAGAGTGAATGTTTTCAAACTTTATTTCTAGAAAATGTATAACGAGTTACACATTGATGTAAATATGCTTTAGTTAACGGTGTATTATTTAGTAAATAAAAATAAACATGTACAGAATGTGTTTGTGTTACTTTGGTAACGTTATGTGCCGGTCTCGCGCGTGGATCGCGCGCGCCGCTGTGACACGCGCTTGCAAATAATATTACGAACAAGAAAATGACGTTGAAAGTGCGCGTGCGTTTTCTGCCTGGCGTGACATGATGTTGCCATGATGTGGATGCGCGCGCGCGCGCGCGTTCCTGTGGCGCGAGGCACCTGCGCGTGACTGATTAAGAACAAACCAAAAATAAATAAATACAAAACTTGACATTTTACACACATTTTACCCTGAATGACACAGAAATTCTTTGTTTTAATTTTTTTTTTTTTTAAATATTACTACTTTTCCCCCCCTATTTGTTCTATTTTCTCTTTAATGTATTTATGTACGACAGAAATAAGTAAACCCAGCTTTAGGGGCTGCACAATATGTCGATTGTAAATTATTACCGAAATCTTATCAGTGTTAATAAATTAGGTTTTGAGGGTATTGTTCCAGATATGTGGGTTAAAATTGGGTTGAAAGATCTGGTGTTTTGATATATGCATCCACTGTTTTAGGATTTTTAATTTTTTTTGTTGTTGTTGGTTTTGTTACTTACAGGGGTTTGATCTTGATGGTGTGTGGTCTGTTTAAAAAAATGTGTATGACACACACACACACACACACACACACACACACACACACATGCTCTGGGCGATAAAAGAGATGGAGACACCTGGTGATAGATGATGACTTATCCTCAGGCAGATTGTTAGAAACACAGAGAGGGAGAAAGACAGAAAATGAGAGAGAAAGACTGGGAGTGAGTTACAGACAGACAGAGAAAGAAAGACAGGAAGTGAGTGAGTAAGAGAGAAAGACTGGGAGTGAGTTAGAGACAGTGGGGGGAAGACAGGAATTGAGTAGCAGATAGACAGGGAAAGACAAAGACAGAAAGGGACAGGGAGGGAGTTACAGACAAACAGTGAGAGACAGACAGGAAGTGAGTAGCAGACACATGGACAGAGAAGGACAGGAAGTGAGTAAGAGAGAATGATGGGGAGTTATAGACAGCGAGAGACACACGAAGTGTTTAATAGAGGAAGACAGGAAATAAAAGACAGTGTGAGGAACATGGACAGGAAATAAGTAACAGACCGTGAGAGAGAGAGACACCAGGAAGTAAGTAACAGACAGACAGTGGAAGAGTCTCTCAGACTGCTTTCATATTGGTGGTGTGTGGTCTGTTTAAAAGAATATGTGTATGACACACACACTGACACACATACTTTGGGTGATAAAAGACGAGACACCTGGTGATGATGACTTATCCTCTGGCAGATGGTTAGAAAGACGGGGAGTGAAAAACAGTGAGAGAGCAAAACAGGAAGTGAGTGTTAGTAAGGAAGAAAACAGGAAGTCAGTATCAGACAGTGGGAGAGAGAGAGAAAGACAAAGTGAGTGACAGACAGACAGTGGGAGAGAGACATGAATTAAGTGACAGCCAGACAGTGAGGCAGAGAGAAATACCGGAAGTGAGAGACAGTAAGAGACAATGACAGGAAGCAGGAGACAGACGGTAAGAGCCAAAGACAGGAA
>JAQQZS010000005.1:6145390-6163774 GCA_030068045.1 Platyallabes tihoni | reverse complement strand
TTAATTGATTATGGTTAATTGAACATGCATGGAAAACATTGTTTAAACCCTTTACAATGAAGATCTGTAAAGTTATTGGGATTTTTACAACATTATTGTTGAAATACACAGTCCTGAAAAAGGGGCGTTTCTTTTTTTGCTGAGTATATATTAATAACCTTACGAGATTTATAGGACTGTTCACCACCTTCATGGTTTATTCTCCTCAACTTTTGGCTAGATGGTACTGGAAATAACCTACCCATCACGTCAAGTAGAGAGGGGTGTCTTTAAAAAGAAATCTGCGTGCAGTTATTTGTATTGGCATTTAAAGCAAAAACAAACCGAAATAAAAAAAATTCTAGCTTCATGGCTGAGGGAAATCAGTTGTGTCCTGTGCTTTGGGTTGCACGTTACTATCCAATCATCCCCAGCTAGTTCAGAGACGGATCAGCGGTGCATGCCGGCTTAAAGACGCTGATCCGGGCAGGTTTTTTTTTTTTTTTTTTGCTGGAGGTGAATGTGGTTATAAAGAGTTTGTGTTATGCTGGAGGTTCACCCAGCCACCAGCTCACCCCTACACGATCTCTGCGTTCCTTCTATTTATTATTTCTTACATACATTTACATTCATTTTGTCGTTTAAATTGTAGGCTCAAAATCACTGAAACTGAAAATCTGCAACTGATAATAAGTTGGCGTTGTTATTGCTAATTTTTAGAAATTTGCAGTTGGAAAAACAAGAACTTCTAGTAGGATTTGATTTATTTTTTCTTTTGAAGCAACCTTGGACTTAGTCAGGGTGTTTTATCGTTTATATGTTAGTTCATTTCCTGGAGCCTGCTTGTGTCCTTTCCTGTGTGTGTGTGTGTGTGTGTGAGTGTGTGTGTCCATTTACGTAAAAGTGCTGTGTCATAAAGGTCAGTGTCAAACGGTTGAATGTGTATTAATCTGACACCCTCTAATAACCTGGATGCTTCTGTGATTGTGTGTGTGTGTGTGAACTCATAAGTTACCTTGCTTTATTTTTAGCCTTTCCCTTCTACTTCTCCCTGCCTGTCAGAGGCGTATTTTATCTCAGCCCCAGCACTCGTTTTTCAGTGGGATGGAATCTCAGGCTTTACTGTTTCATTATTTCTACAGCGACATCAATCAGGAGTCACTCCTCATATTTCTCTTCCCACTCCTGTTACAGTAATGATGGGGACGACCCTACCAGCTGCGATGTCAACTCAGAAAGTGAAGAGGAGAAAACCCTTTTTAAGTATCAGTGCTTAAAGACAAAACCATGAAAGGAAGCACAAATGTATATGAAGAAAATGCACACAAGTAAAAGATCATACATATTTCAGTTGTGCTCGATGTGAACGTTTTCTGCATTACTCTGAGTCTATTTGTATGAAACACAGTTACCAGATCTTAAACTTTATATACAGAAACTCCTTTATATACCTCATTAATATACACTCACTGGCCACTTCATTAGGTACACCTCGCAAGTACAGGGTTGGACCACTTTTGCTTTAATTCTTCATGGCATCAGTTCAACAAGATGCTGGAAACATTTCTGATCTTGGTCCGTATTGAAACGACAAAAGCACGCAGTTGCTGCAGGTTTGTCGGCTGCGCGTCAATGATGTGAATCCCAAAACCCAAAGGTGCTCTATTGGATTGAGATCTGGTGACTGTGGAGGCCATTTGAATACAGTGAGCTCATTGTCATGTTAAAGAAACCAGTCTGAGATGATTTTGTGACCTGGCGTGGTTATTTAATTATTTATTTATGCAATATCACATCTGAGATTGTGCTGTTGTATTGAATATCAGCACGGCTGTCATGCAGTTGTAGGCACGAGGGCACTTTTTTTAATCGGCAGATTGGGATTTGTTTCTTTATTTAATCAGCTATGTAACATTCATCTTTCCACACCTGGTGGAAGGAACTAACTGTGACTGGCGAAGCTGATGATGTAATTAACAGGGGGGTAAGAAGTTGTAAATTCTTACTGGTACTATGTAACCAAAAGGAGGACAGTCCTGTAAATCTCCCATGTGTCTCTTCATATTTCCACCCTATTTTGCTGTAGAATATCAGCTAACGTTCGGGTGCCACGGTTAGAATCCCAAATAGCATTAAAAGGAAATCTAGGGGTGTCCACACCCCAACTAGTGCCCTTTATCAGCTTTATTTAGCTTCATGTTTGCTGTGAACAGAATAACACGGACACTTCATACTGTAAACAATTTAACACGATACAGAAACAATTATTAAGGAGAAAACCTTAACGACAACGTTATCAGATGTGTTTTCTTGCTAAAAAAAGTTCTTCTGTGACTGGATTTGAATGTGGGTTTCGGCAGGAAGCTGCTCTCTGGATGGCATGTCAATCCATGGCAGGGCACACAAGCATCCGCACACACACACACATGCTGGGCTAATTGCCATTCCCAAATTGCCACTAGAGGAAACCACCAAGCACATGCAAACATTTGACTCTGGACGTTCGAGGCTATAGTGCCAACCACTGCACCACCGTGCCGCATGACTTTAGGCAGTGCTCATGCAACTCACAAGTGTGTGTGTCTGAAACATGATGGTTTTCTAGTTGTGTTGTTAGCTATGATGTCAGAGTCACACAGCTTCTTTCACTCGGATTGAATCAGAAGCAGAGTAAACCTACTTGGCAGATTTGACACAGTGTGATGTTTCGGTCTGTCATTCCTTGAACAAAACAATACGGTTCATCATGAGTCACAATGCAGCGTTTTTTTTTTTAAATGTCTGTAGTACGTAGCTATAATAAAGGTTATGGTTGTGGATTTCACTCATGTTTTCATGGTTGGTTTATAAACTCTTAACATTGAGGTACTGAAATAACGATGCAGGTCAGAGCTATGGCTAACAAATCCTAGTGGTGTTGTTTTTTTTAATTTAATATTTTATAGTTCTATCCGTAGACTGTGAGTGAAATCTCACGTTGCTCTCTGTAACTCTTTTACCCCGAGTGATTACTGTTATCACACTTGAATTACTGTTAATAAATCTCCCTCTTATCTGGTCGTTTTGCCTCCGTGTTTAAAATGATGTCATTTTACATCACGTTTCATCAAAAGCTCTCTGTTTGAATAATGGCCGCTCAAAAATCAGATCAGATGGCACAAATCAAATGTGTCTGCGCTTACCATGACGAACGTGAGCAATATCATCAGTCTAAAAGTTTTAAAACATACCGCTGTCAGCACCCTGACAGATGGCAAGAAAATATTACGGGCAGTAGAATCCAGATAGAGTTCCTGTAGTGAATTCTAAAAGCCTATTTGGAGAGCGTTCCTGTAAAAAAAAAAAAAAAAAACAAGCAATCAGTATTTTAAGCCTCTAAACTATATAAGAGTGGATTATTTAGATTAGATTGAACTTTGTCTAATTTAATATAATTTAAATCTGATTAATAAAAGCATCTTATCACCATTGACAAAGTGCCAAGAAAGTGTCACCCCCCCACTTCTTTTTCCTATTTCAAACTTTTATTTTATTACCTGACTCACTTTATAAAGTATAATTTATATTTTGTTTTATTTATTATTTATATAATATATATTTATATATTATATATTTTTATATAGTGTCTTTTTGGTTGATATTTCTTTTGTTTTCTAAAAACAAAGCTTAAAAAAAGGTTATTTTTGTTCAGTTTATGGTGTGTAATAAATACAGTGTAATGAATATAATAAAGCTTAAAAAATTAATATAGTAAATAAATCTTACATTTTAATATTTTATACATGGTATATGTTAGAATAATTTAATTATCTACTTAAAAATAATAATTTTGTATATTTTTCACTTCATATTTTTATTTCTTTCTTTCTTTGGTCATTCACTGTAACTGAATATGACAAACTGTTTGAAAACAAACACCAAAACAGGCAAAATAAGAAACTCCACACAGACAGGAAGCCGAGATCAGGATCGAAACCAGGATCTTTAAGGAGACACTGCTACTCGCTGTACCCCTTGTGCCACTGACAGATTTGCACGCGACGCTGGTCAGCGTCTCCACTTAACCTGCGTGTTCCTGATTCCCATTTCATTTTGTTTTTTTTTTTCCCCGTCTGCTTGTTAAAACCAGTTTTCCTTCAGGCGAATCCTGGACATCTTTGACATCCAGGCTCAGTGTTACACTCTTCCTTCACTCATATTGCATGTTCAATTTTCTGCCGTGTCTTCTTTAATACCGTATTTACATTTCTCACGTCGAAGCCAATAAATCTGTAAAGAATAAGGAGCGACGTCAAGCCTCCGCAGGTCTCCAAGCTTCAGATCTTTCCCTTATAAGCATCCGAACTGATCATATCACTACCGGCTGCTCCATCTGACCAGCACCATATATGTTCATATTCATGCCGGTTCTTCACAGATACGAGACTGCTATGTTATTAAAGTGCATAGCTTGTCTATGTAAAGCTCAGCAAAGCCTTGTGATATGCTCATGATCCGCCTCGAATAACTTTCATACCCGGTGGGAAATGCCGAGGCATATCCCATCATGCTTTTATGGAGAATCTGAGGGATCCGGTAAAGCGCTGCAAATGTGTTTTGATAACCGTGACTGTCTCTTTCTCAGGTCTAAAAGTATGTGCGGGATAGAGTGTGTGATGTGTGTCATTAGAAGTAAATCACAGCAGACGCATTCTGTCTTTTAAAAAATGTCAGTCTACTGTTGTATATGTTTTTATTTTGTCTTAACTGTATACATACAGGGTTTGGACATTGAAACTGAAACGCGTGGTTTTAGACCACAATAATTCATTAGTTTGGTGTAGGGCCTCCTTTTGCGGCCAATACAGCATCAGTTCGTCTTGGGAATGACAGATACAAGTCCTGCACGGTGGCCAGAGGGATTTTGAACCAATCTTCTTGCAGAATAGTGGCCAGGTCACTACGTGATGCTGGTGGAGGAAAACGTTTCCTGACTCGCGCCTCCAAAACACCCCAAAGTGGCTAAATAATATTTAGATCTGGTAAGTGTGCAGGCCATTGGAGATGTTCAACTTCAATTTCATGTTCATCAAACCACCAGTCTTGCTGTGTGTATTGGTGCCTTATCATCCTGATACTCGGCACCGCCTTCAGTATACAATGCTTGAACCATTGGGTACACATGGTTCTCCAGAATGGTTTGGTAGTCCTTGGCAATGATGCGCCCATCTAGCACAAGTATTGGACCTAAGGAATGGCATGATATTGCAGCCCAAACCATCACTGATCCACCCCCATGCTTTACTCTGGGCATACAACCGTCTGGGTGGTACACTTCTTTGTGGCTTCTCCACATCGTAACTCTCCTGGGTGTGGGGAAGACAGTGAAGGTGGACTCATCAGAGTACCGCAATACATGTTTCACATTGTCCACAGCCCAAGATTTTCGTTACTGGCACCATTGAAACCGACGTTTGGCTTCGGCACGAAGGAGAGCTGAGGTGCACATTTAATTCTGCAGTGAGTTGGGCAGCTGTGGTTCTATGTTTTTTGGATACAATCCGGGTTAACACCCGGACATCCCTTTCAAACAGCTTCCTCTTGAGTCCACAGTTACTCCTGTTGGATGTGGTTCGTCCTTCTTGGTGGTGTGCTGGCATTGCCATGGATACTGTGGCTCTTGATACATCACAAAGACTTGCTGTCTTGGTCACAGATGCACCAGTGAGACGCGCACCAACAATTTGTCCTCTTTTGATCTCTGATATGTCACTCATAATGTTGTGTGCATTGCAATATTTTAAGCAAAACTGTGTTATTACACTGCTAATTAAACCTTCACACTCGGCACATTCCAGCAGTAAGAGCATTCAATTGACGACCAGGCTGGACCATTGTCCAACCCCTGTAAATATAGGAGTTTTAACCTGTACGACATATTGCCAAAGTAACATGCTCGGAGGAAAGTGCCACCTGGCATCTTCCGCATACATCATCATCATCATCATCATCATTCATGGACAACCTGACAGTCTGGAACTTAATTGGTAAATCTAGCTGACTCTGCTAAAATGTGGTAGGTTGCATAATGTAGAATATAACAGGGTAGTTAGCTAGTCCTACAAATGGTTGTATGTTGTACAAAGGATGGACAGCCATACTCTTTCCTCCTCTATCAATCAGAGCACCAGCCAATCGTAGACGTCCCTGAGCTCCTGTATGCGGAAGAGGGCAGATGGCATCTTCTTCCAAGCGTGTTACTTTGGAGTGGAAAGCATGTTGGCTTGACATAACTCTAAGGATGGACACGGTTGTCCCAGCCGACCCAGGCAGTAGGTGTCATGAATCATGTTTTCTGAGGTATTGATTAGAAAGGATTTGTATCAGGTACAGTAGGTTCGCTTTGTGTATATATTGCTCCGTGTGCTAGATTTTTAACTTTTTATATTAAAATTGGGGTGTTGCAAAAGTGGCCGCACAGCTTGAGCTTCATCATCAATAGGTCACATGACCACCATTTACTGGATTTGTAGCCTGTGTTTGTGGTGAAGTGTTAATGACTCGGAAAGCATACGTCCTGTGATCAATCGTCTGTGTTTTCTTAAAATTAGCCAATGCCTGGTTTCTTTCATTCATTCACTCATTATCTATCCTGTTTAATACTGTATTCAGGGTCGCGGGGGGCCTAGAGCCTATCCCAGGATACTTAGGGGACGAGGCGGGGTCCACCCTGGACAGGGTGGCAATCCATCGCAGGGCACACACACACTCGCACTCCAATTTGGGAACGCCAATTAGCCTAATCTGCATGTCTTTGGACTGCGGGAGGAAACCAGAGGAACCCCACCAAGCACGGGGAGAACATGCAAACTCCATGCACACAGAGACGGGAATCGATCCTGGTTCCTGGTTTCGTTTTGGTAAATTTTAAAGAAAAGGGTAAAAACCACGTAAGTTCCAAACTTATCCAGTTCTTTTTTTAATCAGTTCTTCTATCCATATTTTACCTTTCTCAATAAATCATTGCTTTAAAGTTAATTCAGCAGTTTAAACAGCATAAAGGGAATGTTCAAGTCAAACCGGGACCTGTCATGTATTTTATTATTTTTTTTTATGAATGAAGGCATAAAACCGAGCTCTGTTATTCTGCACAATCAAAGGTCCCGGTTTGAATTGAACACCCCTCATATAAGAGTTTATTGGTGTGTGTGTGTGTTTGCGTGCGTGTAAAATGTTCACTCATCTTTCATGATTCTCCACACCTTTCATCACACCTGCCTCATAACGACACGTCCCGATCGATTCATCATACGCACTCGCCATGCTTTAGCGGTATCAATCCCCATGACAGAGCTGCGCGCGTGTGCGCATGTGTGTATGTGTATGTGTGCATGAAATGTGATCTAAATCCAATAACAGTGTGAGACTCCTCCTTGGAGAGCCAAGCAGCAGATTTACATTTGGTTCTCTTTTGAAGCACTTGAACCCATTGTGTGTGTGTGTGTGAGAGAGAGAGAATGAGAAACAGTGCGAGTCTGGACCTCATACTGTGAAACTCCCTGCTGTAAAATAGTTTTGTTTATTTTGAAGTTTAATGGTAGTCTAGTTTAAACTAATACTTTTTAAGGGTTATTGGGAAGCAAAAACAACAAAGGTTTGCAGTTCTCACTTTAAAAAAATATGTAAAAATGCAGAAAGAGTATAATAAGAGACAGAGCACAACAAACAAATAATATATATAAATATTTATAATAGCGTGATATAGTAACGCAATACAAATCAAATTTGACCCCTAATGTAGGTATCGTGATAGTATTGTATCGAGTGAACCAGAGCAATATGGTGATGCATATCTTAGGACATTAACATAAATGTCTATTGCTGGATATTTTTCTTTATCATCAGTGTAAAAAGTACACTTTTTTTGTAACACTGAATGAAAAGCAGGACGAAGCTCCCAGCGAAAACACTGAACCACACGTGGTTTGGGTGAAAACAATTCAGAAATCCGTAAGTCATGAGTGCATGAGGTTATAATGTGTAGATAATTTTTTAAGCGAATTTTAGAGAAAACATTATACAGTATAGCATGATAGCATTTTAAGATATACAATTATTCACGATAATATATATTTGTACCCCCAGTTCCCTGGGACAGGCTCCAGATGTCCAGCGAACACAACATGAGCATGTGTATTTCCATGAAGCTTTTGCACCCTTATTTCGCATTCCTATTCCTCTAACATGAATTTTAATTGGAGGGGAAGTGGTTACCACACAAGGGGGGGCGGTGGTGGCTCAGAGGGAGAGTCACTGACTTACTGATTGGAAGGTCAGCGGTTTGAGCCCCAGCTCTTTTATGTCAAAGTTCAGACATAGACTGGACGGCAAGTCAATCCGGACAAGGAATAAAACATATGATTCTACTTTGAAATAATATATATATATATCCTTACCAATAAATAATTACTTTTGTAGTCTATTAGTAGATCTTTACAGTGAACGTGGCTTGAGATTAAGGCTAAACATGACCGTTTCCATTTTTGACATCGTTGTCATGACCTATGCATATGGGGTTTAAAGGCACAGGTGCTGTTCAAAATTAGAGTGTAAGCTAACAGCTAGCAGGCATTTGCGTTCTGTCCTGCAGGCACAACAAAAGCAAGACTTTCCTGTGTGGTGAAGATGTCACGATCCAAATATGCAAAAATATCAGTGTCTCCATCTAGAAACCACATGATTTTTCTGCCGAGGTTTATGCAGCTAATTGAAGGCAGACCGTGCCGTTTCTAGACTAGGCTGCTGTGTATTTTGCATGTCGTATTGACTGTTCATATGTCGCATCTTTTGCATGCTCAGTTTTTGCTGCTTTGAATGGAGATGTGCCTTGCCGTGAGGTGAAAAATCCCCCTTTTTTATTATGCTGCTAGTGTACTGTAGATCATGGGACAAAAATCAACCCCAAAACGGCATTTTTTTTGTTATTGAAACTATTGAAAGGGATTTTTTTGATGCTGGAAATCCACATATATTCTGCAACTTCCTCGTCATTATGTAGCGCTCGCTCTTGGTTACTCAGCAAAGGCAGAGGCCACGGGAGCTCAAGCTTCCTACTGATTCGGAACGAGAAGGAGAAAACGACTGGTCCCTTTGGGCATCATTTAACTTTTAGTTCAGATCATTTTGATATTACAGTGTTGAGTTGTCTTGTCCTTTTAAGGTCAGATTGTTTAATCGGTTTATTCAGGCATGAAAACAAATGCACTTTCCTTATTTAGTTTTTGGCAAGCTTGCTTAGGCATGAAAATCCAGTCAGTGAAGATTTTTCTTTTGTAGTTAAAATTTCTTCTAAAACACCTGTAAACATTTTAATGTTAGAAGTCGAAGCTGCTCAGGTTCGATAGCAACAATTTGCAGGCAAACAGTGCCATTTCTTTTGCACTTACTTGAAACATATTTTAAATCTTTCTGATGTAAGTTGCTGTAAAGTAAGACTTGCTTCGCTTTTTGATTGTAGTCAAACAGTGGCATTGTCTCCGACTGCACTATGTGCACGAATGTGCGCTGCTTGTAAGTTATAAGCAAGCTTAATAAAAGTCATTTGCTTATCCGAACTTTTAACTTATTCGAACTTAAGCAGAAATCGGACCTTTGAATAAATAAAGTGGCAAAAAAAAATATGTATGGTCATTATTAACATTAGAAACATTAAAACCCTCACTGGCCACTTTATTAGGTATACCTGTTAAACCGCTAGTTAACACAAATATGTAATCAGTCAATTACATGGCAGTGACGTGTAGAATTTTGGAAGAAATGGTGATTTAAGTGACTTTGAACATGGCGCGGTTGTCTGTGCCAACCGGGACGGTCTGAGTATTTTTGAAACTGCTGATCTGCCGGGATTTTCACACAGAACTATGTCTAGGGTTTACACAATAGTGTGAAAGAGAAAATATCCAGTGAAGAGCAGGTCTCTGGGCGATGATGCCTGGTTGATGCCAGAGGTCAGAGACTGGGCAGACTGGTTTGAGCTGTTTAAAATCATATGAGACTGGTTTCTTGCAATGAGTTCAGTGTACTAAAATGCCTCCACAGTCTTCAGTTCTCAATCCATTAGAGCTCTTTTGGGATGTGGATGGATGCACTGCCGGCATATCTGCAGCAACTACTGTATTGTATATGATGCTGTGATGTTAATGTGGACCAAAATCTCTCAGGAATTTTTCTAGCACCTTATTGGATCTGTGCTGTGAAGAAGTGGCTGGTGTACTGTGTGTGTGTCTGTGTGCGTGTGTGTGTGTGTGTACAATTAAGTCTTAAAGCATCTGATGGAACACTTGTAGTGATAAAAAAAAATAAACAATTAGGGGTAGCGGTAGCTCAGTGGTTAAGACGTTGATTAAGGTGATGGACTACTGAGCAGAAGGTCTCAGGTTCAAACACTAGCACCACCAAGTTGCTCAGATGTAAAAATAAAAAAAAGAAAGAAAGAGATAAAATGTTGCTTTGATTTAAGAGCATCTGCTAAATAATGTAAACATGTAAACTATATATCCTAAAACCCTTAGCTGACAGTTTATAATATACTGGGCATTGTGAAATCCGAAGGTTTTAAAAAACGAGCAGGTTTATTCTCGGCAGCAAGGCATCCTTCTCGTGTTATTCAGTTTGTGTAAGCTAATTAATACAACACGAGCGCTAAAATCGCAAAGCGAGATCCCATAAAGTAGTCAGAATTGCCGTGCATATTAGATTATACGAGAATAACAATAATTGGTTTAATTAGACGTTATCACATTATCTATCAAGTCATTTGTTTCGCTTTGTTTTATAATTCATACAAACGATGATTGCTTTCTGGCTGATAGCAGAGAGACCTTTGTTGTAATCTGACGTCTGACATTCAGGCTTGCAAAAATGTCACATTTTAATTTCCCCCGTCTCATGTTTTTTTTTTCCTTTTTTTTTTTTTTCCTCTTGTCATGCCTGAAATCATAACATCACTGTGCTTTGAGTGTGCTGAAGCTGCTCTATCTCAGCATCCTCAGCTACACCATCATTCTCATCCAGCACCATGAAACAGCTTCTCCTGACATTTCATAAATATCTCTGTCAAGATTTGACAAGCAGCTTTCACCAATCCAAGCATGTTTTTTCCACAGTGTTACACCCAGGCAGTTTTGAAGATTTGCCCCTGATTCGTCAGAAGGTGTTTTTTCTATAGAAACTTTCACACTGATGTCATGCTACAGTATAAAGCCAATAATAAGATGCCCTGGATAGGCCGCTTTCGCTTACATATGATAATTTACACAGAGCCTCTGAAACCTTTCTTTAGGGCCCAGCATTGACCTTCTCAGCTATTTGAGCTACACTAGCGCTTCTATTGGATCGGACGACACGGTCCAGCCTTCACTCCCAATGTGCATCATTGAGCCTTGACGCCCATGACCCTGTCGCACAAGTTCACCGGTTTTCTTTCTATGGATCACTTTTGGTACGTCTTGACCACTGCAGACCAGGAACGTCCCACAAGAGCTGCTGTTTGAGTTGTTCTGACCCAGATGTCTAGACAATCACAATTTGGCCCGTCTCACAGTAGATATAGTTACAATATCTCATTTCAATGGCACTTGGAAATGTATGAGATATATTAGGCTGCAAGTAAACCTTTTGTCCCTGAAGTTAATGTGTCGGAAACAAACAAGGACCAAATTGTGATGTCTAGACAAACTGGGTCACAGCAACCCCAAAACTGCAGCTCTTGTCAGATGTTGCCGATCCGCAGTGGTCAGGACTTACCAAAAGTGCTCCATGTGTTTTATTCCTCTTCTGTGACAGCAATTTGTTGGACATTTACAGTATTTTCACTTGTTTCAGTTTCATCACCTTACATCTTAATTCTTTATATTCCTTCCTTTTCATATCTCCTTTACATCTTATCTTTCTTTTCTATCCTTCACCTTTACTTTCTTTGATTCCTTTTCTCTCTTTCACTTCTCTTCTTCACTCACTTTTTTATTCACTTCTTTAACTTCAATCACCTCCTCCTTCATTCCTCGTTCTTCCTTTATTCATCTTGTAATTCCTCCCTTCCTTCCTTCCCATCTTTACTTTATCCATCTTTCATTTCATTAACTCTGGTTATTTCACTTTTTTTTTTATTTAATTTATTTTTTTTTTTGTAATTTATCTGTGCAGTTTTGAGGAAATAAGAAGTAAGACAGACTTTGATTAATGGATTATCGACTGTGGAGACCTGAGAGAAAATTTGCTTTCTCTCGAATGTTCTCTCTATCCTAGGAAAAAAAAAAATTTGTCCCTAAAAAAAAAAAAAACAAAAAAAAAATCAGAAGAATGCAATGATACAGTATGATAACATCAGCATGGTGAGTAGAAACCACATAAGGACGTTTGATAGTGTGTGTGAGTGTGTAAGGTATGTGTCCTGATGCCCCACTCAGATAGCTGTTTCGTTTGGTGAATTCCAACCTTAATGAGTTTCCTTCAAGAAAAAAAGAAAAGAAAACAACAGCAAAAAGACACCTGTGCATGGCTTAGCTGTCCCCTCGTGCTGGAGAGCAACACTGCACGCACACTATTTATAGGCGATTGAGGAAAGCGTCAGAAGGTAGGGGGATTATTTAAGTGCATGATGAGGAGGAGGTGTGTTATCTCAGGTCTCCTAAAAATAAAGGGCTTCAGGGAAATCTGTCTCGAGCAGGAATGGAAAGGTGTAAATCTCAGCGCTTGTATATAAGGCCAGATCAAGCTCTTCTGATCCCTGGAGTGACAGCGACTAACATGGACAAGCACAGGGTGGGTGGGTTTGGGGTTTTGTGTGGTGTGTGTGTGTGTGTATGATTGCCTAATTCTAATCTCCAGCCTTTATAAGTTTCACTCTGACATCCAGACCCAAAGCTTTTCACTTTGTGCTGGAATCTATCTGCTCAACCTGTAGGGTGTAATTTAGACAGTGTCTGTGGTGGACTAAAATCTGATCTACAGTCTGATTTATAGTTTAATCTAAAGTCTGATCCCGCTTCAGTGTCGGGGCACCCAGGACAGACTAGAGCACCCTGACAACTCTCTTTCTCTCTCATTCTTACTCTATCCTTCCCCTGATAAACGTTCTTTTTTTCTTTTTCTTCAATTTATTACCTCTTAACTACTTCCTTCATTTCCTTAATGCTATTTTATGATTCCTTCCTTCAACCCTTCCACTCCTTTCCTCTGCCTCACACCCTTTATCTCCTTCACCTACAGTAGTTGACTTTTTCCATTCTTTTCTTTTTTTTTTCTCCCGCATTCATTTACCTCTTTCTTCTTTTTTTTTTCACTTCCTTTACTTCCTTCACTTTTATCATATCATCCTTCATTTATTCACTTCTTTCTCAATCTGTTAATATAGGGTTAAATTCCTTTACCTGCCTTCCTTCCTTCCTCCTTTTAACCCAACTGCCCCTGTTCTTCTCCTAAGCTTTCTTTTCGTCTTTCAGTTAATTTCCTTTAAAAAAAATTCCTTTCACTTTCTTTAATTCTATAAATTCCTAAACCCACTTGATGTCCCTTCTTTCTTTTCTTCTTTCACCTTTTCAAGTTATTTAGGGCATTTTTACATTAGGTCTCTTTTTCCAAGAAAACTTGACCCCAAAGTCTAGGTTATTTCGATCAGTGAGAACACTGAGATTTTGGAGGAAACGGATGATGATGACGTGTACACTTCCGTTCTCAGCTACAATTGGCTTCCATATCTGATTTGATCCGTGCCCAGGCACAGTTTTCGAGTGCTGGATGGTTTTGTTCCCACTGATTAAAATGATTCACAGCCATATGATTCTTATACACAGCCTGATGAAGTATCTGCAGACTGCCACCTGCTGTATTGGAGGGTGAAAATACGCAAGTGTACCCGAGGATGGAGAATAAAAAAAAAAATGTGAAGGCTGGCAAGTCGGGGTGTGGGGAGAGGGAGCAATCGTTCCTGGGCATGGAACAAATCATGTTTAGTGTCAAAGCACACCTAATTTCCTTTACATCACTTTCTTCTTTCCATTACTTGTATATTTCCCTCGCTTTTTTAAAAAAAATCTGATTTAATCCTACAATTTGCTTCCTTTCGACCTTACTTTTTAACCTTCACATTATTCCTTCACTTACTTTACTTTCTTCCTTAATAACTTTCTTTCAACTTTCACCTCCTTGCAAACACAGCAGTATTTCCATTACCTCTGTTTTTTTTATTTTTTTTTTACCAGGTTTCTTTCTCCTGATGCACTTACCATAGGCTGTGTTTCTGATTCCCCTTCCTCATCTATGCAGATATGAATTGGGGAAAAAGCCTCATATTACACTCTGTTCATTATAATGTTACACTATATATTGTAAAGTCACTAACTTAACCAATAATAAAGATAACGAGAGACGATTCCTGGGGAGATCCTGGGGAATGTGAAGTAGGAGCCATGTGGATAGATCTGTGTACCCGGGCACAACAGCTAATTTGTAGACGATATGGTTCCTGAGATGGGGTCGTTCACCTGCGCATGTGTATGTGGTCTGCATATGTGGCTGACTCACACAAAATGTACCGTGATCCCTTGCTTTAAGTTGAAGTGGAAAGTGGACTGTACTGACTCTTTGTCGGAAATATCAGGAACCTTCAATGCTGAATGAACCTTTACATTTTCCAGGATGTTATTTTTGGAGACAATTTTGGCGGGGTTATGTACTATTGATTGATGTGATTTTTTTTTTCTTGATTGGTAGCGATTTTTGAGCCGTTCATCGCTGCGTCTCGTTTTCCGATCGGACCATAAACGGGCAAGCTTGGAATCATGGGAGCAAAGGGGTTCAGCGTGGTACGATTCTTTAGAAAAAGACGAGCACCTCATTCCAGGAGGTTGGGGAGCTGGAGGGTTTCTACACACGTTAATGTCCGGAGTATTTGTGCTATTTGAGCACGACTTTCCTCTTAAGTGCCTCCTCCCTCCAGCGCACTGTGTTCTCATGCGGATCATTTCTCCATTTGTGAAACCCCAATTTTTTCAAAAGCTGCCACGATTGACTTCCGAATGCTACAGTAGCACACTCACTGAAAATTGATGCTTCCTGCTGCTCCATTTTATATTCCAAATCACCCTCCCCTTTTTATTTATTGAATTTTTTTTGTGGGGGAGAGAACTCTTAATGCTATTTAAGAAAGAGTGCCTTCTTGGAGAAACCCTTGGCAGCAGTAAAGCGGATCTGGCACCGGCGGTTGCATTTTCCACTTTTAGGCGATTGCACTGTCCCTCCAGACAAGCCTAACTAGCCACCGGGTAGTGATTCCCTTCTGAAATCCATACACTAGAGAGGTTTGTGTCAGAACCGTAACCAAAAAAGCCAGACAGCGTAAACGCAAGGAGCTGGCAGCGGTGAAAATTTGGCGTTCCGGAAAAAAAAAAGGAGGCGAGAACTATAAACAAGGAGGCTTCAAGTGGAAAGTTTGCTTTTCCAAACCTTTATTTTCAGTTTCAAAGATTTATTCTTTCTTTGAAAATTTTTCATTCTCTCAGAAAGAAGAATTGTGTAGACATGTACAGTACACATCTCTGTGTGTGTGTGTGTGTGTGTGTGTGTGTGTGTGTGTGTGTGGTTACAGGCTTCAAGACAGTATGCTCCTGAGTTCCTTGCAGCCTCTTTATTCGAGTTCTTACTTGAAGTTGCCTCCCAGAAGGTGATGACTTCTCAGCCCCAGATACAGCGCTGTATGGTCAGTGATGCATCTTTTCTCCACACACACACACACACATATACTGCACTGTGGGCTCCTTTTGAGTACTCTGGTGCTTCATCATACTCCCTATACACTCTCACAGTACTCCAGTCTCCTTCACCACAGTTGCCGTCTTGTTTTATGATAAATTGCATCACCGGTACATAAACTCCTTCAAGTCTCACTGTACATGCTGGGTTTTACCCACTCACTGTTTAACAGCTTTATACCCAGTCCAGTCTTTTGCCATACTCAAGGTTATAACTGTATATTCCATCTGATTTTAATGCAGCATTATATCCAGTCTGATCCTTTACAATTCACGATGGTTATTTTCTTTGTATTTAGTCTAATTAAAAAATTTTTTCATCATACTACCTGTTTAATGTCTTTTTCTTTGTCTGGTCTTTTATTGTGCTCACCGATTACCGGCTCTATACCCAGTCTAACCTGTTTATATGGACAATACTTCTTCAATTCGATTGGAATCATTTTGATAAGAGAGTCCGTGTTTACCTGGATGCCGAAATGAAGTTTTGTAACTTTTCTTAATGTGCGCAAAAGGTTTCTGCTCATTGTGAAGTATTTAATCTGCCCAAAATATGGAAGAAAAAAAAGAAGAGGAAAAGTATTTTTTACTTCAATCTTTGAGGTTAAGTTAACCAATCGTAATCCAGAAGGCGGGATTTACAGAAAAGGCTCCCGCCTTTTCTGTAAATCCCGCCTTCTGGATTACGATTGGTTACCAGAATTCAGCCTCATCTGTGATTGGTTATATTGCTTTACTACGTGTGAATTTGCTGTTCTGTTGTCTAACAATTCTCCCCCCAACAACACACACACACACACACACACACTGAGCTCTGTACACAATCCATGCACAAAAATTGGGTGATAAGACCTGACAGGAACACAGTAGAAACATAGTATTGTCTCCTATTGATGCAGCCCTGTTGTGTTTTTTTGTTTGTTTGTTTGTTGTTTTGTTTTTGGGACATGGTCAAAAAAACCCTATTGAGAACGTGGTGGTCGAAGCAAGACTCAGGAAGACCTTATTATTGGACATATTATTGATTATTGACGGTGATAATGTATCTAACACCTCTTTGGACACGTAATTGACGTACTACAAGCATGAGGTGGCTTGGAAAGACTTTCTGACCGAGTTGTCTTTGGGACGGCACTGCGTTGGGTCTCATGGAGTTACACTAATAACACCTTCTTTCAGGGTTGTACTGTGACAGGCTTTTCAGTGAGTCTGTCACATTCAGAGACAGAGTTCAGAGACTTGGCGAGCACATGATCATGTGCGTGATGAGAAATTAGCGACAGCATGATGGACGCATCGAGAACCTGACGGGGACGTGGCTAGGAACGTGTACGAGCCTGATAAACACACATTTTCCCATTTTAACCCCGTTCCCTCTGCGTTCTTTTATAATATTAGGACACAGTGGGAATGCTTTTCTCTTCCGTAATCACTACGCATCACACACTCTTTTACATGACACACTTGTACATGCTTGATGTTCAGCAATTTCCATTCTGGTCTCAGCTATGAGGTCGTTTCAGCTGCTTTTCTTCTCAGACGTGTTTACGTAGGGTTTATCGTAAGCTCGAAGACACTTGGAGTCACAAGGTTTAACTGTTTATATGCACACCTACTAATTCTCAAATTATTCTGTTTAAAAAAATAAAAATAATGTCCTGCCTGGATGTGATGTTTACATGCTGACATTTCTCAGACGCATCGAGTGAGCTGAGTGGGCTTGACTGGGGTACTTCAGAGATTAAGGTTTTTTTTTTTTTTTCCATGTCTTTGAATGCCAGACCTTCTCTGAACGTGAAGTGTCAAATTATCCTTCATGTTAATACCATGACGATGGCTGTCTGATGGGTTTGAAAGGCCTTTCTGTCCGGTACAGTAGTGCAATTTTCCCACACAGCATGAGCGTACTTTAGCAGCTAATTAAAGCACCACCCCAAATGGAGACTGAAATTAACAGCTGCATTCATCAAAGCTGGCTTATCACTAACAGTAATGTGAGAGCAGGGCTTTACCATATGAGCATCTGTTTGTCTGCGTGTATATAATTGTGTGTGTGTGTGCGTGTTCTGAAGAAAAGATCTGGATGCAAGCATAACAGAGAGGATGAAGTGACTTCTGCTTTGAGATTGAGGAACTCATTAAGGACCTTTTAAACATGCTGTGTTTTTGTCAGAGTGTAATTTGAAATAGATATCAAGCTAGAAATTGAGTGCATTTGTCACAAAAGCCTGCCGTTTCCTTCTTCCTGGTTTTCTCCGTCCACCACACCCGTTACTGTGTTTCCACATCCACCTCATACGGCTGTCGAGTCGATATGTCTTTGTGCGTAACGATATGTTCTGTAGCCTGTTTGTAATAAAACTGCTCTCTGTATTATGTGAGGTTGCATAAATAGTTCTGTTTAATTTAAGCTAAAAAAAAAAATCTAACCAGGAAAGCCTGCAGCGGTGTCGGTCAAATAAAACATGATAAATTTTAATTAGGTAACTTTACAACATTGTAACAGTACAACATCAAGGCAACATCAGGACCATGTTTTTTTTTTTTTTTTTTTTTTTTTTTTTGGGATGTTGTCCCCAATTTTCTCCCTAATTAGTCGTGTCCAAATCCTCCCGGC
>JAQQZS010000005.1:6127823-6140118 GCA_030068045.1 Platyallabes tihoni | reverse complement strand
CTTGACAATACTGTTCTTGCAAGAACTATTACAGAAAGGCTGACCTCTGTGTCTTAAAATAACAACTAACTGTTTTTGTTGTTGTTAAATAATTACCTAATTCCATGCGTTATTTTATAGTTTTGAAATCCCCAGTATTGTTGTAGAATGTAGAAAATAAATCACTAAACAAAAATAAAGTTGCAAGTGACCCCAAACTTTTTAACGGTAGTATATACAGTATCTAAATATTTAATTTAAAACACAACACCGTTGTAAAGCTAGCAGCTTGGTAGGACACAAACACACAGGCTACTGCTGTTCGACTGCTAGTTGCAAATGTAACGGCTTTAACTCTCCTGGGAAGGCTTTCCACAAGGTTTAGGGTTGAATTTTTGACTATTCTTCTAGAAGCACATTTGTGAGGTCAGACACTGATGTTGGACGAGAAGGCCTGTCTCACAGTGTACGGATGCTGCATTATCTCGATGGTTCAGGCCAGTGGTAATGGTGTAATAGTGCATCCGACAAATCGGTAGCAAACGTTAGATGTCAACGTGGACCAAAATCTGTATGGAATTGCATCCAGATGTTATACAGAATAATGTAATGTTACAGTCTCCTTGTGGCCATGTTTTTATGGATCATCTGCTATGTAAATCCCTGTTAGCTGTTACTATAGAAATTGTGTCAGAATGAGTGTTGTCAAACTAGTAATCATAGACAGCACAGATGTGCCCGAATGCAAAAGAAGAGTTTGATTTAAACCATAAAAGTCAAAACAAGAACAAGATTTGTGTGTAGTTAGAGCTTCCAGTGTCAAAAAGCAGGAGAAGCTAGGCATAATATGAAGGCTGTTCAAGTCAAAGCAAGACTTTCGATTGTGCAGAAAAACAAGACACAGTTATGAGAGTTAAAAAAACCTCTTTATTTCTCTATATAATCTCCTGCTACACTAATACACTTATCCCAGTGTTTCATTAGTGCTTGGATATCATCAAGGTAGAAAGTTTTCTCAGCACGCCGGAACCATGATCAGAATGCCTGCTTCACATCTGAAATTCTGGCCTCCCAGGAACTCCTTTAATGACCGAAACATATGGAAATGGCTCAGAGTGAGATCAGGACTGTACAGGGATGTGCTAATAACTCCCAGCCGAGTTCCTGTAATGTGTAAGTGGTGTTGATGAATGGGTGGTGTGTACAGTTCACACAGACAGATGCATCTCTTCTGCAAGTCACTGACAAGCTATCTTGTCATTTTAAGGATCAGGAGTTCCAATCTCTAAATGTTCATGGAAACGACTGCAGTGAGCTCCGAGCCAACTCGGCCGGGATCGTAGTTCACAGACAGACGCCTTCTTTAAAATGTTTGCACCCTTCAAATTATTTATTGCGGCTGAGAGTCTCATCACCATACTTTGTTTAAAGTCCTCTATAAATATCAATTATTTAAATATATACCCCTCATAATTGTTTTTTGTTCTTTTTAAATAAAAAAATGTTCTAAGACAAAACGAGTTTTTATTTTAGACTTTTAATTACATCAGGTTTGAATCAGCACAAGGTGTAATATTCATGTGTTAATGCTTACAAATGAAAGGCAAATCAATGTTTTTATTCTACTGTAATGTTGCACTTTCACAAGAGTCTTTAAGGCTGTGTAGTGAAGTGTGGAATAGAGATGCGTGGAACATGAAGAACCTGGTTCAGGATTACGTGATGTGTTTGTGAAGATAGTAGTCAGAAATCGATAAAGCCAGGAGTCAATAAAGTGTAAAAGTCCGGTTAAAGTTTTTTTCCTTTCAGAAGAAGTCTGAACAGACCTGCTGGAGCGTTCAGGTGGCAGTGCAGATACGCTTTTCTCTTCCTTTATTGATCCATCTGATGCCTTTTTTTTTTTTCTACCTGACTTACGGTCAGCATCCGTTCTTTCTTTCAATCATTCACTTCCTTGGCTGTTGGATTCGTGGACAGGTTCAGAAAGAGGACGTAATTTGTGTTAAGGACTACTTGTGTACATCTCTCCGTGTGAAATCTCTTTCTCGTTATTCCCAAGAACATTTTCTCACCTTTATATTATTATGCAGCCTTTAAAAAAATAATAAAATCCCGAGCTGCTCCTTCATTCCCTGGTGTTCCACTGACTTTTCTGCCTCGTGGTTTCATCAGATTTTCAGTTATTCAATCAAAGCAGTTTGGTGACGTTCCCAGCTCAAGTTTCTTACCCGAAAGCGCTCGGCTCCGTTTGATCAGCTCAGATACGGCGGCACAGAATTCAAAGGTTTCTGGTAAATTAGCCTTTGGATGTGAAAGACTGTTTGTTTACCCAGCATGCTTTTGGTGAAGTTTGGCTGGTGGTCATGGGAAGATCTTTAATCCTCATTGACATTTTAAGCTTAAGGTCTTTGTTACCCGTGTGCTTTTTTTTTTTTTTTTCATTCTTGCACAAAACGTGAATGTTTTGGGAATGAGAAATGGGAATATAATCAGGTATCTCTATCCAGCTGTAACTTGTCACGCGCTCTATTCCTGACTTTAATCTCCAGAGACCGCAAGACTAATTCTAATGTCCAATGTATTTTCAGTATTTGTTTATTCGTAAAAGATAACAACTGAACTTGATGAAGTTTGTTAGAAGACTAAAACCCAACAGTTCACAATTTACAAGGACATCCACACGGTGTAGTAGGTAAAAATGTGCTGTCCTCATATAAGGACAGCAGAGTCTCGTGAAGCTAAATAAAAGATTTTGGAAGAGGATTAAAGGTCCCATAAGTTAACACAGGTCTCAGAGCTGCCTTAAAGTGTAAGTCATTGCTCCAGCTAAAATACTCCTCACACAATACATTTTAGACCTTAAACTTCCTGCTCCACTCCTCTGCTGAACAGGCCGTTTCAGTGTCTATGTAAATGAGCTCCTGCTGAACCACGCCCCTCCAGAGAATATCAGAGCTGAGCAACAAGCTGGGGGGAGGGGCACTTTCTGCCTGCTCAACAAAGCAGGAAATGTTTTTTTTTTTTTTTTATGTTTTTCTTGGTACAGGTACAAAAAGGGGGGGTAAAGGGATGAGTTATATTGAGAAAAGTAAGCAGAATGGGATTGTACAATCAGTAAACTAACTGCAGGTAGAGACTGAAGAAATGTTGGAGCACACATGCTGTAGGATTATTTTGAGGAATCATTCGAGCAATTCCTTTGCATTCCTGGAGAAAATCTCGTATCAATCATAGCTTACTGGTGTTGACGGAGTTCTTGCTGCATTCACTTCTCTAGGCATGTCAGGTAGTGTTTCCACTAGAACGCTCTCCAAACTCCTGCTTCACGTCTCTCTGCCCCTGCTAGCTCCTGTCGACGCTGCTGGCAAACTCACAAGAGCAACATCGCTGCTAGTGCTGGCATTGTGGCTGTCCTCGGGGATCTCTTTCCTCTTTTTTTTTCAGCCCCCCTCTTGCTTTGTAGAATCTTCTTTGCCCTTGCGTATTTATTCAAGGTAAGGCAAGCTGCCGAAATCAATCGTCACATGTTGTTACTTTTAGTCTTTATCCTTTTAGAGTTCAGCCCCAAATTTTCCCATTCCATGTAAAAAAATAAATTCTAAATAGAAAAAAAAAATACCTTCATGAAACACATAAACGTGAACCAACCGTAAAGCTTTTTTATTAAATGTGAATTCCTTTGAATTTGCATTCATGAGACCCAGTTTGTTTCTATTCATGTTTCGTCGTGCGCAAATTTAACATTTGCATGCAAACAAGTTTGGCAGAAATCCATTAAACGATGAGGAGTTCGGGTAATGTGAGCATCTCTCCATAGGAGCTGTTCTGTATGAGTGTGTGTGTGTATGATGGCATACACACACACACACACACTAAAAACCCGTACGTTTTTATTATTTATTTTTTTTCTCTCTAAGATCGGGACATGTTTAATTTGCCAATGTTTTGTCTCGACTTCACAAGCTGTTTGTGAAGGCGTGTGTGTGTGTATGAGAGAGACAGAGAGAGGCTAATTTCCTTTAGCAAAAGAAGACGTATCCTTGCCATTGTGTGCAGAAAATAAATCTAAAATAGTTACAGTTCCTACATTACGCTGCTTTAGCGGGTAAGGCTGCCATTTGTTGTGTTGAAAGTCAGCAACACTGCACATTATGTTTATTGAATTATCTCTAAACCTATTTCATTTAATTATTAGTGTGTGTACACATTTATGTCTAGGGTTTGATCAGTGGTGCTCCGAAATGACTTTTCGAGGATCCCCATAGAAAGAACTCAGTAAAAAGAAGAAAAAGAAAGGAGGAGACCCACAGGGTTCCAGATTGGGTCCAGTTAGATTTTTTTTCTTGTTTATTAAGAGCACCGGTGTCTGTATTCTGATGTCACTTTATTTTTGGAGGTAATTTCTTGGAAACTGGGTTGTGATGATTTAAAGCCTTAACGGGATTTGACTTCAAGCTCACCTTCATTAAGATCCTGTTAAGACACTTCATTGATGGACGGTGAAGATTTGTTAATCCGCTTGATTATTTGGTTTATTTGCATGTGAAAGTTCTACATGTTGGGCTGGAAATAAGGAGAATTGCTTTACAAGTCTGTTTGATTTTTATTGCACACACACACACACACACACACACACTCGACTCTGTGCTGCTCAGCTCTCCATTCCAAAACTGTTGTCTCTTCGGTCTTTACTCTTGCCGCTGCTCACCAAAACACAAAACGCTCATCAGACAAATCCCACCCATGTGTAGATCCTTACCGTTCTTTCCAGCTCCACCTTCCATTCGCAAACTGCCGTTCAACCTGTGCCATGAACACCGGGTTCTGTTGTATAATAACAGTTCATACACACCTGGAACGGATTTGAAAAATGTGTCGTTTAACAAAGTGAGAGCATTAGGAATGTTTGACAGATGGAGGAGTTTCTGGGTTCTACAGTGCTGTGCAAAAGTCTTGACACCCGCCCCCCCCTAATTTCTTTATAATAATTTATTTGCTATACATCATTAAAGAAACAGGAAAACATTTATGTAACATTTATGTAACAACCGGAGCAGCAACCTCATTTCCCCTCTCATCTGTTCCACCCACTCAGCATTCAGCATCTGCAGTATACTGCTCAATCATCTGCACCCATCATCTGCGCCCATTTGTCACTGGTTCATGTTGGTTCAAGTTAAATATTTTTTTTTTATGCTTGACTGATTCATAGGTCACTGTGTGTGGCTTAACAAACAAGCCACACACAGTCCTCGTACTGAAACTGCTCATATACAAGGACTGGATTGAAAATGAGAGACACAAACTTGGCAAAAGTGAGTCAGTGGTAAAGTGCTTACCCTATCATCCAGAGATCGCAAGTTCGAATCCGCAGGAGATGCTGTAGCCTCCCGCAGCCAAGCCTAGAGAGAGCTGATTGGCCGAGCTCTGTCAGCCCTCTAGCGCTAGTGTGTTACACCGCTCCCAATAGTGCGTGAGCGAACAGTGCAAAAGGATGAGGTTGGCTGGCATCACTTTTCTGATACGCCTCTATGATTAGTAAGTGTTGGAGTGTCCTTATGACAGTTGGGAATTGGAAAGTGACTAAATTATAGAGAAAAACTATAATATTAAAAAAAGGTTTGGCTCTTTGGAAGCAAACTGTGAAGAAATTAAACATCCTTTATCCAGTCCTGTGTATATATATATATATATATATAAAAATAAATCCCCAAGGCCCATGTAATTATAATGGACTGTTTCAAAGTGGAAAAGTGTTCTGTGGTCAGACGAGTCATAATTTGACATTCTCGCTGGAAATCATGGACGCCATGTCCTCAGGGCTAAAGAAAAGAGAGACCTTCCAGCGTGTTATTAGCATTTAGTTCAAAAGCCAGCATCTCTGGTGCATCATGGGAATGCATAAGTGCATGCGGTATGGGAAACTTGCATGTTTTGGAAGGCACTCTGAATGCTGAAAGGTAAATAAAGATTTTAGAGCAACGTATGCTCCCCTCCAGATGACGTCTATTTCAGGGAAGGCCTTGTGTATTTCAGCAGGACAAGGCAAAACCACATACTGCAGCTATTACAACAGCATGGCTTCATAGTAGGAGAGTCCAGGTGCTGAATTGGCCTTCCTGCAGTCCAGATCTTTCTTCTTTAGAGAACATTCGGCACATCATTAAACTAAAAATACGTCAAAGATGACCACGAACTCTTCAGCAACTGAAAAACTATATCAGGAAAGAATTCCAACATCAAAACTCCAGACACTCATAACCTCAATGCCCAGACATCATTAAGAGGAGGAGATGCTACATCATGGTAAACACGCCCCCGTCCCAACTTCTTTGAGACCTGTAGCAGGCATCAAATTTAAAATGAGCTCATTTTGTGCATGAAATTTCTTAGTTTAAAGATTTATGTTGTGAATAAAATATAGGCTCATGTGATTTTAAATTCTTTTAGTTTTCAGAGTCAGTCGTATTCTCAGCTTACAGAAATGTCCCAAGCGTGTGCTTGTCTTTGTCCGAACACTCATTTAGAACCTTGTTACAATCATAAAGTGGAAATTATTTTTGTCACAATCATAAAGTGAAAAAAAAGAAATTTAGGCATTTAAGATATTAAGTTATTTATTTATTTATTATTTTGGCCAAGCATGTGTAAGCTGTGAAAAGTGTATAGAAATAAAGTATAAGACTTTTTTCCAGTCTATTTGCCATAGTGTTATATGCAAATCTGTGTTTTGTTGGCTATATCATCCAAACATACTATATTATATCAAATCATAACCACGTACAGTACTGTAGTAACCTACACCAGTGATTTTCAGGTCTGGTCCTGGAGGACCCCTGCACATCTCAGCTCCCAGCACACCTGATTTAGCTAATCAGCTAAATAACAGCCTTTTCTGAGTTGAAGTGGGTGTGTGTGAGAGAGAGAGAGAGAAAGCAGGGAAAACAAAGGGCAGATGGTCCTCCAGGACCCAAAGTGAGAACCACTGCTCTACACCATGTGCATCAGGAATACTACAGATTTCTCACGTCTTTCTGTCTCTGTGCAAACATGCCACCAAAACCTTTTATGGATTTCCAGATCGTTACTGAGATTCGCTCCGAAGAGCCTCACATTCAATTTCAGACTTTCTCTCTCACACATATATATATATATATATATATATATAGATATATAGATAGATAGATAGATAGATATCACTGTAGATCTCTGTCCTCATCTACATGTAAATTATATTGTGCACGAGTGTGAACAAAAGGCACAAACGTCAGAGGAGCGAACGACTCCGTTTCCCAGGAATCACACACACGTTTATTTTATAAAAAAAAAAAATTCTTATGCAGTAATGCAGTCATTTCATGTATTGTTATTTTTTCCTTCACTTTGAAAGATTCCAATTAGGACGCAGGAAGTCTCTCAACGGGGAATGATTGAATTAACACAAAGCACGTATTCATTACTAAAGACTCATCGGTTTTATGATTATTTTCCCATTTAGGCATGATTGATGTTAGCATTCTGGTGTGTGCGTGTGTGTGCGCGTGTGTGTGTGTGTGTGTGTGTGTGTGTGTTCGTGTGCATTTGTGTGTTTTTGCCAATTTCCAATAGCGATATGCTCTCTGTAATTATTCAGCCGTGTCATTGTGTCATTTTGCTGCATAAAATTTTCATCTGAGAGCGAGCAGCATCGGGGTACAGACCTGTACGCTCATACTTCTTTTATTAATGTATTATAATCCTCCCTTGACACTTGTTAAGACAGGAGATGTCAGGCTAATACCCAGGCCATTTGTCTTCATTTCAAGGTATTTTCACTGTGCTTTAGATAGAAATTTCCAGTCAGTCCTGTCACAGCCTCACCTTGGCAGACTTAAATCGAACACCGTTCATTTCAGTTAATACTGATTATAATAAAAACCCTCGGCTGTGTGTGATGTAGATCACTTACACTATTATGTTTAAATATGGTGATGTGGAATTGTGAGAATGATGACAAATGAGAGATCATATTTAATTCATTATGAGATTGATGATGTTGACGATGCTGTTTGTTTATGTATTTATTTACTTTATTTCACAGCCATTGTTTCTGGTCAGCCTGATCATGTGTCGTATTCAGATGAATACAAATAAATGAAGCTCATGACTTGCCATAATACTAACCATTCATACCAGTTAGCTTTGGTGAGGTCCATTGTTTCTCCGCATATAGAGTATACAGTGGGGCAGACCATTAAAGTACAATGTACAGTGAAACCTTGGATTGTGAGTAACACAGTTTGCGAGTGTTCTGCAAGACGAGCAAAGATTTTTAATAAATTTTGACTTGGAAAACGAACAAGTCTTGGTTTACGAGTACCGAGTATCATGTATCACGCATGCACTTCTTGTTTTGACGCTTGTTGTGATCACAACTGAGCCAACGTTTTTTCTCTCTTGCGCTGTGGAATTATGGGTAATCGTCTCCCCTGCTGGGTCTTAGTGCGCGTCTGTTACTGGTATAATCAACATCCGTGCACGCGTGCACTGTTTATTATAACACTGTGACAACGTTTGTGGGCGTAAAACATTTTATTTCGCGTGTAAAGCAAAAGCAATTATCATTAGAGAGGTTAAAGATCCATTTTCTCTCTCTGTATCAGCCTGCTCTTTGCGTGCATCATTGGACACCATGCCACACAGGCACATGCCCCTCCTACCTAAGTGTGTGTGTGCCTTCACACACACACACTTTCTGCCTGCTCTACACAGAACCACTGCTCTGTCGCGATTCTTTTCAACAGGAAAGTGCAGGTTAATTTGTTTTATTTTTACTTTACAGCAGTGATTCAGTGTGTGGCTCAGTCGAGTGTCATTAGAGAGATTTCTTGTTTATTTTTCCAATAAAAGTGTTTCCGTTGTGTGCGCGTTTGTGAAAAGAGTGGAGGAAGGGTAAGTGTGTAAGATGAGAAGAGGCAGAGGGGAGCTTACTTTAGATTCACACACAGCGTCTGTGCGCACAAAAGGAAACACTTATCTGTTAGGATTTATTTTTACTTCTTTTTTTAAAGGTAAAGTGCAGGTTAATTTGTTTTATTTTTACTTTATATTTTGTGATAATTATTTTTATGGGCTGTGGGCTGTGGAACGAATAATTTGAGTTTCCATTATTTCTTATGGGGAAATTAAATTTGGTTTACGAGTGTTTTGAAAATATGCTCGTAATCCAAGCTTCCACTGTATATTTTCCCACCATAAAAAAATTAATCTCGTTAAAAAAAAACGTAAAACTCAATCAGCACGGATACATCCTGGGAAGACGGATTTAAAAAATAAACCTGTTGGTGTGTGTTGACTTCAGATGTCAAACTGTGCATTTCTTTTTCTGATGGGTCGTGTAGAACCAAAGTTATCCTCACTTTTAAACCACATAAATTTTACTGCTACCGGGAATGTATGAGATACAATATGCGTTTATTTATTATTATTATTATTATTATTATTATTATTATGATGTCCCAGCAAAAACCTAAAACAATTATCAAAATGTGATCTCATGACCCTATTTCTTTGCACACATGACCCTTTTTTCTTTCTTTTTAAATTTTTTTTAGACTCAGTCATGTTTTAGTTGATTTAAAATAAAGTGAAATAAAATTTCATATTGTCTATATATTTATATAAACTTTATAATGCAAAAAAATTTATAAAATGCTCTGGGTTTTAAGGGTTACGTGCTCTGAGAACCAGTGCCATCTTTGTATACAGAATTCTTTTACTTCGTCTTACTCTTCACCTAGGGGTAGATGGAGGGGAAGGTGAGTACTGTAGGTTCTCACTCCTTTATCTATGCCGCTTTATCCTGCATACAGGGGCACGGAGGGCCTGGAGTCTATCCCAGGAGACAGGGCACGAGGCAAGGTGCTTATATGCACACTTACACGCTTATTCACACACTACGGATAATTCAGAAACGCCAAATAGCCTAACGTGCATGTTTTTAGGCTATTGGAGGAAACCCACCAAGCACGGGGAGAACATGCAAACTCCATGCACACCGACCTTGAGGTGGAAATCGGACCCGGACACTGGAGGTACATGGCGACAGTGCTAACCACTAAGCCATTGTGCTGCCGGGTAGTACAGGTTGGGTCTCTGAAAAGTGAAATTAATAGAAATATCAAATAAATTAAAATATTGTGTTAAAAGTAATATTAAATAATTGTCGGTTGTTTGGTTGTATGCATTCATTCATTCATTCATCTTCTATACCGCTTTATCCTTTTTTCAGGGTCGCGGGGGGCCTGGAGCCTATCCCAGGAGCCTTCGGGCACAAGGCAGGGTACACCCTGGACAGGGTGCCAATCCATCGCAGTGGTTGTATGCAGTGATGGTGAAATACACCGTGCGTTTATTTCAGGCCTGTGGGAAGCACATGAAGTCTTAAGCATTTGTACTGTGATTGGTTTAGTTTTGTATCCTGGACTAAAATCTCCATGTAACTGAAAATATAATAAGATGCTTCACCTCCCGGGTGACACAGAACGGGCACAGTCTGGTTAATGATCGCAGTCTAAGCCAAGCAGACTACAAATTCTTCCCTGTAAAAATATCAATAGGTACAACAGCATAAAACTTCAAACTCAGCACGAGGAGCCTGACATTAGAGCAAGCACTAGTGAAGCAGGGAAGAGTGCGTCTTCATAAAACACCAAGTGAATGAAAATTATAGAGCTAACCCAATATTTTAGATGTTCTTATTAGTGACTGACATTGAGGGATTACAATGCAGCGAAGAGAGAAGATCGTCCTTTAAGTCGTAGAGATGCTCTTACCCGTGAAGAGGAACATAACCTGCTGCAATGCAACTTGATTAAAAGGAACGAAAATAGAGGCTGCTCATGCATTCATGCACTTCATTTGAAACGAGCTTGCTGAAGTTTTAAAAAGCAAGCCTAGCACTTACTAAGTGAATCAACACGCACAAGGTGCTATTTGTTTTCTGACAGCCTTGATTTATTAAATGTGTTCATGTCAGTGAACTCCTTATTCCTTGCCTGCATCCAGTATAGAAAACTCACTGGAAACACCCCTTTCTGTAGTACGCTGCAAGATCTCCTTTCTTTAGCTGTGACATTTTACTCTAAGAGTTTGCCTTTGGTGGCGATGTGGCTTAGTAACACATCCAGGATCAGGGGTTCGAATCTTGCCTCTGGTCTGTGAATGTGGCGTGCATGTTCTCTTTGTGCTTGCAGGGTCTTCAGCTTTATTATTATTTTTTTTAACTGTTATATGAATTAAATAGCAAGTGGTGTTTTCTCATTACACCAGGGGTTAAAGTGGTAACCTTTATTAAAAAAATGTATTGGCAAAACAAATGATTGACAGTTATCAAAAATTCTATAGCGGTATATCCTTTGATCTTTGGTTTAACGAAGACGCTCATCGTCATTGAATTTTTGCGATGGCTTTTAATGTCACGTGCGTGTAACATCTCAGCTTGCAAGTGCAGTATCTCATCCCTTTACTTGAGTGTGTTCATGTATGCAGAACTGCTGAACTTGTGGTTGCAATAGTTGCCAAGTACTGTACTTAAAGTTACGTTGCTAGCTAGCTACAAGAGGCAGAGTGAGTACAGTAGATATCGGAGTTGTTTATTTTATTTTTATTTTTTAATTATTTGGAGTGCAGTATCAGTCCCGAGCTTGTGCGGATTTGATGGTCCGCCGTAGCAACCCCTTGATTGGAACAGTGGGGAAAAACCAATGAGGACAACTTTAAAGTGACTTGTTTTGTCCCACTGCACCTCTATACTCGGTTTTAGGGCTCCCTCACCTGCCAAATCTCAAACAGCACAGATCGGTCTCGGCAACAAAGCATCGGTCAATGACGGATTTTAAATATGAAACACTGGTGTGTGTGTGTGGACGGTTAAGGCTTCAGGTATAAAACTGTCTATTTGGGTTTTCTGATATTTCATGTAGCACCAAATTTATCATTACTTTTAAAAACTCACAAAATGCGCTTCTTCTTCTTCTTATTACTACTACTACTACTATTATTATTATTACTATTATTATTTGGTCACAGAAACAACCTAAAACAGACATAAAAATAAGTTATCTTATAAGTCTGTTCTATTTCTTTGCCTGTGTGGCTTTTTTTGTGTTTTTGCTCAGTCATGTTTGTATAGCTGGTTAAAATGAGAAAAGAAAGAACAGGTCATCATATTGCCAAGATTATGCTGTACAAAAGGATATCTAAACTACACAATCCTGACACACACACACACACACACACATATATATATATATATATATATATATATATATATATA
>JAQQZS010000005.1:6114967-6125458 GCA_030068045.1 Platyallabes tihoni | reverse complement strand
CTGTCTGATACTCTCTTCACCTCTAGAACATTCCTAACAAACTCCTCTTTCAGAATAAGTCCTACTCCATTTCTTTTTTTGTAGCTTTTTTGTTTGCATATGGTTTAATAATGTTGTAACGTTGGGAAGTTTCTTCACCTTCACTATGATTGCTACTCACTGTGGGAACGCTTTCCAAGCAGTATGAACATCTTTTATAATGACTCCAGGTTTATTTTTATGAAAACTTGCACTCAAAGTAGATTAAGTAAGAAAAAAACAAGAGTTTTTATAAACATAATTCTCCTCACTATGTATTGAGATGGTTTTAGTATGTTTAGATTTATGAACACAGTGCCATCAAAACAGCAGTGCCACATTTATAATTATATTAAAGTATAAAAAATAATGAGTTTGATAAAACGTCATATTTTAAATTATATTTTGCACAGGATTTTTTGAGGGGGAAAAGGATGAGCGATGATCATTTAGCCTCTACAAAAATTATTTCAAGTGAAATTTAATATCCCATGAAATACACTATTAACATCCAGGCAGTGTTTCAAAGAAATGCAAAGACTGTGACTGTTATATTTCAGAAGTGTGTATTAAATTGCTCATTTTTGTTAAAAGCATATACAGTGTGTGTGTGTGTGTGTGTGTGTGTGTATATATATATATATATATATACATACATACATATGTGGAGATTTTCTTTGATTTTTCTTTGATGATCAATCAGAGTAAAATGATTCAATTCCTAAATAATTATCGACAAATACTCTTGTATTCACTATGAAGCAAAAGATTCCTGATAATTTTTGCGTGAAGGAAGAAAAAAAAAGTAAACTATGCTTGCTTTCAGTCCTCAGAGATGTGTGCGATGACCGGCCGTATCATTTCTACCTAACTCACTTATTATTCAATAACGGCGTCATCACCTTTCAGCCATCTGTCTACTAACACCTTTAATTTTTCTTCCAGTGCGACATCATGAAGATCGTTGATTGATGATTCTGGCTTTAATTAGTATAGCCTGTTTTAGTGATAACATCAAATCTTTACAGGCTATGCTAATCTATGCCAGAATCAGCAATGCAGTTGGGCGTGGACTCTCTGTAACTAACTCTTATTTCAAACAGTTCTCTTTTATAACTGCTTTACAGCAGTCAGATTTAGTTTGTTTATGTGGTGGGGTTTGTATATGTACTGATTTATTGCTGCTGATGATGTGAGAATCTGTGTAATAAGGCCAAATCAATGCAAATGATTATCAAATGATCTCAGAAATTAATCGTAGCCAGTTCCTTCTCGATAGTCTAGGCTGGGTATTATTCCGAATGGTGTTCAAGTCAAAGTGAGACTTTCGGATCAAAACATTTGAGAGTAAAAATGGCCTTACTTTCTCTATATAATCCTCTGCTACACTAATGCACTTATTCCAGCGTTTAAATAGTGTTTGGACACCATCAACATTGAAAGTTTTCTCAGCACGCCGGAACTATCGTCAGTCTGCTCACTTAATGTCTGAAACGCTGGCCTCCCAGGAACTCAGCAAGCTCAGGACTGTATGGGGGATGTGGCAATAACTTCCAGCTGATTTCCTGTAAAGTGCAAGTGGTGTTGGTGAACGATGGTGTGTACAGTTCCCACAGACAGATGTGACTTCTTTGACAACACATTACCTGTGGATTTTCAAGGAACAGGCGGAAAGGGGAAAGACCGCAATGGGCTCTGAGACACCTTGGGTGTTTCATCACCGTACTGTGCTTGAAGTCTTCTGTAAACGTCAATCACCTTCAGCGCAAGTCCCAGTTTGACTCGAACACCCCTTGTATGTGAACACGAAACGGGTGATTTGGATTTGTCTGTGTTGATTCAATGTGGACACTGTGTACATCCAAGCAATTAATGCAACATATCCATGTGACTCAGTACCACGTTGTCATAACACTTCAGGTTGCTGGTAGCGTCACATTTCAACTGAATTTCAAAATACTGCCTGGAAAGCGTTTCCATCAATCTTTATTCACACAGATAAGTTCCTTACTGAATTTTTAATAAATAATTGTAAACAGGGGTGGACAATACTTTTGGAAAAATACTTTTGTCTCAGTCTTGTCCTAAGAATGCGAGACACAGAACCTCAAGTCCAGTCAGGGAGACTACACTAGACATCACTCGAATTAGCTCAGGTTACCTTTCATTTTAGTTCAGCATGCAGGCAAATTCAAAAGTGTAGAAAGAAGTGTTTGTCTATAACCTGGTCAGTTTTGAACTTCAGGATGAACAGCCTGGTTCTACCTCACTACTGTTTCAATATTACGGAGTAAGCAAAGACTTGAGGTCTCCTTTACCTCACTTATGAGAATTGGGCCCCTTATAATGTAATAAAAAAAAACCCATCTTGCTCTACATTAACGTTCAATATTTGTCTAAGTTGCATGTTTTCTTCTGGATCTCGGAGCAAACAGTACAGTGCAAACATGATTGTCCGAGATAAGAAAATAATACACAAGTTATACTAATAAGCGGAATAACGCAGTACTGGTGTAAAGTGTCTGGTGCAGTAAAGTGTCTGGTGCGTTAGCGACAGCACCGGGAAGAGGGACAAACAGCTGAGTTTGTTATAACCGCCTTCAGTTCTCAGCAGCTATGCGTGTGTGTCAGTGTGTGTGGTTTGGTAATACAGGCTACAGCTCTGGGGAAGAAGCTGTTCCTCAGTCTGTTATTGTGTGTCCTGATTGTCCTGTATCTTTTGCCTGATGGGAGGGGCACAAACAGTCTGTGTCCTGGATGGGTTGGATCCTTGATCATGTCGCTTGCTTTTTTTGTGACAGGATCACGGTGAGCATGTGATCGTGTGTGTGTGTGTGTGATCATGCATATGGTCAAAATTCTCCCATTTTCGACCCAGTTCCTGCTGCGTTCCTCGATATTTTTAGGACGCAATGGGAGGGTAATGGTCTTCGTCAGTCCTAGGCAGCATGTTAACTAAAACTTATTAAATAAATTAACCAAATTAACAAAAACAAAAGTTTTCCTTTTTTCAAAACAAACTAAAATTGTAATTTGATCCAGTTAAACAATGTACGTTTTAATATTAAGTGCAACTGTAGTAAAATACGCAACTTGTTTACATTCTTACATTGAGAACATTGTGTCATTATTTCTGTCTTACACTTTCGACTGTGTAAAAATTAAACACATCAACTTAATTTAATTTCTCAGTAATAGAACTCTATTCAATATATTTTTTGTACTCTGGTACGTTTTAGGGCTAGAAATAATGAATGATAATCCTATTTGCTTAAGTGCTTTAAAAGAACAAATTGTAACCCATAACGTCTGTGGCCGTTAGATAAAAGCAGGAGCCGAAAGATCAACAGGAGTTAACTTGTAATATTCCCAAAGAAGCAGATTACTGCAAAGGTCAAACCAGCTGCAAGAGAAGTTCAACAAGCTGGGTAGCGGATTTGTGACTCTGAAGAAGTGCTTCTGATTTCTCAATAATAAAAGATGACATGTTTCTGAGCTTAGATATTTACCCCCGAACTTCAAGATTATAATTAAGGTACAGTGCAGGGGAATATTTAATGTCTGGTTTGGTAAAATGTTGTCCAAATCACATCTAATGCTCCTCTTGATGTAAAACCCCTTGATGCATTGTATTATCACTGAATATACACCGGTAACAATGTCAACTCTGATAATAGAGCAAAATGTTTGGGTGAGGCGGGTAATGGGCAGCGCATATAAACGTACAGTATTATAAAAATGAAGTTTTAAAGTAATAGAGAGTTAGTGAGTTATGCTAACAATGAACAGTATGCAGTGTATTAGATTGTCCGTACATCTAACAATCTGTGCTGGCCTGGAAAAACCTGTCTCGTTGTGGAATGTTGACTTTTTCTCCTGTGTTCTGTAGTTAGTTCTAAATACCACGAGATCTCAACCAGACAAAAAGTTTTGCCATTTTTCAATTTAACCGCAAAACCACAGCACTGATGATACTTTAACATCCAGTGTTTGATTACAAGTTGATGACTTTTTAGAATAACTTTAAATCCCTTTCATTATATCTCTCATAGCTCTTCAACAACTCAGTTAAAACACAACATTTACTGCGTGAGGAGGTTTTAGACACAGGATTTTTGTTGTTCTTTATTGGTTTGACTTCTAATATATGACATGATCTTGCAAGAAAGAAAAAAAAAACTCATTCATGTTGAATTGCCCGGTCAAAAAATTTTCCTGTTTCAGAAGAGTCAAATTATTGGCCTACATCAAGCAAAGGAAACATTACAATGACTGGAATTGGGTTGCCTGGAAATAACCGTGACTGAATAACTTAAACGTTTCGTTGTGAAGTTATATTGCAAAAAATAGGACAGTAGAAGTCTGAGCTATGTTTAATAGTGCAGGTAAAAGCATTTCCACACATACACAGTGTGATAAGATCTCAGAGGATTGGGACTAAACAGCTGTGAGTCTACTGTATAAGAGAACCACTCGTTAGTGAAACTCATCAGAAGTATGGCTTCAATTTGCTAGGGAGCATAAAGATTGGAATTTCATCATGAGTCGTACTCAAACTGACCCTATTCCAGAGTGATGGGTGTGTCAAGGTACGAAGGGAAGCACATGGTATTGTTCTGTACAAGCCTCTGGAAGCAGTGCTATGATCTGGGGTCACTTCAGTTGGTCAGGTCTAGACTCAGCAACGTTATGTGACAACAAGATGAAGTCAGCTGAATGTACTGAATGACCAGGTTATCACATCTATGGAGTTTTTCTTCCTGGATGGCACAACCGTACAGTAGCATCATGAGGAATCATTTTCACATGAACACATTCACATGGACACATTACACGAAGCTAAAGGCAGTCGAATTAAAAAATCCTTTTTTGACTAGACAGTTTTAAGGACTTTTTTTTTTCAGTAGAGGCGTCAAACTGCAACCCCCGAGTGAGACATGTTATGGTGAACTTAACCACGTCTCCTGTTTACCAAAAGAGCAGAAATCTATTATGATTTTGAACAGAATTTAGTTCAAATGAACTTTATCAAATGAATAAAGCTGATGTTTCTCTTGCATCATCTAGTTCGCTAACTAAGCAAATGAATATACCTCTTAATAAAGCCTAAAATAGAAGATAAGAAATTAGCTAGTTAATGCTAGTTAGCTAGGTCACATTCTTATTAATTGAAGAGCAATTGAATAAACAATTAACCCAAATATCTAAAACATATACAGTAGGTCCTTAGTCATTGCTTTAAGGAAGTTCATTCTGCCACTTGGCTGCCAGAACAGAAAACAGTCTACAGATGCATGTCTTCCTCGATCTCTGAAGGATGGTGTACTACAAGGCAATGCAAAAAAATATCGAAGTTTCAGAAAAATCAGGCAACAATTAGAAAGTATAACTTTACTTCTGTTAAACAATATTCAAAATAATACTAGTCAAATTCCTGAACAACATTCTTGATACTGTAGATTCTTCGAACAGATTATCACTCACTCACTCATCTTCTATACCGCTTTATCCTGTATTTAGGGTCGCGGGGACCTGGAGCCTATCCCAGGAGGCTTAGGGCACGAGGCAGGGTACACCCTGGACAGGGTGCCAATCCATTGCTGGGCACACACACATACACTACGGGCAATTTGAGAACGCCAGTTAGCCTAACCTGCATATTTGGACTGTGGGAGGAAAGCGGAGTACCTGGAGGAAACCCACCAAGCACGGGGAGACCATGCAAACTCCATGCACACAGAGACGGGAATCGACCCTCGACCCTGAAGGTGCAAGACGACAGTGCTAACCACTACACCACCGTGCCGAACAGATCATAATGTAACTTATTACATTAAGCTACATTAAGCTTAATGTTATAAGCTGGTTAACCAAAACATTGCAAATACCGGGTATTTGTTAAGATACCCTGGTTATCTGCAACCACTTATTGTTAACGTTGATCTGGATTATTAGGAGAAGAGTTTTTCATTCATCTACATCCGGCTAGTTTTTCTGGACAGCTACACATATAGTCCGAAAATTCATATAAACACATACAATGTGCACATGCACATTATGTTTTTTTTATTTATTATTTTTTTTTGAGAAATGAGTCTGATGTTTTATGACCCGTGACATCGCCCTTCACCCTGTCAATTGAAAGATTGCTCGAAAAACAGCCTGGTTTGTTTTTGTGCTTTGTTATTGAAGCCTGAGAAGCACTAATGTGTCTTTTCATGGCACAGACACGGTGTTGATGAACCAGACTGTTTGGGTGCAGTCTGGACTTTGATAAAGTACTGACTGACAGTACAGAACGAAAAACCTATAGCACAAGCTGAGAACAACCTAAGCGTAAGTCATTTTATTAATTATATGGTTATGCTGTGTGTGTGTTATAAAGCCCAAATGTACTGTATAATGACTGTTCATGCTTACAGAACATTTATGTAAAGTAATTTACATTTTATTAATTGTTATAAATGCATTTAAAAAGCTGTTTATTATAATTAAACTTCATAGCACAGTGGGTGTATTATGTGGAGCGCGGCGATTAAACACTAGACATTATAGTATTGTATATTATAATAGTGTATTTGTATTTAAATACAGTAAACTTCAGGCATTTCATTGTGGTATCAAAGCTCAAAACTACAATTTCAGTTATTAATTTATTTAGAGAGCAACATTTACAACATAAAGTTGTAAAGTTTTGTAGTGTGCTGTAAATATATAGTGTGTTGTATGTTGTCAAGTGTAGCAACTTTGTAAATGTTCTGCTTTAAATCAATATTTATAATTCCCATTGTATTTAAGAATTGTAATGCTGTAACATGTAACTTTTGTTTGAAATATATTTTTTTGTATGGAACCCTTACAACACACTAAAACAACAACTTTGCAAATATACTTCTTTAAAAATATATACAACTGTTGAAGTGTTGTAAAGTTTTTTGTATTGTAAAGCTGTCACATTTTGTAGTTTGTTGTTCATTTATTTTATAGCATGTTGTAAAGTTACTAAAAATATCACAACCCACCCAAAACAAAACATTCTAAATATTGTTGCTTGAAATTAATATATAACTGCAGTTGCAGAGTTGTAAAGTTTTTATATTTTGTAGTATATTAATACAAGATATACGTGCAGTTTGTCACTTTTTGTACTACACAGTAAAATCCTAAAGTGAACACTTTTTCAAAGTCCAAATGAGTCCGACTGGACCTATGTAAACAATCCACAGTGGTAATTTAACACTCTAGGTGTAAATTAATTGCTGGGAATTTTGCGGGTGTAGAGCGTAAAGTTTTACCATTTTGTAGTGTGTTGAAGAATGCAGGAACATGTTGTAAAATTGGGAATTTTTACAGTACAGTGTAAAGTGGCACTGTTTTGTAATGTGGTGTAAAGTTTGGAGCAGGCTGTAAAGCATTACTGTTTTGTTTATGTAAAGTTTACACCTCAGTGTCTTAGTGCAGTATACAAAAGCATTAGTAATATTATTTGTTAGGGCATTATAGTTATAATGCAACATGTTAACAATACAATTATATAAATTGTTAGAAATATGTCTATGAAGGTTATGAATTATTATATCTATGACTGTAACATATGAATGCATTCATAGCTCATTACGAACATGGCCTTCACAGAAAGTGTTATAAATATAGCATTTTAGGTTAAAGCGACATAAAAGAAGTCCTTGTGATTTAATATTGACTTGGCCAAGAAAATCAAATGATTCAAATTATGGCTAAACAAACCCACTGATTTTTCTGCATTTGGTGGCGAGCAATTTTGAAGAAAAAAAAAAAAAATACAGTAGCTCACAGTTCTTGAATTTATTGCCTTATTTTCCTTTCTTTTTCTTTTTTTTTTTTTTAAACTTGTCACAAGAGCTCACCTCTATTTTTGTTCAGGTCTGATGGTCTAGTCAGAGGAGAGGAACGAAGAGGAGGTGTGAGCCTACTGGTCACTTTGTCTCGTCGGTGATTAACTGCAGGGTTCAGAGGTCACCTGGTAGCACATATCCCTCAGGAAGTAATTTAGTAGAACTCTGATCTTTGGTAAAGTCCTTGCCATGGAGAGATATAGTGCGCTTTTATCCAGCTGAAGACCTGGGATTTTTCCTTTCACTGAGGCACAAAAACACGCACATTGAGTTTTTTTTTATTTATTTTTTATTTTTTTATCAACACTATTCTTATTGCATTATTTCTGCAAGCTCTTTCTTAATGACCTAACTAAATATAGTTGGACCGAAGTTCAAGGGTCATTGTAGAGGTCGTAGCTTTTTCCTTTCACCTCATAAATCTCCCAGTTTGTGGTGATTGCACTAGAACACTAGAAAGCTGCTTTCTCTTTCTCTATTAAGAAATCTCGTAAGAATGTTAATTTTGTGGAACTGTTCTCAGAAAAAAACAAAGTCACATGTGAAATAAAATGAAGCTGATAATCCTAATTAAAGCATATATTAGTAGATCTCATTAGTAATTTATATGCACAACTTTAATCAGTGTTCTTCAGGAAACTTAGCATGACAACTTTCTTTTATTATTTTTTTTTTTATCCAAGTGTTTCTTATTCCTGCTCCAGGGCTGTCCTGGCCACCATTTTTAGCTTTTTGAAAAGAAGCATAAGTAAGAAATAAAACATAAGTGAATGTGCTTTTATAGAGAAATAGGCAACAGCAGTGTGATGCAAGTACTTTTTTAAAAAACATATAACAGCGCATTGATTGTTTCTTTTATACCGCAGCTACTACTTAGTGCACTTCTGTTTGTTGAACAATGACCAAATGTATGTTTTATCCATTTGTAGGTACATTTTATAACCAAATAACACTTACTTACTGTTAAAGCACCTATAAACTGCTCTTTTTGTTGTTGTATGAAATAAATCCTCATCTAAATGTTGTGAAAGGCAAAAGATTAGCATGCTTAGCTAAGGTTGGTTAAAGAAAAGCTACAGCATTTTACTCAAACTGAAAAATACTTATTTTCCAAAATCCAATGAATTTAGTTTTCATGTTTTACTACAGTAGCTTCTCAACGGACTAGAAACCTTTTCAAGTCTTTTTCCTTCTCGTATGCGCCATAGCGTGATGGCAGTCTTTTACAGAGTTCCTAGCTCTTCCCATTTCCCATCTCTTTGAACTGTGATAATGAGTTCACTTGTGGTGATTCTCTCCGTATGCTATCTGAAACCCTTACTGTGGATTTTTGTCTTTCTTGGATAAGCCTGAAATCTATAGAGACATCCAGGTGCCTCCGGCTCGTGCTCATCATTCTCATTCCGTTGGGTTTAGCAGTACCAGGAATGTTAAGCATTCCATCTTTTCTCATTATGATTAAAATTAGCATCAGTCCAGGATGAGTGACTTCAGCCTGGTATTTGAGCAAGAGTGTGAGTGACAGGGAAAAATGCCATTGCTGTCTGTAGGCACTTGGCACACACGGCTGGCACCGAGCTCGGTGAATGCCAATGCAGCTCGAATTCCCTCAGGTGTCAACTCTCATCGCCGCCGTATGGTGAAAAAATGCACAAAATGGCAGTTTTGAAATGTGCTAGTTTTCTTTCTTTTTTTCTTTTTTCTTTCAGAATCAACCTGCTCAGAGTCACCGAGATGAAAAATGCAACATGTTCTCGGGGGGATGAAAAGGGTTTTGTGTAGTCACACTTTGCTATGGATGTTCTGTCCTTTAGTAAAACATGGCTTTGGATTAGTGTAAATCAGATAAAGCAATCTCCAGGCAGGAGTAGTTGCACCCAGAGGGATCCTCTTATTTAAAGCTGCTGTAATTAAAATTTGCAATCGTCTTAATTCCTGCAAAACTAAACTTTAGTTTATTTGTCGTCCAATGTAACTCATCCAAATGTTTATTTAAAGAAAGTCGTATATATTTTCAACCATACTTCTATATATTGAGGCCCTCTAAAAAGTATTTTAAAAGTCAGTTATGTGGTTTTACTACACAATGAATAAAGAATTAATTTTGAGGACAAAAGATGAATCAGACAGTTGATCAGAATTTCAGCTCACATTTCCTGATATTTCCCTTGTGATACTTTAGACCTTAAAACACTGCACCTTTGGTTTGTTTCGGGTGATCAAAAATATTGGAACACTGGCCTAAACGGTGTTTCCTGTTGACCTGATTGATGGATCAAAAGAATGTTAACTCTCAATGAAGACTGCTTCGATTTATAAAAACCAAAATCAAGACGAAAGAGTTGTCTATAGGAGAAAAGCAAGCCATTATAAAGCTTAAAAAGTTGGAAGCAATCAGAACCATTGCACGAGCATTGAGCCTTGCCAAAATGATTTATTTATTAGTTACTTTGTTTGCTCCTTTACAAAATTAACATGTTCTATTGACTAATTTCCGGCTAGATATAGTTGGACTCACCTCAACGCACAGCTTGGACTCTGGAACCAGTCTCCTTGAGAGGGGCTGGACTCTCTTCTACTCTGGAGTTGCCACCGGTGA
>JAQQZS010000005.1:6062904-6077052 GCA_030068045.1 Platyallabes tihoni | reverse complement strand
AGAGGGCTAAGGCACTGAGTTACTGATCGGAAGATCGGCGATTCGATCCCCAGCTCCACCAGGTTGCCACTGTTGGGTCCTTGAGCAAGGCCCTTAACCCTAACTGTTCCAGGGGCGCTGTATCATGGCTGACCCTGCGCTCTGACCCCAGTTACGCCGGGATATGCGAAGAAGGAATTTCACTGTGCTGTAATGTATATGTGACAAATAAAGGCTTAACTTTTAACTTTAATTTAAATTAATGTTTAATATGCTCCTCTTTAGCTCATAAGGTGCTGGAAAAAGTTTCGTACTGACTGGATTGCTGGTTTAAATCAGCTCACTGTTTTAAACTACTATCAGGTGAAGTAGTGATCCAATGCTTCCGTGCTGCTAATGAAATTGAATGACTAATTAAATAAATAAAAAAAAAATAATATAAAAAACAGAGGTGAAAATCACCCCAGACTACATCAACGTCTGATTGTAGCATTAACCCACCTCTGACCATCATTTACTCTGACTAGCGTTTACCCATCACTGACCAGTGATTACCCACTTCTGACTTGCATTTTCCCCACCTTTGACTAGCGTTTAGTTGCCACTGGCTAAAGTTTACCCACCTTCAACTGACGCTGACCAGTGTTCAACTACTTCTGACTAGCGTTTAACCACCTCTGACTAGCAGTTTTCCTACCTTCAACTCATGTTTATCCACCTCTGACCAGTGCTTAGCCATTTCTAACTACTGTTTACCAACTTCTGACTAGTGACTCACTGACTTTACCCACCTCTAATTAGCAGTTTTCCCATTTCTGACTAGCGTTTACCCACCACTGACCAGTGATTACCCACTGCTTTTTCCCACCTCTGGCTAGCATTTACTTTCCACTGACTACCGTTTACCCACCTCTAACTAGCATTTACCCACTTCTGACTAGTGTTTACTTACCTCTGACTAGCAGTTTTCCTATCTCTGACTAGCATGTACCCACCACTGACTAACATTCACCCACCTCTGACTAGCGTTTACTCACCTCCATCTAATGTTTCCCCACCTCTGACTAGTGTCTACCCAGTTCTGACCAGTGATTTACCCACCACTGACTTGCTTTTCCCACCTCTGGCTAGCATTTACTTTCCACTGACTAACGTTTACCCACCTCTAACTAGCATTTACCCACTTCTGACTAGTGTTTACTTACCTCTGACTAGCAGTTTTCCTATCTCTGACTAGCATGTACCCACCACTGACTAACATTCACCCACCTCTGACTAGCGTTTACTCACCTCCATCTAATGTTTCCCCACCTCTGACTAGTGTCTACCCAGTTCTGACCAGTGATTTACCCACCACTGACTTGCTTTTCCCACCTCTGACTACAGTAGTGTTTACATTCATTTAATGTTTATCCACATCTCATGAGCGTTTAGCCAGTTCTGATTAATGTTTATTGTTTTATACTTTAAATGGTGATTAATAAACTTCATGGACTTCAGCTACATTTATTCCTTTTATGCTTTAATTATTTAATTCATCTTTTTTTCCTAAGAAATAGTTCAGCTATTCGACCTGAAGGTCATGATCTACCTTAGCCTACATCACATAATTCATAGTTAACCCACCTCCTAATCAACAGTATGCAGTGACGAAAAGCACACATCCACAAAATAACTTGATGAAATCTCTCCTCATGCCAAACCACATGGTTTCCTTTCACTCCCCTACATTCTTGAGGAGTGAGGTGTGGAGATATTTTTCCCACCTCAAGGATGACCAGAGAAATCCAAACAGAGTAGTCTAAACGTATGACCAGGTTGCCAAACTTTTCCCCGAGCTCATAAGCCAAAAGCTTCGCTAATAAATCAGTATGATGATAACAATAGCCTGGATAGTTTCGGCTATTTTTACCAACACTGAACATCGGTACAGAATGGTGCATTTCCTCGAGCGTGCACAAATATATCAAATACTAACATACTGAACATATTTCCCGAAAAAATCTTTTGAGCATTAAAAAAAAAAGCATTTTTTTTACTGTAATTTCACATTATGATTAAACGTAGTGATAACTAAAGTTGGTATTAATATTTATACAAGTTATCTTGCACAGGGTCACGGGAGGCATGCAGCCTTCCCCCAAGAGACTTCGGGAATGAAGCAGGCTACACCCTGGACACGGTGCCAGTCCGTCGCAGGGCAGTCACATGCACTCACACACTCAATTTATGAACGCCAAGCAGCCTAATCTGCATGTTTGTACACTGTGGGAGGAAACCATGCACACTCCACACACACAGACCTGAAGTAGGAATCGAACCCGGACCCTAGTGGTCCAAGGTAACAGTGCTAACCACTAGGATACCGAGCCGCCATGGTGTTGGCATCAACGATAAAATTCTGCTGGCATGACAACCCCTGTTTTGAATATTAATTGGTTGGTGTATTGAGTGAAAGGGGCGGAGCTAGCGACTTTCTTGTTTGAGTTCACAGAAATGTTGCATGAAATCAAGACTCAGAATGTATTTTATGACAATATAATACGACAACTCGGGATAATTTGCATCTTATAAATAAATGCAAACTTTCTTTCTGTGGTGTTTTGCGTTCTGGTAGAGTTTTATGATGGATATTGCGTAGCTGAAAAATCAAAAGAGTTTACAAATTATGAAGAAAGCATTCCCTTGGAGGAGAGCAGAGTCCCTGCTGTCAAGGGAGATGTGTGTGTGTATGTGTGTGCGTGGGGTGTGTTTGTGTGTTTTGGTACGGCTGGAGGATAAATGTTTAATCGACCACTTTTTATTCCTCCTGATAAACACTTGAAAGTGTCATAAAATTTCTCCCTCTAGTCAGTGCAGCGTTTGTAGCTGTGGCAGCACGTCACACACTGACATTCAGTTTGACTTGTTTTTCTAAACTAAGAAAGTGCGCGTGTGGCTTTGGGAACAGCGCACACTCCTGCCATACTGTCTTGGATGCTAGGTGTCTTTTTTTTTTTTTTTGTAGGATTTTAAAAAAATGTTTAAAACTCATGGAGTTAAGAAAAAAAAAAGACTTAAATGACACACACACACACACACACACACACACACAGACAGACATTTTGCTCTTGATATTAACACCACAATTCCCATATCGGGATAATACTCACAAATCCATCTCAGTTTACTGTTGGAATATTCATGCCGTGGGTTTGAAGCGTCTGTGACTCGTGCGTGGTTCTCCGAGGCAAAGAATTAAAAAAACGAACGAAACCCAACATCAGGGATCCGGCCTTACACACTCAATTAATATCTCATTAGGGGCGAACACTGCGCTGCTTTGAAGTGCCATATGGAGAAAAAAGTGAGGCAGATAAAGCAGATGTTCCATCCATCACCTGCCACACACGTGCGCGCACACACAGACAGACGGCATTTGATTGGTTCGGGTTTAATCGTTCTCTTTTACTGCTCAGTGCTTCACAGCAGAATAAAAGCCTCGCACTCCTGTGAGTTTTCAGCAGCTTCAAACTGAACGTGTGAAGAGTTTCTGTTTCAAATAACGAACACCCGAGTGGTGATGTCAGAATAAGAGCATGTGCTAATACGCACTGATAATATAAATATGATAAAGCAGCGGTCGTTTCCAACTCAAGCACATCCTAAGGTGTTTTATTCCTCTTATAGTACCATTTCAAACAAGTCCTGTTATAACTACCACAGTCCTCCTCAATTCTACATTCTGGTTGGTCAGAAGATATAGATTTATTGCCTATACACACGTTTTGGTGGAGGCAGAAGTATTCCCTGATCATTTGAGCTTGTTGTTATTTGTACTTTTATACCAACTGAAGAAAATGTTCAGTTAAGAATGAGTTTGTCTGATTATGTACAGTACGATCACTCGTTTCCCCGAGAACCATAAGTGTTGTCCAACAGGTCCGGATTTACTGACCCCTCCATATACACACTTGGTGGATTTGGCAGGATTAGCTAATGTGGAATGGACACACACTTACCTACACTATCAAATAAATCATGCGTCTATACTAAACAGGATCTGTACTGTTTTACACCACAATCTGATGACCACTGTGAAAATTATTCCTATCAATTGATTTAAAAAATTGGTTTTAGTTAATCATAGTCATAGACTGGTCAAGGTCAATTTTAAAATATTTAAAATACTTATAGTAAACATGCGATGTTGGAATAAAGAAATGCATGACCAACTGGTTAGAGGAAACATTATGCATGTTTTATAATATCTCCAACATTGACATTAAATAAATCTTAAATGAAAGTCTCTCGAATATATAATATTCTGATAATTCAGTACATAGCTGTAAGCATCTGAAGATTTATACATCAATTTCTCTTTAGTTCAGTCTTTCTTGTTTGGCTATTTAGCATTTGTAATCTAGATAGTAAAGTAAGGAATAAAGCAATTTTAGGAATAATACACACTTTCATTGTACCCTGTTCAATGATGATGAATAATCTATATATTTATGTATCTATCCATAGAAATGAATGAAGAAAAACGATCACGATTAAATCAATACCTTCGATTAAATCAATACCTTCTGACAGAGAACTGAAGAGCACAGTGGTATAATAACTCACACAGGCGTACAGGAATTAAATCAGTGAATTACATTACATGCAGCACATGATGCATATAAAATGTATGTAGAGTAGTATGAAAATGAAACAGTGTGTAGAGAATGGCTTATACGTCTTAAGAAAACGAAATCAGTTTTTGTGTATTCACATTCGCATTCAAGCTGAAATGTCAGCGAGGAAAAGCCGACACAGTGCTGCAGCTGCTACAGGATTAGTTCTGAGTCTGACGCCAGAAACTGAGGCGAGATTTTATACATTTTCTACTGAAAGCGCAGTTGTTATTCCATTGCTGTCGTCCAGGCAGTCAGAGAGTGAACAAGGGAATTCTGTTTTTAATGTCTGTTTAACTGGAGCCTCATCCATCACTTCTGCTTGCCTTATCATGCTCCAAGCAGAGCTGAGTCATCTCACGGGGGGGGATGTTTTTATAAAAACGCTGGATATTCTGTACAGAGTCTTCACAAACCGCTGGTTGCTACAATAATAAACTAGTGAAGTAGGTACAGAATGAAATAAATAAATATCATTGCTCTTACAATGATTAGCAAGGATTGAAATTGGAATAAACAATTAAATAAACTGTATTTTTAAAAATGAAAAATTTTAACCCTTAAGAATCAGGGCCTGTATTCACAAAGCTTCTTAGAATTTAGGAAACTTCTCAGAGCATCTCTGAATAAGGAAAGTACAAAAACCTTTCTCTTAGTGAGGAGGTGTGGTTGACCCCTGTGCTAGGGATGATGCAGCAATTCAAGGACTGAATATAAAATATAACCTCTGACCTCTGTAAAGGTCTTGAAATGCGCTCTTTGTGAAAATAGAACATATGATAATAGAACAGACAGTGAAATCATAATGATTGTATATGAAGAAATTGTATAATCATACAGTAAATGCAGGCTACATTATGCAAAGTGTCTGTTGTAGGCTAAATATCTTTAAGGTAATTAAACAGCCAAATATCTCTACTTTTCCTCACAGTAGTTACTATATTAAAGGTCTTACATTTATTTACCAAACTTATTTTTCTACTTGTAATCCATTTCAGATTGATGGGAGCAAAATGGCTGCACATTTACCAATTTACATGATTTACATGGAGGACAGTCTATTTAAGTTGCACTTTTGGATGGTCTGTAGCCAACAACAGAGATATAAGGAAGTAAAAGAACAAGAAAATCAAATTAGACAGAAGAGCAGTGTTTGCTTTTAGCTTTATGTTCAGTGTTTGGAGAATATTTCTTCTTTCTGCTATTTTGTCCTCTGCTATAGAAACTTTTAAGCATCTTAAAAGTCCTTCTTCTCCTACTTTTAGCAATTTTTACCTTAGGAGCTGTTTTTAGGGCTAAGATGTTTCGTGAATCATTTTTATCTTTACTAAGATTTAATCCTAAATTTAAGGGGAAATTCTAAGAAAATGTCATAATTCTAAAGATTTTCTTAGAATTCCGTCACTAGGAGCAACTTTCAGGCTTAAGAAGCTTTGTGAATACGGGCCCTGGTCTTTTATCTTTCTTAGTATTGATTTTGTTATATACTTTATTATATTTAATATTTTAACAGTGAGAGTGAGTTTTGTGAGCAAATATTAAAAAGTTGTTCAATAAAAAAAGGAGCATTTCAGGGCTTAAAAAGTCGTTTTCGCTAGCTATCGGGAACTCGAGATTTCAGTACGATGGTCCATCTTTACTATCTATGTACAGTACATCTGACTTTTATAATGTTCTGATGAGAAAGTATTCCTCTTCATATCAGTATCTATAGGTTGTTGGTTTGGGGTTTTCAGGTTCCAGGTTTGAGCCTCGGTGTCGGTGGTTTGCCACACCACATAATACCCAGACACTGCATGGGGAGGGTTCACGTCAGGAAGGGCATCCAACATTAAACCTGTGCCAAGGTGTGTGTGGATCGGATGGTCTGCTGTGGCGACCCCCTTGATGGGAGCAGCCCAAAAGGAAGTCAATAAATCAGTAGCTATAGTGTCAGGGACTGTGATCTCGTTTGAGAATAATAGCAGGATTACCAAAGCTAAATCCCCACAATACGTATTTAAAACAGATTGAAAGTCAGATGCTCAAACTAATTCAGAATGTCTGAAGTTTTCATCTTTTCCATATTCACAACCTGTCACATTATACCACAGAGCTTAAATTTGTGAAATTATTTGTGATTTGGTTAATTTTTTATAACAACAACTTTGACATTAGTTCCAGCTGCACACTACCGGATTATATTAATGTTCTTTTCTATTTTTCTTTTTATATTGTTATACATTATAATTTCTGCAGTAATACCCTAGACCAGCATTTGTATAAACAACAAACGTTTATACAAATAAACATTTACTTTGAAATTAAATATAACATTGTTTAAATTTCCCATATTATACTTTATTTTGAACAAGTTAACACAGATCTCACAGCTCCCACAAAGTGTGTGTGTGTTGACGCTTCCGCTGAAATCCATCTGACATTATACCTCAAATGCTGCCTCTGTTTCACTCCCCTTCCAAACCCACCATTTCAGTGTCTATGTGAAAGTAAACAGCAGAGCTGAGCAACACATCAGGTGAGGGGATCTTCTTATATGAGGTCGCAGTAGGAGAAATTATATTTGGCTTGTTTAAGCCCTGGACAAAAAAACAGGGATTTTTTTTTTCCTCTCACACTCAGACAGGAGATCTATTTGAATGTTTAAAAATAAATTTTGCATAATAATCAATCCCTTTAATCAACAGGAAATATAATTATTAGAAAACTGGTATGAGGAATCAAACACTTCAGAATGTGCAGTTATTGGAAAATAATCAGCTTCATGGAGCTAACCGTAGCTCTGTTGAGTCCGTAACATCGTGCTGTCAATGATTATTTTCCTGTAACAGCATGACGGAGTGTTTTTTGACTTATCATGATTATTATATATTTGATTTCTAGATGAATGATCACAGCTGCCTCTGGAATTGGATGTGCATGCTCAAAGTGGTTTTGTGTTTAGAGTAAATACGTATTTAAAAACTCATTTTCAGATGGTGAGGATAGAGTGAGATTTTTGAATGTCAAGACAGACATGCATAGATTTAAAAAAAGGAAAAATGTATAGCTACACCATGTGACCTCAGGGAGAGACAGCTAAGAGTTTCCTTAGCAGAGGAAAGACTAGTGTATTGTGTGTGTGTATGTGTGTGTATGTGTGAGTAATATTTCCAGTCCAACTCGAGTCTCGAGTAAAAACTGATCGCGCTCGCCCAGTCAGAAAGCTCTCCCGCTTCCCACTCTTTCAGGACAACAGCTGAAGATAACCTTGAGTGTGTTTCTCTGAGATATCAGCTCTTTGAGCACTGCAGCGAAATTGAAAAACGCCCCCTTTAAAAAAAAAATAATAAATACATTTTTGTGGATTTATCTTTGTAAACTGACCCATTTCAAGCTCCACCTTCGCTTGGTTACTGTTGCTATACAGATCAAGCCTCAAAGAAACCATACGCTGGAATCATTAACTGGTATAAACAACCATCCCAAAGCATAATAGATATCAGTTTTAAATGTCAGGGAAGCTTTCAGGACGGCAGCAGACTAGAAAGATAACCTTTAGTACGCCAGCTAATGTAGCCATGATTGATATTATAATTTTTGTCGGATAAAATAACTTGCCTTATAGCCGAAGGAAGTGTCTCGGCTTATGCTGTGTGTGTGTTTATCTGTTTATTCTGACTATCTGATGTTGTATTGTATCGAGTCCATACCGGTAAGGCACATAGGTCAATGGAAAATGTACATCTTGAGAACCTGACCAAGATAATGGCGGATAGCAACAGTTGCTAAGCGAGGTTTACCGGGCTGATAAAATGTGGCAGAGCTCGGGATTAATTAGAATTTCCAGACAGCAAGAGGTATGGTTATGGCAATATTTATGGCTTTATTTCTATACAAGCCATGTAAACCCTAGATTTGCCCCACAATTTCTAATACGTTTCCAGAAATTCACAAGAAAAGCATTTAAATTATTGGAAAACATGTGAGCTTTTATAAAAGAGCAAAACTAAGTTTCCCCATCAAGGGAAACCCCTATTTTTTAAATAATAAATGTTAAATAATATAACTTTTATTATAAAAACAGACAAAGCTTTTATCAGATGCTGCATTATGGTCAATCTTTAAATTCTCAGTCTATTTATTTTCATCTTTATATTTTCGTGTGTGTCAGCTGGTTAATTTTTGCTGAGACAATAAACAGTGACAGCAGACACAGTGGAGCATGCAATCACCAAATGGTTCCTAAACGCCTGTTCTGCACTGCTATTCAGATGACAACACAGTTTTTGGGAAAGATTAACTGATGTGCCTGAGTTCTGCCCCTGATGCCCCTGAAATACTGTACATGCAGAGGGATTTTCCGTCGGTAAAGCTCTGTTAGAATATATCTAGTACTACTAGATTGTTTTGTATTTGTAAAGATAGTGGATGGCCTTCAGAGGTTTTTTGTCAATGCTTTTACCATGTGCTAATGTACAGGAAATTCCTAGTTAATGCAGCTCCATCTTTTATTTACTACATATGACCCTGATTCAAAACAGCTAGTTATTACTAATGTGGCTGCACTGCTTCAGAATATTTGTAACTGTCCTTTATAACACTGTCCTTTGTTTTGCTGATGATGACTGAATGGATCCAGGTGTCTCTATGTAGCTTAAGATTAATGCTGTATGCCCTGCTTTTTATCATTAGTGTACTCATTTATACTCTTGTACACTTACTATTTATACCGATCAGCCATAATATTACAACATTATTACAATAATATTATTAATATTACAATATAATATTACAATATTACAAGTGGTGAGACCAGCGATGCTCTACGGCTTCGAGACAGTGGCACTGAAGAAAAGACAAGAGTTAGAGCTGGAGGTAGTGAAGATGTTGACATTCTCTTTGGGAGTGACAAGGATGGATAGGATAAAGAATGAATCCATCAGAGGGACAACCCATGTTAGATGTTCAGAGAAGAGATTGTGAATATATCTTTAGAATATTTAATGCTGAGGTTGGAACTGACAGGCAGGAGGTCTAGAGGAAGACCAAGGGGGAGATTTATGGATGTAGTGAGAGAGGACATGAAGTTAGTTGATGTGAGAGAAGAGGATGCAGAGGATAGGGTGGGATGGAGGCAGATGATTCGCTGTGGCGAGCCCTGAAAGGGAACAGCCGAAAGACAAAGATGATTACAACACAGAATATTATGCCCTGTATTGTTTAGGTTTTCCTTGTGCCACTGGGGCTCCCTTAAAGAATGACTCCATAAGACCTCTGCTGTGGTATCCGGCACCAGGCAGCAGGTGCTTCGGTCCTTTGTGGATTGCACTTGTTTGATCGGTGCATCCCATTGGTGGCCATGATCCTGTCACCAGGTTACTGGTACATAATTGATAATCATTGTCAATGTGGTGTTAATGTTATGACTAGTAAGTGTACAGTATAGGTATACTCTTACGTATATATTTTAGTGGATTCTCGCTTGTATATTACTGTTGTACACTCACCTATTTCAACTAGTATACTATTGCTGATTTATTACTAGCGTACATCAGTGATTTATTAATAATAAATTCTTACTTTGTCATTAATAGTGCAGTCTTTTTTACTAGTATACACTTATTTATTATAGTGTGCTATTACCGAGTTATTAGGGTGCTATTACTTATTTATTACTAGTGCCATATTACCCGTTACTAGTTTATTAATTTTAGTAGTGTAATTAGTACTTCTACTGTACTATAGCCTACCACCAGAGTAACTGCTTACGTATTACTAGTGTAATTATTTGCTTAATGCTAGTATACTATTTCTTATTTATTACTCGTGTACTAATACTCCATTGATTATTTATTTCTAGCAAACAGTTGCTTACTCCTTCCTAGGACTTTTTTTAAATCTGAAAAGTGGTCTTTTATGTGATATGCTGCTTCCTTTTATGCCCTACAGATATTTTCCAGTAAGATTATTTTATTTAATTTTTTATTTTTGCTGGAATATTTATGATTGGATAGTCAGATTTAATAGTGAAATCACAAAACAAAAAACAAAACGTATAAAATACGGACAGTATTATTTATGTATTATTAGTGTAGTATAACAATGAAGTATTATTTATGTATTATTAGTGTAGTATAATAATGCAACATTATTGCAGCACTACGTATTTATTACTAGTACAGTAGTATTTATTGCCTATAATAATAGTAATACCCATTTTGCACTGGTGATGTATTACTCATTTATCACTTGAATAGCACAACCTACTGTATTTACTCGTATCACAGGTGTAATTCATTATTAGCACTAGTACTGTGTAGTATTACTTGCTGCACCTAAAGAAGAATATTCGTCTAATCATTTTATCATTTAGTTCTACTTTTCTTGTTTTTTTTTCTTTTTTTTGACACTCTGTTGTTCAACTTTAAACTCTTTCTCTGAAAAACTGAAATGCTTTTCCTTCCCCCATCATTATCACAGTGATGCTGTTATCGACCCTACGAGAGTGCGTCACCTCACCTAATCCACTGTCCGACCCATATTGACGTGACATCTTCACATTAAAACAAAAAACCGCAGCTTTTTACGTCCCGACGCTTTGCGGTGTCCAAAATGCCAATATCTTTCAGTTCTGAAACGTTTTGCATAACGGAGTGTCCAGGGGTCGCCTTCCCTCATAATCACAGTGGTGACCTACCAGCACCTCCCATTATACAGAACACCAGACTCTCTTTCAGCGTGGCTTCTTGCATAGGAAGCTCTAACGTCTACCGTCTTTTCAGAGAAAATAGGAACGAGTCTTATTAAACTGCCGACATTAGAATTATATTAAACTTCTCTTCGTAGCTCATGTTCTCTAATATAACACAGCTGTGCCAGAATATAAAGGCATCTCCTGGTTCATCTTCATCTGGTCTGGTGGTTTGTTAGTGGGTCTGAATGAAAACACATTAGCATATGGTTAAAAAAACAGTATGATATGAAAACAGTATGATTTAGCAGTTTATAGAATGTTGTAATATCCTTTATTGCTGTCTAATATAATTTAAGTGCATTGCGTTTAGCCTTCATTAGTATCAGAAAATTTTTATCCCTTTTTATTTCGTTTTTTTAAACTACAATTAAATTAGTTTCGAAAGTGCATAATTGATCTGTTTAGTGTAACACATTGATGGTCGTTATAAACATGCTGTTATTTTCAGTCAAGGCCGTTTTTATTTGTAATTACTTTCAAGTCTGACTCTAGGGTCTCATATTGATTGAGGTTTATTGTATCATATTATTATACTTTTTGAGTCATTTATTGTATTTAATGACTCATTTGCTCCATGCTTTTATCCAAAGTGACTTACAACAGAGCTATGATACAACTGAGCAGTTAAACATTAAAAGGTTTTGCTCAAAGACCCAGCACTGGGATTTAAACTGACAACCTTCTGATCTATCGCCGAAAGTATTAACTACACATCTAACACTTTTAACAGAAAATCTGCATACAAAAAAAGCTTAATTTGCAACATCTTAAAGTGGATTATTTTTTATTGAAACTAAGCACAACAGCAACCCCAAGGATCGTAAATGTAAACAATTACATAAAGTCTATAGACGTCATCATTAGCAAACATGTGAACGACGCATTCATTATATGCAGTGCATGAGAAAGAGCATGCCGAACATTAGGTTTGGTGCGGTTTTATTATGGCATGAATGCGCATGAAAAACACTTTAAATAAAAAAAAAGATTAATATAGTAAGACATGGTGTTAACCGGTCCAAGGCAATATTTATGACGTGGTCGGTATGCTTAATCCAAATACAGCAAGTGAATTAAAAAAAAACTAGACTGAGATGAAAAAATCTATAAAAAAATTTAAACCAGTGTTAATTATTACGTAAATACACTAAAATGTAATAATTTTTAAACTATTAATTATAAGTCATAATTGATTAAACATAATTGAAGTTTATGTGTATGCTAGCTATTTAGATTATTTGTTTATTTATTTTAAAGCCTACACATAATTAAGATTCCAGACAATGAAAAACACAAAGCCACACATTGGTGCGCAGTGCACATTCTCAGTCATCGCAACAGTCATAAAAATAAGCTTCTTTTCCTTGAACTGCAAATTAAATATAAAAACGAATGCACGAGTGCAGTCATGCCAATGAAATTTTATATGTATTTTGACATTTATTTCGAAATGAATCACAGAAACAACCTCTAGTAGGACAAAATCAGGAAAAGGTGTATTAGTCGACATCAAGCTGATTATTTAAAAAGCTTTTTGGTTGCAGCATGATTGAAAACTATAAATTGTTGGAGGTATAAATAATGCTGCTGGGACTGAGTGCTTCCTCTCTTTCAGTATAAAAACATGAACATGGGTTCATTTTTAGCATCAGAATCAGTTTAATGTAAATATAAATAATATAAATCTTTTAAAGTGGATTACAGCGGTACCTCGGCATACAAATTTAGTCCCTTCTGGAGGCGAGTTCTTAAGGCGAAATTTCATATTGCGAAACACATTCTCCACCAGGAAATAATGTACAGTAAATGCGGATAATCCGTTCCATCCACCAATAAATGTTACCAATAGTACCAATTTTTAACACTGTAATCATATTATTGCATATAAATGCAATGAAAACAATTTGACATGCAAGTAAAATATTAAATAAATAATAAATAAATGAATAATATATATTATTCCTCTTGACACCGGCTGCTTTTCTTCTTGCTACCACCCTTGCTAACATTCTTGGGACCCATGGTGCTACGTCTTCACTAAACCTTGGACAAAATGCAAAAGATTCCACAAAAAAAAGATGTAAACCCGCTTCACTTGGCTTTCCACTGATACAAGCAAGTTTTGAACGGCTCCCAAACATACGCACAACTTAGCTGGTGTTTGGTTCGTTCGCTTGTCTGCCGAAAATGCTTTGTGTGCCGACTCAAATTTCATGCAAAATTCAAATTCAGTTCTAGGCGGTAATTCTTAAGGAGTGGCATTCGTATCCCAGGGTACCACGGTTGTTTTTTTTTTTGGAACCAACAACAGTACAACATGACTAGGACTGATTTCTTTCTTTCTTGTTCAGACTGTAATTTTAGTATCACACGTGTCAGACTTATTGCACAAACTGACATGCCTTCTAGATTTGTCAGCAATTTTTTTTTCCTTTTCTCAAAATAAAAACTAAAAGTAACTATACTAAAAACTCACATATTAGAGCTTTGGTGCAACATGCTTTGAAGCGACACTCCCTGATTACTGCTTTATCTCTGGCTCAGTGGTTTCAGAGTGTAAATTATTTCTGTCATTGAGATCTTGGTGTGTGAATGAGTGTGTGAATGTGCGTATGAGTGTGTGCCCTGCGATGGTTTGGCACCCTGTCCAGGATGTACCCCGCCTTGTGCCCTTGTATCCCTCCTGGGATAGGCTCCAGGCCCCCGTGACCCTGAATAGAGGATAAAGTGGTACAGAAGATGAATGAATGAATGAATGAGATCTTGGTATTCATT
>JAQQZS010000005.1:6023885-6043452 GCA_030068045.1 Platyallabes tihoni | reverse complement strand
CTCTGAACATGTCCAAACCACCTCAATCTGGCCTCTCTGACTTTATCTCCAAAACATCTCACATGGGTTGTCCCTCTTGAAAGCTCTGCTGTGAGCAAAAAAATTCATTTTTGTAAGCGGCCACTTTTAAAGTGCTGCATGCTGGCTGAGAGGGGGAAAAAAAACCTAGTGCAAAAGAATTTCAAAATAACGAATTACTGTTTTATGCACCTTTGATTTATTCAATCTATTTCCCTCAGGTTAAATAGCCCTGCCATGTTTAGTTCGGTTATTTTATCTTTTCCTAGAAAGTTTCCTAGAAAACTTTTATTTAAGGGCACGATTATGGAGCAGCGCAAAACATTTTGAACTTATGGTCCCTGGTTTGATCCAGGGATGAGAGGCTGCACTTTTACAGGCTCTTTTATACAACTGGGCAGGTGAACTTCTAATCTTGTATTTAATTTAAACACCTTAAAGTTTAAAGGTTCAACTGCTCACCATGTTTGTTAATAGAAGTTATTTGAGTCACCGTACCATTCCTGTCAACTCAAATCAGTCTGTACATTCTTCTTCTTCATGAACAAGACATTTTACACATAGAACTGGATCTTTCACATTGTTAAGTGTGAAAATTCATGCAGTGTATGAAAGACCTAAATACCAATAACAATACCAAAGTAAGATGCTTTACTGGCATGCTTTACTGGGGGATATTAGACTACCATATACATGCATGCAGAGACACACAAAAGCAGAGCTCACATACTGAGTGTGCACACACACACACACACACACACACACACACACACACACAAACATGGTCGGACATAAAGGCATGTGTAACATGGCAATTAATATTAAGGAAAAAAATTTATGGTGGTGTGTGTGTGTAATATACATCTATAAACATCAGTAGTCCAACTAGGGACAACATTGGTTGTCCTTTGGTCAACATTCACACGGGCAATTTGGAAACGGCAGTTCGCTTAATCTGCATGTCTTTGACCTGTGGGAGGAAGCCGGAGAACCGGAGGAAACACACCAAGCACTGGAAGAACATGCAAACTCCATGCACACCCGTCGCAGGAATCAAACCCGGGACCTGGAGGTGCAAGGCAACAGTGCTAAACACTAAGCCACGTGGTGCCCAATAGTCATTATGCCATATATTGTGTAGGTTCTCTTTATGCCATCTGACCCCTTGGAGTATAACTCCATAAGACCTCTGGGGTGTGCTGTGGAGTCTGGATTATTTGGGAGCTGTGTGTTGTGGGGTGGGGCACTGGGTTTTCTGTTGCCTTTCTATGGTGATCAGTTTGATCTTTCTCTAGCAGTGTATGCTGCATTGACTTTTCTATGGGTTTGGACTGGTTGGCCTTTGGTCCATGTGGCCATGAGTGAGGAGGAGCCATGATTGGATTAACTGCATGTCATTGTCACTGCTGTAAAACCAAAGGCATTCTGTTTTTGCAAGATAATGCATGACCTCATATTGTCCACTGGACCACTTGCACATTACAGGAACTCAGCTTGGCGTTATTGTCACATCCCCCGTACAATCCTGACCTCGCTCCAAGCCAGGAGTTCCTTGGAGGCCAGCGTCTCAGACGCTGGCAGTCTGATCATGGCTCTGGCGTACTGAGTAAAACGTTTTATCTTATCCAACCACTAGTGCATTAGAGTAGCAGATGATTATATAGATTAAATAGTTCCGCTTTCACTTTAACGTCCATGTGCATGTGTGTTTATAAAAGTCATTCCCTCCATGTGGTTCGGTCCACATCACTAATGGTTACCATAGCAACATCTGGCCGACCACCCATGGAATTCCGTCTTTGATTAAACTCGCATATCCAGAATCACCCAGGAAACACTCATCTGTCTCACTCCCTGTCTGTCTCTTTTTGTCCGTCTGTCTGTGTCTTGTCCCCTCTCTCTCTTTCTCTCTCTCTCTCCACTCTCATTTTGTATCACTCTTTGTCTGATTCTGTCTTCTCCCTGAGTGTGCACTCTACCTTTCCTATTTCTTTTTTCTCTGTTTTATTTCCGTTTTCTCCCCTTCTGTTCTTTTTCTCTCACAGTATTTTTCATCCCTATTGCACAAAATTTTGTGTGTGTGTCTGTAGAAGTGTGAGTGCACGATTGTAATCTGAAGTGGTGATAGCCTCATATCACCTCCTGCTTGCTTTCCTCTCTTTTCTCAGTGATTGACCCTCTTTAAAAGCGAGCGAAAAACAAGATCCAAGAGCGAGTATGTTTAAAGAATGAGGTAGTGAGAGATCAGAAACACACCTTCGCTGGAAGGTCGTCACGCCGAGGTTGTTCCTTTCACATCTGTGCCAAAAAACACTTTGCTGCCTATATTTAGCCATGAAGCTTTCAGGGTTATTGGCAGTGGTGTTAATCAGATCGCTCCTGCAGTCCACACACACTCGGACGCGCTGAGGCTCAGGGAAAAACAAAAGATAAATGACTTTTGTGAAGTATTGACTCTGAAAATGTCTGTCCTTGAATGGGGGCCAGTTACATTCTTTTCTTCACCTCAGTGAACCAGATTAGCGTTGTGTGTTCTTTCATCAGCATGAGCACTTCATTTTGTCTAACAGCAGTTGTTGCGGAAGAATCGTGGGTTTCCATTAAGGCGCTCATCCTAATATGTTAGTGTTTCTATGGAAACAATACGAACAATGACTTGTATAGTCGCTACTACATGAAAATATTTTGAAGCATCTATAATTGTTAATATAGTGGCATTTATGAAGAATTAGTCGAAGGAATTAGTCTCCAGTGTCTGTGTGTTTTAAGAGGCAGGTGTAAACTGTGACTATACTGTAATTATGAAAGAGCAGCTGTTCATAGTGAGAACAGGAACTTGTTTTGCAGAATATTTAAATGTATTTTTTAAAATGTGTACATCCAACATCCTTTTTCAGCTTCAGTTACTAACCACACACACACACACACACACACACGCACATATACACGTCTGTGCCAGTCTCACTTGTGTGCTAATAATGATGGTCCTTTTGTTACTAGACTGAGTAGAAGGAGTTCTTAGATCATATCAGCTTCTGAACTTGAACTTGACTTTTATTAATATTTTTCACCACACTCCAATGCTATGTACCACTGACACAGTAACGCAAAGGTAAACGGAAAATAAATAAATAAATAGTGTGTTTCCAGCTTACTTGGCACTGTTGGCTTTAGTCACACACACAGGGCACTGGCAAAGAGAAAGACAGAGAGATGCCAGGAAACACTAATCAGGTGTGCTGTATTAGTCATTATTTCTCTGGCTCATTCATAAACCCATGAGGTCTGAAGCCTCCTCCTGCTTCAGGGCAGTGAGTAATTTACGCCAACAAAGTACTATACAAGAGTCTAATAAATGTATGGAAGAAAACAATCACTTGCAGGTTGGTGTGATGCATCCTGACACTTCTTGTACGGCAGCGATACTGTTATAACTTCTTTCTCCTCTCTGTTGGGAAAAAAAAGTCATGTAACTGGCATAAAACAGCTACAGACAAACCCTATAGTCATGCCAATGATTCATAAGTTAAGTTCTAGAATATTCCTGTGCCATCTGGTTAGAAAAACGCCATATTTGTGATAACCTGGTCATTCAGTACATTCAGGTCGTCAGCTGACTTAATTTTGTTGCCACATAACGTTGCTGAGCCTAGACCTGAGCGCCTGAAGCAACCCCAGATCATAACCCTGCTTCCAGAGACTTGTACAGTGGACGCTATGCATGGTGGTTGTATCACTTTATGCGACTCCCTTCTTACCCTGATGTGCCATAGCTCTGGAATTATTTTGATGACGATCCCCGCAAGGTGGCTCGGAGCCCACTATAGTTGTTCCCGTAAACATTCGGCGAGTGGAACATTTGATTCTTGAAATCCGACGGCCCACTTGTTACCAACTTGCAGGAGAGACTCCTCTGTCTGCGGGAAGTGTACACACAATCATTCACCAACACCACTTGCACATTACAGGAACTTGGCTGGGGGTTATTGCCACATCCCCTATTCAGTCCTAACCTCACTCCAAGTCATTTCCAAATGTCTGGGCCAATAAAGGATGTCTTGGGAGGCCAGCGTTTCAAATGAGAAGCCGTCAGTCTGAAAAAATTGTCTACCTTGATGGTATCCATCAAGTGCATTAGTGTAGCAGGGGATTATATAGAGAAATAAAGGGAGATTTTGCTCTCATAATTGTATTCTATTATTCTACACCATCAAAAGTCCTGCTTTGACATGAACACCTCTCATATTATATAAATCTTCTAAATTATTTAATATAAACATCTTACCTTGATAGTATTGCAGCCAGTATTAAGAAAGAATTCAGCAGCAATGTGATGTCATTAAATTTAGACTAATGACGCAGACATGATGTTCTAAATAAATGATTAAGACACAGCTGAGATAAGCAGTGAACAAAACACCAGGGTTACATCTGTGTAAAACTTTTATGTGTTGAGACAAAATCTCCAGCTGCGCAAAATGTTCGAGAACAAGTTAGACCCTTTAGAAAGGTATGAAGCTCAAACCACCTCATAGTAAAGAGTCCACAGGCCAACAGTGTGCTCTAGTGGCTGTATGGATCAGCAGCAAGTGTGGGACATCTTAATAAGGTAGCAGAATGTGGTCTCTCTGCTTAGTGGTTAGAATTACCTATGAAGGTATTATATAGGAAGTTAAAGAAAATGAAAAGTTTTTAAAAAGGCTTACTCCTGTGTTACATAGACATGCTTTCATACTAATGATTATTACAAGCACAATAAATTATAATGAAACTGGTTCACTATCTTACTGGTATCTATTCACCTGAACTGTTATTACATGGATTTAAATGCATCATTCAAAGGGTAGTTCTTGATTTACTAAAGGTCTACAGTAGGATGTTGGGAAATAAACATAAAGAATATATAAGGATGTGAGGTCTGGATCTAATTCTGGCAACTGGTTTGATATTATTATTATTATTATTATTATTTATAATATTGTTTAGATTTTTGACCTGTCCAAAAAAAAAGACCTGTCTTATTAGAAGTTGGGATGGTAAAATGCAAAACCATAAAGGATCATACTGAATCAGTACGTATTATAAATATGACATAATTGCAGGAAAAATTGTTTGTGGTAAGTTTGTTTGGTGTCACAAGTGTAAACAATAAAGAAAAATATTGTGTAAGTAAAAAAATAATGGGTTCTGATGATAAACTATGAGATTAATTTACCGCAATAATTTAAAATTCACAGCAATAATAATAATAATTAAATAATTAAAATTGTGGTAATAAAAACATGACACCTGATTAACGAAAGAGGCAGCACAAAGGTATTGTGGTTAGCACTGTGGCGTCGCACCTCCAAGGATTAGCATTCGAATTCCGCCTCAGGGTTTCCTCCAGATACTCATGTTTCCTCCCACAGTGCAAAGACATGCAGATTAGGCTCCATTAGACTCCATTTTCAAGTTCTCCATAGTCAGTGGTCAAGCTGAGTGTTCGTGCTTGTGCTCTCCAGTGGACTGATACCCTGTCCAGGGAGTACCCTGCTTCGTGCCCAGAGTCCCATGGGTTAGGCTCCAGGCCCCACATGACCCTGTACAGGTTCAGCGGTATAGAGCGTGTGAGTGATTGACATATGATTTCGAATCAATCTTTAATCATTAATAAAAGAACTGTTCCCGTAGCAGACTCTGACTTTTGGATAATGTTCTTAAAGGTGCCATCATTAACATCAGCCATAGCATAAGGAAACCTGAACATTACAGTTTTCTGCTTTTTCACGTAAAGCAGACTAACCATACATACTGTAAAAAAATTTTCATGTTCATAAAACATGAAATTTATCTACGTACATGTTTTGTTTTGTTGAAGACATCAGGTGATGAGGTCTGTCATGTCTATAGCAATGGTGTTTTTTACAGGACTGGGTTAATAGCCCGATGCTTGACTTTCCTCATTTCTCATCCAGGCATTGGGATTGGCAACTTTTGTATGGGCCTTGCACCAGGACCAAACATCGGCAGCCCGGCAGTGGTGGGACTTGAAACCCGGACCCTCTGATCAGCAAAGCAGTGCCTTAACAGCCTGAGCTATCACTGTCCCAGTCTATACCTACACTACATGGTTATTTTTAAAAACAGTGTTTCTTTCTTTTTTAAAAAAAATGCTGTTTTACCTGTCCACATGCTGAAAAGGAAGTGTCTAGATATCTTCACCCTGGAAGTTGTTCCCCAATAAAAGGTCAAAGTACTGTACATATAAAACCCTAGCTTTAAAAAATACCTATGAGAATGCCCTGAGTTTTGTAAAATGAGTGAAATTGTGGTCTGTTGTTTCATAAAAAAGTGGAAGAGCTGCTTGTTATTCACTAACATTCACGCCAAACATTCCTTCACTGTTTTATTAATGTTGCACCGCTTTGTTTTGTTGGTAAAACAATTAAAATCAAAATTAATTTAATTAACTACATATACCTCTAAGCAATGTGGCCACCTCTGTACTCTATCCTGTTCTATTGGAATCTACTGACTTCTAAATAGCACTTTCTTTATTTAGTCCTAATTACTTTTTTTCTTTTTCAGAATATGCCTGGACTGCATAATGGACTCCAACAGCACAGAGCCAGGTCAATACCTGCCCATAGGCAGTCTGGGAACACCGGCTTACCCACAATCCTCTCCATGGCCACTACTTCAGAGCATGGCTAACACCAACACCTCTTTCCTCCAGGCCGTTCTGAACTTCAGTGCTGTTTCTGTGGTCAACACTAGTGATGGGAGTTCGGAGAGCAAGTTTGATCCTCTGGGTGGCCATTCATTATGGCAGGTGATTCTCATCGTCCTGTTCACAGGATTGCTCTCCCTCATCACCATCATAGGCAACATCCTGGTCATCGTCTCATTCAAAGTCAACCGGCAGCTCAAGACTGTCAACAATTATTTCCTTCTCAGTTTGGCCTTCGCCGACCTCATCATAGGGGTCATATCTATGAACCTGTACACGGCATATATTGTAATGGGGCAGTGGGCCATGGGAAACTGGGCATGCGATTTCTGGTTAGCAATAGACTATGTGGCCAGCAATGCATCCGTCATGAACCTGCTGGTGATCAGCTTTGACCGGTATTTTTCCATCACGCGGCCACTTACATACCGTGCCAAACGTACTACCAAGCGTGCAGGATTGATGATTGGCCTGGCTTGGCTCGTATCTTTAATCCTCTGGGCCCCAGCCATCTTGTTTTGGCAGTATTTTGTGGGAGAGAGGACAGTTCCCCCTGACAAGTGCTTCATCCAGTTTCTGTCCGAGCCAATTATTACATTTTGTACAGCTATGGCAGCCTTTTATCTTCCTGTCACCATTATGAGTGTACTATACTGGAGGATTTATAAAGAGACTGAGAACCGTTCTCGGGAACTTGCAGGACTTCAAGGGTCAGGAGGATGGCTGGGGGGAGCAGACCGGCCTCGTTTCCGCATCGCTGCCACAAGGGCAAGCTCTAAAAACTGCCGCAGCTTAGAGCTCAGTCAATCAGCACAGAGACAAAAGTCCCTGCTTGGACTTTCAGGCCACTTTTGGAAGTGGAGAGCTGGTGCTGCACCTGGAATCCATAGTGGAACTGAGGTGGAACAGACCAGCTGCGACACCTGGAACAACAACGACACTGGTGATCATTCTGCCTCATCCGAGGAGGAGGAGAATGCACCACCTACAGCACGCGCTATCTTCTCTATTGTCCTCAGCTTACCAGGCATGAGGGCAGCTGTGAACTCCCAGATCAAGTCCTCTGAGGAGTTGGGCAACTCGGAAGAAGACCCACTACGAGGAACAGCAGAAAGCAACAGCAAGAATGACAGTCTTTCGTGTTCCGTCAGCAATGGCAAAAAGCGCTTTGCCACTAACACGGCCGATGTGCAGTCCATGTCTGCTGTTCAGGCTACAGCCACAAGCGCTGATACAACCGATGCTACCACCAACAAACCTGCCCCCATTCCTATATCTTTCAAAGAGGCAGCTCTGGCAAAGCGTTTTGTCTCTCGAGCAAGGACACAGATCACTAAACGTAAGCGCATGTCACTAGTGAAAGAGAAGAAAGCTGCCCAAACTCTCAGTGCCATTCTTTTCGCTTTCATCATAACGTGGACACCTTACAACATCATGGTGCTCATCAACACATTCTGCATCGACTGCATCCCTGAATCCCTGTGGGCACTAGGCTACTGGTTATGCTACGTTAACAGCACAGTTAACCCGATGTGCTACGCTCTGTGCAACAAGACTTTCCGCGGCACTTTTAAAATGATCCTACTATGTCGATGGAACGAGAAGAAAATCAAGCAAAGCTTCCAGCAAAAGGAGTCTGTCCGTTTGCACAGGAGTATACATGGAGACTCTACGTAGCATCACTAGCCTGAAAACATGGATGAAATCTGTGGGTTAGTTTGCACACTGAGATATAGTGAAGCTGTCGGCTCCAAATTGGAGCAGAGACTTGAGGTTTGGCTTTGGGTTATGAAGTTCTTACGTTAATTGGAGCAGTGCTAGAACTTTTTTAAGTTCTTGCTTGGATCGAGATTGTGACTTCTGTTCCACACTGTGACTTTAATAGTGGATGATTTGTAGAGGACCTGATGTCAGATAAGAGGACTTCCCTTAAACTCAACATCAATTTGTTGTTAAATGAATTATTTGAGTTATAACAAGTTGGTTTATTTTTTGGTTTAGTTTTTTTTGTTTGTTTTTTTAGATGTATCAGTAAACTGCATGTATATTTCAGGGATGGAAATTGACTGTTTTAGAAAGAATTCATGTAAACTAAAACATTTTGCAAAAAAAAAGAAAAAAAGTATTAATTTGTAAATGTACCTCGAGGTGAAGTGATTTATCTGTATATAGAGTTTGGCTGTTTTGGTGAATATGTTGTGAAAGAAGGTCTTGCATCATTGTAAGATCTCGGTGTATTAATGTTCTTGTTTCAACTGTAATTTACAATCAAAAAGATTTAAAATTCTAATTTTCCGCACTATTGATACGTTTTTCTCAGAACCTGACTCTGGTACGTGATAGACTGTTGAGCGTGACTATTGTTTACATGACATGTACAGTTCATATATCACTAGCGCTTTATTTCGCATATTCTCATTGTTTGTACTTCACTGAGATTCCTTGTGTGTAAACAGCAACCACAGGGTGCCTGTCGATCCAAATATCTTTATTATGTTTGGGTAATTATGTAATTTCACTGTGTTTATTATACAGATTTTGGTCCAGCTGTTGAATTGGGTTGTTGTGAAACTATTTGCTTAGTATTTTTTGGTCAGTTTAGTAAAAATAAATAAATAAATGAATGAATAAATAAAAACGCAGGTCAGCGTTACTGGGTGAACTTTCATTGCCCTCTGGTGGATGCATTGTGATCCTACAGGTCACTCATTTCCTGTGTTTCAGTAAAGGTGTAACAGGATAGTTCATCCGCTTTCCTAAAATACAATTAACACAAAGGCAGTTAATGTTTGCTCATTTTTGCTCTAAAATAAATTATTGTATGGTGCTATGATGCTTTCATACTTGGCTTGGCATACTTTTAGCACTCCCCAATGCCTTTTACTTTTTGTCATTTGTTTGTTTGTCCAAAGCACAGTTTTGCTTATATTAGGAAGAAGAAAAAATATTATACATAAAAAGTATATATATATATATATATATATATATATATATATATACAGTATTAATTGGATATTTTTTATAATCCTTAAATCGATTAAAAACAATGCCAGATTTCTTACATTTTTCTTTTTAATTTTCATTCTTATTCTGAAACAACAAAAGGACAATGATTTAAATTATATAATTAGTTTTTTTTAAGAGATCACTTCCTGTTCTTAATTACGTTAATATAAAAGCAGCTATAAGTACTTAGTGTCTGACTTTCTCTTGACATTAACAAGACACAAACAGCTTTGCATAGTTAGGAAAACCACAAAGCACAAACTCTCCTGTCCCGAAAGCCTTTCAGCGACTTAGTTCCAGCTTTAATTCTGACTGTTACAAAGCCCTGGACACTGGAGACTGCTTTCATAAATATACATAAACATCTGTCAGAAAACTGATTCATCATTAGACTATTATTTTATTTTATTTTTTTACAAAAAAAAGTGTCTACCACGCAGGTCTCTGTAACTAGCTTTTAACATAGAAAAGATTTTCTTCCTTTAATGTGGAAACGTGCCTCCTCTTGCTAACGCAGCACTTCTGTCAAATTTTCATTATTGGGTGTAATTACTGGTGTAAATGCTGGTGCTTTAGTATAAATTGAGCTAATTGTGGAAGTTTTTCCTTTTTTTCATTTGTTCAGAATAAAATCCACATTTTGACACCAAGCCTTGTTTGATTTATGTGCACAATTGTGTATGGTGTGTATATGTGTGTGTGTGTGTGTGTGTGTGTGTGTGTTTGAGATCGAGAATGAGAAAAACAGATATAACTCATGGTCTGGTGTAATAGAGGAGACCATGTGATGGGAAGCTTTCCTTCATGTGACCGAAGACAGAACTCAGCAAAAGCATCGTCACAAATACTTGTTTTGTGTTTCGACTCCAGTCAGGATGGATGTTTGACTCCAGAGGATGCTGTTTGTTTCCTTTTATCCTCTTCCTGTCTATCTTCTTCTCTTTTAGGTGGCTGAAGTGAAGGTTTCAATCAGCTGTCTGAAACGGTTGAGTTGATCATATGCTGCTTTAAACACACAGTAAGTCAATACAGGTTTTTTTTTATTTATTTTTTTACTTTGCTTACATGGTTTTCATCATGTCAGGCTGTAATGTCAGGTTCTTAAACATCAGGCTCTTCTATGATATTAATTCCATGTTATGTTCTTGTGAAAATAATGTCTTTGTTTGACTTGCATTGAAAGTTCCCATTAATTACCATATTTATTTATAGTAATTATTATTACTTTTATTATTAATGATAATAATAATAATACATCTTTTAAAATTGGTGTTCGAGTTAAACCAGGACTTTTGATGCAGAGTAACAGAGTACGGTTTTGGAAACCTCTTTTATTTCTCTATATAACCCCGTGCTACACTAATACATTAATCCCAGTGTTTCACTATTGCTTGGATACCATCAAGATTTCTCAGTACGCCAGAGCCATGATCGGACTACCTGCTTCAGGTCTGAAACAATGGCCTCTCAGTATATCCTGGCCCAAACGTGTGTAAATGGCTTAGTGCAAGGTCAGGACTGTACGGGGGAAATGGCAATAACTCCCAGCCGATTCCTGTAATGTATAAGTGCTGATGGTGAATTTGTATGCAGCCTTTATTTACCAGAAATTTTATCCAAGGCCCAGTTTGACTTAAACAGCACTCTTATAATTTATGTACGGCAGGTGAAACAGTATAATAATTGTTCAGACTTTAATAGATGAACATGGGGTTCTTACTTTTCTGTAATACCTTTTGCTAATGTGCCTTAAATTGATGTGGAAAAAAACATTATTTTAACATGATAATAAAATCACATTCATTTATTCATTCATTCATTCAACAACAAATGTCATTAGTTTAGAATGTTACTGGAATTGTGACATATTTATGACCTATTAGATTCCTATTTATTTTACCACAATGCTGTTGAATTCTAATTATTCAGAACTTGTTAATTCATTTTCCATAACAGCAGCTTCGACGTTAGTGTGCTTCTGTGTCAAGTGAATGTTTCTGTTGATGCACTTGTTCTAGTGTATTTTTGTTTCTATAGCAAAAGGGAACTTGTATGTAAAACTTTACATAATTTAAAACGTATTTTGAAAGGAAACATCTGTAAAAGTGTAACTTGAAATTTTCTGCCAAGTAAAACAAACTTTCTATGATTAAAAAGTGATTTGGACGTAATATTTTGTCATTTTAGTTCAATTCAGTTTCATTTATATAGCACTTATGACATTGGTCATCGTCGCAAAGCAGCTTTACAGAATAAATAAAAAGTCTGGAAATAAGTTTGAAAAGGAACAATAAGGAAATATGAAAAAAAAAAAAATCAGTTTATACCAGAAAAGCAAGTCAGGGGTAATGGTGGCAAGGAAAAACTCTGTGTGATGACAATAGGAAGAAACCTTGAGAGAAATCAGACTCAACAAGGAACCCATCCTCATTTGGGTGATATCAGATAGATACGGCAGCGATTGGTTTACGGTCATACTGTGTGCTGAGAGTTCGGTATAATGGGAGGAAAATGGACATTTGTGCCTTTTAAGATTTTTGTAAATGATGCACAAAATATTTTATGTCAGCATTTAATACTTTTTGCAAAACTTGCCAGAATGGATTTATCTTATTTTGCAATAAAAAAAAAACATTATATATAGTGGTGGCCTATAGAATAGACAACAAGACATGTATTATAGTTATTTTTGTACACAAAACAGCCTAATTTGTTTCACTAAGGTTGAATTGCTAGATTAATAAGGCACATTACTGTGGTATAAGTGGTATAAAACACTACAAGACATAGTATTAAAGCAGAAGTGTTTAATCCTTTACTTATTGCACAGTTACAATGTATATTGTCACTCTGTACTTTACAGTAGAATAGACAAGATCTGCTTTACTTTTAGTAAAGTTGCATACTTCATGTCAGTATGAGTGATGAGAAATGATGTAATATTCCTTATCTGTACTCTTCATTTGTGTGAGTGCGTGATGTCTGAATATCACCAGTTTACGATTTATGTAAGCAGTCTAGGAGCTCACACGATGTGCGCGCACACACACGCGCACACACACACACACACACACACACACACACACACACACCCTCATCTGCCATAAAATCTTTTCTATTCTTTCTCATTTTAGATCACAGGAGGACTCACCAGATGTCACATAGCTCATCTACTTATGGCCTTAATTCCTGTCCGATGTGTTTCAACAGTTAAGTCTGACATACTCCTTTAATAATCCTGTTTGAATAGCATGGTTGTGGTTTCATTACTTTTGCCTGGGGCTTTCATATGGCATTCATGTGACATGCTCTTGTTTTTTGTTTAAAAGGAAAAAGGAGACGGGTCCAGGCATTAGAGTCTCCACTGGCTTTTAATTTTTCCTTCTTTCTCACGGACTGAACAAGTGAACATTCATCCCCAACAATACCTCTGTAAAAGGTAGACAGAGAGAGAAACTAGAGCTCACTTTACATTAATACAGTAATACTGCACTAATGTGTAAAACATGAGCATTTTTGCGTAGTTAAATACACTGTATATAGCTATATATTTTTTGATCACTATGTAACCCTTTATCTCTCTGCATGTTTTTTGAGCTGAGGATTCTCTGATTTGGAGTATGTGTATATATATACATGTGTGTCTGTTTTGTGTCATACAGGATGCAGACCATCCACACTATAGAGACCCAGTTTCCTTTGTTGCGTGAGATCTTCCACCCTTCTCCTTTCAGCCACCAAGAGAGAGACAGGAGAAAAAGCAGCCTCACAGGACTTATTAGAAAGCAAAAACAACTCCAAAGAGTGTCTGATTCTAAACTCCAGTCACGTAGGGATTTACTGGGTCATCCTAAGCATACCCGGTCCAGCCGGTCATCCAGCATCCCAGGATGCGAATCGTCGAATCGTGCTCACGCCCGAGTGAGAGAAAGGAATCAAAAAGGAGAGAGAGAAAATTCAAAAGAGATAAATGAAGATCCACCCCCCTTCATGTCTTCCCTCGTTGCGTCACAGGTTACATCATCGCAACAGCTGCTCGCAACCACAAAGAGAAAGGGTGAAGGATTACAGTGTGAGGGACAGAAAAAGCCAGAGAGTGTGAAGCAAAAATGGCACAGAGAGACTAAGCAGGAGAGGCAGAAAAAGCAGCCATGTCAACCAGAGAACAGTCATGCACAGTATGGCCTGATTGCTAAAGGGGTTCGCTTGCTGAGGAACATGGGTAATCAGGAAGCCAAGCAAAAGAAGGCAGGTACATCCAGGATAGAGTCCACCACAGACAGTCATGGATTTGATTACAAAGAAACAGAGGGTTCCAGAAAGGTAAAGAAGTCTCAGGACAAAGTTGGGAAATCGTCTGCTGATTTGGCTGAGAAGAAATCCAAAACCGAGAGCTCCAGGAGTTCGGTCTTCTCTAACATAGACATCCGGAAGGGATTTCCCCGGAAGGCAGCATCCAGAAAAGACGTGGGGATTAAAGAAAATAATTGTGGAAGTAGTCTTGGTGATGGCATTTTAAAGGAGGATATAGGAAGCCTTTTACCTGACAGTGATCCGGAAAAGAGTAAGCAAGTTCCAGGAAGTAGACAGCCATCTGTGGATATGGGTGTGGAAGATGGGATAGAGGACAGCAGCAATTCTGGGTCTGAAACTGATCTCTGTAGTTTCCATTCAGCCTCTGAGAATCAGGATATGTTGATGGATATCCATAAGACCATTGGCCTGCAGCAGTGGTGCAAAGGAGTAGGGGAACAAAAATATCCAGAAGTAGGGACTCCTGAGATGATCCAGGACCTGGAGATTGGAGTAAAAAGTCAAGATGAACCTCCGATAGATGTGACTTTAATGGAATCTTTGTCCTCCACTGCAGATGCAGATTCTGAAAATATACCAAGGAGTTTTGAGCGCTCTGGTGGCACCAAGATTTTCCATAACCATGTAGTTACACATGCTACCAAAACAGAAAGTGATTTCGACATTCAAACTACTGTGATGACTAGTGCAAAACGAGAAACTAGCCAAAGCAATCAGACTAATTCAAGCAAAGGAACCAGTATCGCAAGCATCCAGAACACATTGACAACAAGTGTGTCCTTTGAGAGTGCTGAGGAGCATCTAGAAGAAGATTCATCTCTCTCATCCCCAATTGAGGAGGATCTCCAGGGAAACACCACCCTGTCTCAGAGTTTGAATATTTGCACTGGCTGTAATGAGCAGCTGACTTTCATGGCTCAAAAGAGTGTCAGCACTGTGGATCTCATTATGACATCGGACGAGGCGCACAATGTCTTCATGGATGGCACAAGGCACAGCAGTTCTACTCAGAAAAGGAGGAAAAGTACTGGTACTTCAATTACTCCATGGCTATCAGAGAGCGTTGTGGATGCAGGATCACAACCTCACAGAACCTTGGGTCCTGGGGTCAAACCATACCCTACCATCCACCCATCTTATGTGAAGACCACTACTAGGCAGTTGTCTTCTCCTCCACAGTCACCTTATGTAACTCCTGCTGAAAGCCCCATGCGTCTACGCAAACTTAGCCAAGACCTCAGCTTGAGTCAGGGGTCACTCGGTGTTGAGCGATGGAAAACAAAGAGACAGCGTTCCTGCAGCATTGCCAGCCCAGCAGGTTTCTATAGTAGTTGGTATCAGGATCTAGACAGGTTTCCTGAGCTTTTCCAAAAAGAATTTCACTCTTTCAGGAATCAGCAATCAACAGCTAGAAGCACATTTCAAGATGTATTCCTAGGTGAGATGACTTTTGGTACTAGATTACTACATGAACGAGTAAGTTGCAAGATACAACACTATTGAGATCTTTTAAAAATGTATAATTTTAGCAGGTAGCAGGAGTAGCAGGTCCTCGGTTAATCCCTGAGTTCAGGATATTGTCTGTTTTCCCTCTGTACGTGTAGGTTTCCTTCAGGTTCTTTATCCACTCACCTGTTTCCAAAATGTGGACTGATTTTCCATCTGAATCCAAACCTGACAAGATTAAAGCAATAAAATAGTTTAAATTCTAGGTTGGTTTTGGTAACTTTTTCCTTCTTACAATTATTTTATTAATAGTTATTAATGTTAGCCAATATGTATCCTATATAGCATTCAATCAGGCGGCATGGTGGTGTAGTGGTTAGCACTGTTGCCTTGCACTTCCAGGGTCTGGTTTCGGTTCCTGGCCAGGTTCGATTCCCGTCTCTGAGTGCATGGAGTTTGCATGTTCTTCCCGTTCTTGGTGGGTTTCCTCCAGGTTCTCCGCTTTCCTCCCCAGTCCAAAGATATGTAGCTTAGGTTAATTAGCGTTCCCAAATTGCCCATAGTGTGTGAATGAGTGTGTGAGTGAGTGTATGTGTGTGTGCGCTCTGCGATTGATTGGCACCCTGCCCAGGGTTTACCACGCTTTGTACCCTAAGTCTCATGGGATAGGCTGCAGGCCCCCACGACCCTGAATACAGGATTGAGCGGTATAGACAACGAGTGAGTGAGTGAGCATGCAATAAGAGTGTGCTATTGCTTCCGTTCCTGGAGAACCATGGAGCCCAGAAGAGAAAAAGTCCTGTCATCACTGTGGGGAAAAAAATGGTGTTACTCTTTGAAGAACCACTTACTTCTCTTCATGTGGGTTACACTTAATCAAAAGTAATGTACATTTAACTAGAGGCGGGCAACACACACAAATCCTTTACGCTAGGTAAAATATTACTCAGGTAAAGGTAAAAGTCTTCTATTACCATTTCTACTTGAGTAAAAGTGCAAAAGATCTCACTTTCATGTTTACCTAAAAAGAGGTAGAAGGTGTTACCTAAAGCTTGGATTAGCGCACTGTAGCCTTTAAGTCAAAGTAAGAGTCTCTCTCTCTCTCTCTCTCTCTGAGAGAGACCCAGTCTGCTACCATTTCCGCTTCTGATTTCAAACACATGGCTTTAATGAAGGAAAGGGTAATTACGCATAATAGTCAGCACATGGTGATGTTCTCACTTCAAATACTACACACCATGTCATGCAGAAATGTAAAAAGTACTGATATTCGCTCCAGAATGTAGTGCAGTAAAAGTAAAAAAAAAATTAAATAAAAAAAAAGGTAAAAGTAAACTACAGATATGTGAAATATGTACTTAAATACAGTAAGAAAGTAAATTGATTTAGTTAGCTTCCACCCCTGCATTTGGCACAGGGAACAAGTGAGCAAGTTTGAGGTTTGAGCTCTTCAGCTCAATTGAGGTAGCTTGGTTCTTGGTTCTGTTTACATTTGTTCTTCATCCCCTTTACCTGGTATCTGCTAGGTCATAAATGAGAAACCTTATTTCATCTCTCTCTCTCTCTCTCTCTCTCTCTCTCTCTCTTTCAGGTCATACTCTTTTAGAAAGGTGCTCAGCTGCTGATTCTAATGGTGATGGTGAAGAAGCCGAGAAGATTTGTTCATGGTTTCTGGCTACGGGAATTCTTCAGCCCTTCAATGACTGTCTCGGAAAACCAATCACAGGAAGCGATGCGGTCTGCAAGCTCAACTTTAACGTAAATATTTCATTTTTATTGATTTTATTGTCCTGAATTCATTTCCAGTTTTAATCATGAAAGCCACCTCATCATTACTTCTCTTGTAGGCGATTACAGCTGTAAACTTGCTAAAAAAAGCTTAAACGAATGTTACCATGTCTAATAATGTCCATGTAGCTGGCGGTCACGTTAGAACAGAAACTAAGATTAATCATAATGACATCACTTCTGACTCATGAAGATTTAGATCCAGGACATGACAACTGTTTGCCTTTGTGAATTATATCTGATTATTTCTTAGGCTAAACATTTAGCTGAATGTGCATGCGAAAGAAAGTGTGTGTGTGTGTGTGTGTGTGTGTGTGTGTGTCTGCAGATAATTTTTTGGTAAGTGATAAAATGAGAAATAAGGCAGCCGGCTGCTGAAGCCTTGAGATAAAATAAACCCTGTTTTCGCACATCATTAAACACCTCAGGACACTGGAAGAAAAGTGATTTTGAAATATGTGTGTGTGTGTGTGTGTGTGTGCGCGCACGCTCATGCTCATTTTAATGAAGGGTGCCAATATTTTTGCTTATATTCATGAATCATTATGTGGCTGATCATAGCAGCAATAACTGCCCTTTTTACTTACTTAATCAGAGCTGATTCGTGTGTGAACAAATGAGCTCTCTCACACACACACACACACACACACACGTATTTGCTAAGCTCATTACATAAACGCTCCATATGATCTGTTCTTTTGATTCTGCTTATTAAGCGACGTCTTTAACTGGCATGATGCCAACTGCCATTTCATGGTTTATGGTCGTCGTTATGACGTGTGAGGATTAAAGAAGATTTTGTTTCAGCGGTTGTCCCACATTCTTAGATGTGAGTTTTAAAGTCAAGCCCAGGAATATACAGTAAGAAATCTTAGTTTGTATAAACATTTCTGGTGGGGTTTCCAAGAATTAATAATAGGATCACAATAATATAAGGCAGGAAAATCGTTAAAGTTAACATTATAACATTGTCATCAATTTTAAATAAGATGGCCTAGAAGAAAAAATTATTTAAGAGCTAAATCAAGCTAGCAAAGCATCATGAAGATGTCAAGGCACAAATATGAATAGGATGTGTTGAAAAATGGTGTAGTAATATTAATCTTAAAAAAAACCCTGAATTACTCAACTTGGCAAAAAGATCTGAGAGCACACCAGCAGAGGTCGCTCTTCCTTTTAGATAGAAATGTTTTAAAGAAACTCCCTACATTCCCATATAAATATTGATTTGAAATATTGTTTGCACACTGTCCTTATAGTGTTTATTTTCTAAAACTCTCTCTCTCTCTCTCTCTCTCTCTATCTCTCTCTCTCAGAAAGCGCAGCTGTACACATGGGCTCCACTCGGTCATCCTGAGGCACGGGCACCAGGCCGATTACAAGCCCTCTGGCCTCCAGCCTGTACTATAGCCCAGGTGTGTGTGTGTGTGTGTGTCGTTATTAATTAATTTATTTATAGACTCCTTTAGCCTCTACTATATATATATATATATATATAGTAGAGGCTAAATGCATATATAGCATCCTCTTTCCTTGAGATGTTTCTACAACTTGACTGGAGTCCTCCTGTGATAAATTCAGTTGATTGGACATGATTTGGAAAGGCACACACCTGTATATATAATGTCACACAGTTAACAGTGTTAACTGTTGATTTGAGCACAAATCAAAACATGGAGTCCAAGGAATTGTCTGTTGACCACAGAGACAGGATTGAATCGAGGCACAGATCTGGGGAAGGGTACTGAAAAAATTCTGCAGCATTTAAGGTGCAAATGAACAAAGTGGCCTCCATCATCCATAAATGGAAAAAGTTCGGAACCACCAGGACTCTTTCTAGAGCGGGCCGCCTGGCCAAACTGAGCGATCCAGGAAGAAGGGCCTAGGCCAAGGAGGTGACCAAGAACCCGAAGGTCAGAACTCGGGAAGAAATCCTGCGTTTCTCTGGGAAGCTTCCAAAGGAACAACCTCTGCAGCACTCCACTATACAGTATAGGGCTAGGGGTAGCTCAGAGGTTAAGGCATTGGACTACGGTTTGGAAGATCCCAGGTTCAAACCCCACAACCACCAAGTTGCCACTGTTGGGCTCTTGAGCAAGTGCAATTTATATATACATATATATATACACAACCGTTCAAACGTTTAATGCAACCATGGGGGGGGGCGCAATACAGTGTCTTCTTGTGCCAGTCCCAAGTCTGGATCAATGCAGAGGGTTGTGTCAGGAAGGGCATCCGACGTAAAACATTTGCCAAATCAATGATGCGAATCAGAAATATAAT
>JAQQZS010000005.1:6010163-6023785 GCA_030068045.1 Platyallabes tihoni | reverse complement strand
CCTGCCTTGTGCCCTAAGCCTCCTGGGATAGGCTCCAGGTCCTCGCGACCCTGAATAGAGGATAAAGCGGTATAGAAGATGAATGAATGAATGAATATATATATAAAAATGCCAATGTTCTGTCAACTCTGCTACAAACCTGAGCCAAACTCAACCATAACCTTTACAAACTATCTGTAATAGTTAAGTAAACAATTTGCCTACAGTACGTACAATGCCTTATGAATTGCCACAGTGATCAATTATCAAAAGGGTGTTCAGGATATAGAACAGTGCACTTGTTTTTTTGTAATTTTAGATAATATCATTTTTGTCTTTATCCACTTTAAGCCAAAGAAAATTTAACATTTAAACATCTGTTAAAACATAAGGAAGTCACTTGTTTCATGGCATGACAACATTAAAGGATAAAAAGTAAAACGGTTAAGTCCACAGCTGTCACAAAAACTCTAGTTCACATCAGGCAACATCACACCATGCCATCACTGATTATTTTCCTATTACACCATGTCCTAAGCTTTTAATAACATGCATAATAGCCATGTTTTCTCGCTAACTGATATCTGATGTTTATATTGGGTTCGAATCCGTGTCACTTGTCCCCAAACTGCTGAGAGATCAGCAATATTACAAATACAGATGTAAGGCACTAATTTATACATGAGATGAGTTATAAGTGGTGGAACATTTCCTGGAAAACTTTTAGATTGTAAAAAGATTTCCTTAAAGAGTACGAACCCTGATTTATCGGATGTGTGTGTGTGTATGTCTCATATCTCATGGGTGGTCAGGGTGAGCTGCAAGTCATAATCCTTTACTTTCCAGTCATGTTATTTAGTCAGTTAATGAAGGAGCTACTACACAGTATGGTTGAGATTCTGTTTCATTTGATGTGTATTCATTATGTAGATGTTTGCATCCATCGTGTCTAAGCTTACATACAGCGTCCCTGATTTAAACCGAGTAACCATGGTGACTGACGCTTTCTCAGGTTTGCACTACAGCTACATGGCTAGCTAATGGTGCTAGCATATCCACTGCATAGGTAGATGTTAATAATGATAATAATCTCTAATATATATACAGTACATGATTCCTTATTGTTTTTTAAATTAGGGATTAAAGTATTTACAACATGAAACATCTTTCATTTCCTTAAATTCTCTAATCGATTTAATGACTTTCCCATTCCCTCCATCTGCACACAGTGGGATCCTACATAATATTATTTATATTCCAAATCGTTAAGACTTAATACAAATATTTTCCATCACAGTATTTAACAATTGAAAAGATCTGACTCGATGAAACATTGTATACTCTGTATCTGATATCATGTCTGATATCATATACACTGATATCATGTCTGTAAGTAATAAGACCTGAATTGTACAAGGTTTCCCTTACACACACACGAGAACACACATGCACACAAGGGCGTTTGAAGTTTTTCAAACTGTTTGAGGCTGGATCATGGTGTAGCATTGGCTCTTTCGCCTGATTTCCCCAGAATCCGCGGCTCGCCTACAAGGAGCCCACAGAGACACCACTCCTGGCGTCTAGACTCTGTAGACTCTCTAGACTCCTGTGACCCACACTACTGGTTTGTGTGTGTTTGTGTGTGTGCGTGCATTTAGTTTTACATGCTGAATGGGGCGATTCCTTTATTCCTCCGTGTTTGCCCTCACCCCATTATCCGGGAAGCAAGAGTAGATTTTCCCCCATCAGCCAAGCCACTTTTAATGCCTTGTGGTACACCGCATGCATGCCTGGCCTGTGTTATTGGAAAAGCCCTATCTTCTCTCTCTCTCGCTGTCTCTCTCTCTCTCTCTCTTTCTCTCTCTCGTGCATACACACACACACACACACACACACACACAGACACACACATTGTAAGCATTGTTTTGCTTTACTTACAATGCATTTCATTAACTTAAGTATCCCAAGCTTACCAAACTGGGGGAAAATATCCAACAAAATCAAAACATCTAAGACTCGTTTATGTTATTTCATCATTTCTCCTAATCTTCATAAAAATAACTCATTCTCTAGAATAAAATAATGCACAATAAAATGAATGAATTAAAGTCCACAAAAAGTTGAGCCTTATATATTGTCATTAATGAATGCAGAGAAGTTTTTTTGTTATTGCTTGTTAAGTCCCATTTATCAATCTGGATATGAACAGAATTATTTAATAACTGTACAAAGGCACCTTTAAAGAAAGTCAAGATAATAAGATAACTGCTCATTATAAAACTGAAGTCTTTTTCCTGATTAGTCTTACTAATAATTTGGTTTGCTTTTGAACAGACAGCTGTTTGGTCTCAATCCTGCGATTTTTAATCACATTGTGTGTATATGGAATTATAAGCATTTCACTGCATACCGTACTGTGTATGATTGTGTATGTGACAAATAAAATTTTAATTTGGAAATGATCTTACCTTCATAATTAAACATAGCTCTGATTTTGACTGTTTATTTTGTTATTTTATTTTTAAATGTTTACTTTAGTTTTTATTTTTATAATATATATTACATTTTTCCATTCCATTTTTCTTCAGTGAAGTTGACGATTTAGCGCCATCCATACGGGTTTTAATAAAGTCTGTTAAGATTCTCAGTCGTCCAGGTGAGATTCAGACAAACCAGTCTCTACATAGGAGGCTGTACCCTACAATCCTTTTTTTTTTTTTTTGCTTGATGCAGGCCAATAATGTGACCCATTCTGAAACTACAACTTTTTATTCGGCCATGTTGTGTATTTTTGCATTTATTCCCATCAATATAAACCAAAATATCTCTCACTTCCCCCTTTGATAAAATCTAATTTATTACTTATGTGATCTGAGTTTTGTGGGCGTCACCACATGCGTATCAGTGGTTCTATGTAACGTATTCATCCGGTAATTTACGGGTGATTGACATTCATCAACATCCGCATATGAGTTTGAGGAAAAACAAGAGTTCCCGAAACTTTGTTAAATTATGCTGAAATTTTTTGTTTGATTTGGCGTATGCTAACATTTACATGCAAATTTACTAAGAGATAACTAAATGAGGCTTTGTATTGTAGAAGCTTTAATCTTAGTCTTGAACTAATAAGCAGTTTTGAAAAGAAAACATTATTAAACAAAGGAAAACATTTAATAAGGTTTTCTGTAAGGAAATATCTTATTTGTCATTTTTGAAAACAGACTCCTATTGTCAGTGTCAGATAGCATTCAGATGGAGACGAGGAGATTGTTATTTAGACAGATAAATAATTTTCAGCTATTGAAAAAGATTTGTATGCCACAATGTATCTAATTTTTTTAATCACATACCTTTTAAATCTTTCTATTTATTTATTTAACTGTAACACTCGTATTTTATTTAATTAGATGTACACTTAACTTTGTAAACCACCTAAACCTTTGTTGCTTCTTAATGAATAACTCCTTAGTTACACTTCTTTCTGTCATCCATTATCAAACCCAGAATTGTTTCTTTAATCCTGTTCCTAGGTAAATACATCGAATTAATGTTTTTTAAACATTTGGGATCTGTCTTTTCATCATTTTATTCCTCTACCTCTCTTCTTTGTAGAACACCTCTTCTGTTCCAGAACGGAATTCTACATCAATTGGTGAGCTGGAGAGAACGATCAAGGAGTTAAGAGAGAAGATACTATACCTAGAGCAACTTCACAGACCTCTGAACATCTCTGAAGAAATATTGACAGGAAAGGTGGTAGATGGTGTTAATCTTGGTCATGCGTTTACAAAAATCAATGAACGGATATCTTCTTACAAGGCGAAATCAGTCCAAACCTCTCCGATTGAAGAAGAATTCAAGTTTACAGTGCCTTTATCTGACCAGTCAGGGTCTTGTGATTTAAATGATAGTGCCACCTCATTAGCAGTACAGCTACATACATGTCAAAGACTGCACCCAAAGGTTACAACACAAACCCTTTTACCTTCTTCTTCTCTGCCGCCCACAACTTTGGAACCAACTGAGTCAGTTGTACAACCTCCTCAACATCCACAATCTTTTTGCCCCCTGACAACTACTGTTCAAGTTCTGGTGAAGGCCCCACCCCCTCCTAGACTTCCAATATCTACTTCAAGCATTGGATCCATACTACCACATGTTTCTTCAAGCTTTGGACCACCACCACCTCCTCTTCCACATTTTGGACCTACACCACCGCCACCACCTGTTGATCCTCCAAGTGTTGGACCTCCACCTCCACCACCTCTTCCACATGTTGCATGTCCACCTCCACCACCTCTTCCACATTTTGGATGTTCACCTCCACCACCTCTTTCATGTATTGGACCTCCACCACCTCTTTCATGTATTGGACCTCCACCACCTCTTCCAGGTATTGAACCTCCACCACCATTTCCTGGGATTGGACGGTCACCTCCACTGCCTCCTCCTGGGGTTGCACCTTCACCTCCACCGCCTCTTCCTTGGGTTGCCCCTCCACTGCCTCTTCCTTGGGTTGCGCCTGCACCTCCACCGCCTCTTCCTTGGGTTTTGCCTCCACCTCCACCGCCTCTTCCTGAGGTTGCGCCTCCACCTCCACCGCCTCTTCCTGGGGTTGCACCTCCACCTCCACCGCCTCTTCCTGGGGTTGCGTCTCCACCTCCACCGCCTCTTCCTGGGGTTGCGCCTCCACCTCCACCGCCTCTTCCTGGGGTTGCGCCTCCACCTCCACCGCCTCTTCCAGGGGTTGCGCCTCCACCTCCACCGTCTCTTTCTATGGTTGCGCCTCCACCTTCACCACATCCTGCTGGTGTTGGACCTGTTCCCCCATCCTTTCCCTGGTTGATGTCAATGGGTTTCTCTCAGGAATCTGTTCCCTTAAGGGCAATCATAGAGCCTCCACGGCCCATGAAGCCTTTATACTGGACCAGAATACAGCTGCATGTCAAAAAGTAATCATTTGCCTCATTGACTGTATATGGTGTGTGTATTCTGCTTTAACATATGTACTAGTATATGGGTAGTATGTGCATGTAGAGCTGTGGAGTATTACTATCATGATAAACTTTAAAGTTTAAAATCCTGCCTACATCTTAAAATGTAATTATATTAAAGAAAAAAAAAGATACATCAGAAACTGTAAGTAGTAACTGTAGTAGTATTATAACTGCATCCAAAGTATAATGTTACAATGTTGGTTTTAAGTGTTTCATTATCATTATCTCATTATCTTTGACCACAGAGAACCAAACATCCACCTGGTGTGGGAACAAATTGAGGAGCCACATGTTGACTTTGAAGAGTTTGTTGAGCTTTTCGCTAAAAGTGCAGTGAAAGAAAACAAAAAGCCAATTTCTGATACTATTTCCAAATCCAAGACTAAACAGGTACAGTGATTAATTCTTCATTGTTTTAGTTGTTTCTATTTTTTTTTTCTTCTTTAGTTTAATAGTAAGTTTAAAAAAATGTGATTTGTAATAAACGAAGATGGTGAATTGGAGCAAGTCTGAAAATTTAATCATTTTAAGTGAAAACGTTAAGGATAATGATAACACCACAAGACCTCTGAGGGTATGCTGTGGTGTCTGGTCCCAGGACAGTTGCAGGAGATTTTTTGGATGCTGTGGGTTGCGGGGTGTTCGTCTGGTGAGTGCTCATTCGGATTAGGATCTGGGGAGTTGTGAGGCTGGTTCAATGGCCTGGGCTCTTTGCCTGGTGGGCCTCGTGTGTGACAGTCTGTTGTGCTTTGGGTATTCTGCTACCTTTCTATCATAGCCAGCATTGCCTTATTTCAGCGATTTTGCTACATTGGCTTTTCTGTGGGATTGAACTTGACTTGCTAACCTTTGGTCCCCACAGACATAATTGAGGCTTGGGTGCCCGTAATCCTATCACCGGTTGTGGTATTTAATTGGTCATCATTGTTAATGTTATTTTTGTTAATTTGGTGTTAATAATATACGTAGCTGATTTGCCTTTGTGTTAATTTTTACAACTTCTTCAAATCAAGTGAAATGAATAGTGATGGATCATAGCAGTCAAGGCTCTGGGTTACTGATCAGAAAGTCTGAGTTTAGTTCCCCAGCACCAACAAGCTGCCATGTTTGGGACCCCTTAACACTCTCTGCTGAACCTCCAGAAAGTCCACTCTAACCCTAGCTTCCTCATAAGATAGGAAACATATTGTAATGTATACAGTATGTGACAAATTAAGACTTCTGAAAAAAAAATAGGGGCAGGGGTGACTCAGTATTTATGATGGTGGACTAATAATCAAAAACATAATAGTGATAAATTAAAACAAGATTTCTGACAAGTGTTGGCCTGCTTAACATCTCAGGCAATACTTAAGTCAAATAATTTAACTTATAATAAGGGTTCAGTATAAACGTAAGTGATGAACTGGGCCTAGTATTGCACCCTGAGGTACACCTTAATGCCTTTCTGCAGTCATCCTGTTAATAAGCTGAGCTCACTGCTGCATTCAATCAACTCTTTGTCTCTGCTCTTTAAGTGTATTAGGTTGCATGTTACTGTAGTATACATACATTATTTTAATATAATACAGAATGACAATTTAAATACATTTTTGTGCCATATGTTTTGGAAGGTTGTACTACAGCCAATTAGAGGGTCTTATTTTAGATGTGTGAAACCCACAGCTGTTTTTGATCAGTTCTGGTCAAAAAAACCCAGTGACATGAAATGGTTTCTGACAAGAGAAACGTTTTCTGGTTGGTTCTGTAAAGATATAGTCTCTCAGCACCTGACAGACTTTATCCACAAAAACATATCAGGATCTATTATAAAGACATTTATTTAGACTATTTAATATACTTATGCCTTAAAAATATTGGCTCTGATGAATCAAATACTCTATAACCATATGACAATAAGATTATTGCTTATAGTAAGTGATATCAATAAAATAGCAAACATTGATGTTCACATTCACAGCAAACATCCCAGTGTTTAATTAAAACTTAGAGTGTTTAATTAACACCTAGCAGTGGATATATTTGTCCAATTGGATTCAGACAAACTCTGAAAGTGTTAAACACTGGGGATTTTATTGTACACATCTATTCACACACACACACACACACACACACACAGTTCATCTCACCTGCTTTAATTAAGGACTCAGTGTTAAGTACATGTTGTTGCAATTGTCCTTGATAGGACATTGGGGAATACTACTCGTATGTAAACATTTCCTTAGGTGAATAAATCTGTCTACCTACTGTACACAGACAAAAAGATTTTAAAATGAGAGAAAGAACCTCTGAAATTAAATTAGTTTTGCATTTAGTCTGGAGGTTTGTTTCTCTTGTACTGATTAGGACTCGTTCAGTTAATTTCACGGTGAGAAATATATTTATATTTATATCTACAAAACTAATCTAAACTAATCTTGAAAACAAATTCCAAAATATAATGTTATCTCTCCCCATTGTTTTGCATGCATGTGAATTATGGATTAATTGCAAAATTACTCTTCCTACTCTGACATTATATTTGGGTCCATTCCTGAGCAAAAAAAAATCAGTTTTCACACACTCAAACTCTCACTCACAAGTGTACTAGTTGAAAGATCACGTCTAGGTACAGTAGTGCAGATTAAAAAAAAAAAAGTTTTTTGGATAAAACAATGTTCAAATAACATCAGCAGCCCAATTATTTATGCACATACTTATTTTATTACCAAGATGACAAAGCTGTCAAATTATTATTATTATTTTTATTATTGTTTAAAGTAGGATCAGTGCCTTCTTCATTTGAGAAATCTATGAGTATAATTAAACATTGATCATCTTGAATGCTGTTTTCATTTAAGTCCACAGGCAAAAGTTTCTTGCTTTAAATGTTATTTTAATTTTAGAAGTAAAATAACATTTGTCTCCCTATTTTGCTGATCTGAAAAAAGATCCGATTCATGACCAAAAACCGGGATGCGATGCAAATTGCGAGTTCTGTAATATTATTATATTAAAAATATGTTATGAGAAAAATAATCAAAGCTTGCCAGTGTGATGAGGAAGAAAGCTCAGTTAGTTGACTTTGAACATGGCATGGTTGTTGGTGCCAGCCCAACGAGACCATGTGGTCAACGTACAAACGTCTCAAGGGTTTACAGAAAATCGTCTGAAAAAGAGAAAAATATCTAGTGAGTGTAATTCTCTGGGGGAAAATGCCTTGTTGATGCTAGAGGTCAAGAGAAGAATGACCAGACTGGCTCAAGCTGATAAAAAGGCAACGATGACTGAAAAAACATGCTGAAAAGCATCTCTGATGCACAACATCAAACCTTGAAACAGATCGGCTACAGCAGAAAGAACACCACACTGAGTGCCGACCCTGACAATAAAGAACAGAAAACGGAGACTACAAATTGCATGTGTTCACCATATTTAAGCAAAAGAAAATTGGTAAAAACATTGTCTGGTTGGATGAGTCTTAATTTCTACCGTGACATTTGAATAGTAGGGTCATAATTCGGCATAAACAACATGAAAGCATGGATCTCACCTACCTTCTATCAACAATTCAGGCTGGTGGTGGTGGTATAATGGTGGTGGTATATTGGTCTGGGGTTGATTTTCTTTTAACACATTGGGCCCTTTAGTCCAAATTAAGCATGGTTAAAATGCAACAGCCTACCTGGATATTTAGTTCTTGATTGTGTCTGTCTCTTTATGACTATATGATATTGCTCTGTGGCACAAAATTATCTCAAACTGGTTTATTACCAGTGACAATGAGTTCACTGTATTCAAATGGGCTCCACTGTCACCAGGTCTCAATCCAATAGAGCACCTTTGGGATGTGGTGGAATGGGAGATTCGCATCACGGATGTGATCATGTCAATACAGACCATATTCTCTAAGATACTGTATGTTTTCATCATCTTGCTGAATCTGTGCCATGAAGAATTAAGGAAGTTCTCAAGGCACAAATTGGCCCAACTACAGTAAGTACTTAGAAGGTGTACCTAATGAAGTGGCTGGTGAGTGAGGCCTAGCCTAAACCATTATTTTTGCTTGCTGTCACTGTTACATTCCTGTGTGGTTCCATGGTATGAAAACAGGCATCCCGGTAAAAATAATGCACCCCTAGCAGCCAATGGAAAGCAAGCATTTTCTATGATCTATGCATGTTGTAATTAGAGGTAGTTTACAACAACAGTTACGCTGGAGTTATGTAAGTGTAGTAAATCCTTCAGCAGCTTCTCATTGAAATGATCTTTACCGCAGTGTTTTCCAGAGGGAATATGTCTTTTATTTAGTATTCGGAAAGCATCCATTCATTCGCCACAAATAGGAAGAAATAGCGCAAGTCAGCAGCACGATACGCAGAACGCTAACTTCCGAACCCCTGCTGCTCGGTGATTAACGATGCGGTTGTTCCTTCGTTAGGGGGAAAAGAAGGACGCTTGATGACTCAGCATGCATGGGTGTGTTCCTTCATGTCCGTGCATACAGACTGAGGGCAAAAAAAAAAAAAAAAAAGTTGTTTTTGCTGATGTGTTTTGACAAGAGACTTAACACATTATGTGGTGGAAAATGTTCTAAATGAACTGGAAAAGAATGATAATGATATTAGGGAGTGACCGGGGTATGAATAAGAAAATGGGAACTTGGGCCATAGGAATGTCTGTTATTGGGAACGTACATAGATTATTGGTAAGGACTAGCGGTTCTGAGCACTTTGTGGGTGTTTTGACTCTACAGTATTTTATTTCTCCTCATTCTCTCTCTCTTTCTCTGTGTCTCTCTCTTCCCCCCTCTCTCTTCCCCTCTCTCGCTGTGTGGGTCTGGGCTAAGTTAAAGATCCACAGAGCCCAAACCACAGGCTTACCCAGAGACTCCAGCCAGCCTGGTGTGGTTTTGTGGTTACGCCGCACTGCGGCCGTATGTCTGCGAGTGTGTATTGAAGCAGCCTACTGTTGAAATGCATCTATTCTCTGTTAGTTATTTGAACCCTGGAATCACATTCACTCTGTGTGGTTGGAGAACTTGGATGTGGCGTAAGAAGTCATGGGTTTGATCCCAGCTGATGTTACTGCCCCAGTGTCATTAGGATTCTAACTGCCAAAGCACTACAGGGGCTGTTGTTTGGGGTGTGTGAAATATGCAAACTTATATTTAAAATGAAATGAGACATGATAAGCAATGTTTACTGTTCTGCTGCTATAGACGAATATTAAAAAGCTATCATGGTTTGGGATAAATATATAGTCAGCACAGAGCCATCAATCCATCTAGCCATCCGTCCATAGGTGTGTTTTCAAAAACCAGCAAGAAACATTTCGGAGAATATATCTAAACCTCTGGAAGTTTGTCAAGAACTTTATCTCAGTTCAAGATAAATATATTTCCACTATCAATCCTTCCACTCATCCATTATTAGATATGTTCCTGGAGGCCAAAAAATCTTTATCAGAAACTCAGGAATGTGTTCAGACATATTGCTATGATGTCTAAAGGTCTTTTCAGAAACTGTGCAACATTTTCTTAGTTTTAGAAAATATAGAGTGCATCCGGAAAGTATTCACAGGGCATCACTTTTTCCACATTTTGTTATGTCACAGCCTTATTCTAAAATGGATTAAATTCATCAAATTCAAGGTTACAGAAAAAAGGTCCCAATGAGCACAGTGGTAGAGTGGCCAGATGGAAGCCACTCCTTAGTAAAAGGCACATGGCAGCCCGTCTGGAGTTTGCCAAAAGGCACCTGAAGGACTCTCAGACCATGAGAAACAAAATTCTCAGGTCTGATGAGACTCTCTGGCCACTCTACCATATATGCCTGATTGGTGGATTGCTGTAGAAATGGTTGTCCTTCTGGAAGGTTCTCCTCTCTCCACAGAGGACCTTTGGAGCTCGGACAGAGTGGCCATCGGGTTCTTGGTCACCTCCCTCCACATTTAGATGGCTGGCCAGCTCTAGGAAGAGTTCTAGTGGTTTTGAACTTCTTCCACTTACGGATGATGGAGGCCACTGGGCTCATTTGGACCTTCAAAGCAGCAGAAATCTTTCTGTAACCTTCCCCAGATTTGTGCCTTGAGACAATCCTGTCTCGGAGGTCTACAGACAATTCCTTTGACTTCATGCTTGGTTTGTGCTCTGACATGAACTGTCAACTCTGGGATCTTATATAGACAGGTCTGTGCCTTTCCAAATCATGTCCAATCAACTGAATTTACCACAGGACTCCAATTAAGCTTCAGAAACATCTCAAGGATGATCAGGGGAAACAGGTTGCGCCTGAGCTCAATTTTGTGCTTCATGGCAAAGGCTGTGAATACTTATGTACAGTACATGTGCTTTCTCAAATTATTTTTTAAATAAATTTGCAAAAATATCAAGTAAACTTTTTTCATGATGTCTTTATGGGGTGTTGTGTGTAGAATTCTGAGGAAAAAAAATTTATTTAATCCATTTTAGAATGAGGCTGTGACGTAACAAAATGTGGAAAAAGTGATGCCCTGTGAATACTTTCCGGATGCACTGTATATCCATCTATCCACCCACTGCGCGGCACAGTGGAGTAGTGATTATCACAGTCGCCTTGCACCTCCAGGGTCCTGGTTTGATTCCCGCCTCGTGTTTGCATGTTCTTCCTGTGCTTGGTGGGTTTCCTCCAGGGACTCCAGTTTCCTCCCACCATCTAAAGACATGCAGTACTCTTTAATTGGTTTTCTTAAATTTCCAGCAATGTGTGAATGAGTGCATGTGTGAGTGTGTATGTGCCCTGCAATGGATTGGCACCCCATCCAGGGTGTATCCCGCCTCGTGCCCTAATTCTCCTGGGATCGGCTGGAGTCCACTCGTGATCTTGTATACAGGACAAAGCGGTATACTGTAGATGATGACTGAGTGAGTGAGTGAGTGAGTTATCCACCCACCCACTTATCCAACCATCCATCCATCCACACATTCATGCATCTACTCATTAACTACCCACACATTCATTCATCCACCCTCCCACTCAACCACCCATCCATTACACATCTATCTATGCATTTGGTCAACCACACATCCATACAAACCCATACATTCACCCATTCATCCACTCAGACCACATACTTTCTCTCTCCCACCTTTTTATCCGTCTATCTGGCCACCAAATCCCCTTTAAAGGAACGAAGGTTCTTTAATTTAAAGATGTGGGTTTTTTCCAGTTGTTTGCAGTTTTTGGTTGAACGGCAGTGGTACTGTAGCTCAGAGGGCTAAGGCAGTAAGTTACTGATTTGGAAGTTTGACGCTTCGAGCCCCAGCTCCACCAGGTTGCCACTATTGAGGCCTTAAGCAAGGCCCTTAACCATATCTGCTCCAAGGATGCTGTATCATTGCTAGCCCTGAACTCTGACTTCAGTTACACTAGGATATGCGAAGAAATAATTTCACTGTGCAGTAATGTATACGTGACAAATAAAAACTTAAACTTAACTAATTTATTAGACTTTTTTAGTTATTTTAATATGGGCCAGGTTCTTTAAAATTTGTAGAACCTCAAAAGTATCACACTTTATTTGTCTAGCTCTTATGGTATGTGTTACATCTTAAAGTATATGTTTCATAAAGAATGCCTATGCGTTTGTACGATCACAGTACTTTATATCTTCATTACATTTTTTTATTTAGCATTATGCACTAAAATAACTCTGGGACTTCTGGGTTTGCCAAAAGATGTCTTTAAGCAGTGGAGAAAGAAATAGATTCTGATTCTATCCTTCGTGGCCTCTTGTACTCAGAACCCACAGAGTCCTGGCTTTTCCCAACCACACCACACACACACACACACACACACACACACACACACACACACACATATACATACACACAGAAAGATCAGGCCAACTGTTTCTCATATTAGAACCGCTACCCCCCAGGCCTGTGCCAATGAGTTCATGTACAGACAGCTGAGAATAATATTTGATTAAAGACTTTCTGTTATTGCTTTTAATGTTGTCGTGTTTAGACCTGACGTGTGTGATGTGGTGATTCTTGCCCAAGAAAATGGTTTCCATACCCATTTTCAATTCTGTACACACCAGATTTTTGCATTTTTGAAAATTAAACAAGTAACAACAACAGCAACAAAAAAATCTCATCTAGAAGTGATTATATAAAAAAATATGTTCTCGTCCACTAAGAAATTTTAGACAATGCCTTATGACCTTGTGACATGAACTTCTTTTAAGAGTTACCTGTTTACAACGGAATTAATCAGCTTTCCAAACTCTTCCGCACCCCTGTGGTGCATTGTGGGGCATGTCAGCACATTGCAGATCCCAAACTAGGATCATGTTCTGGACAGCTTTGTCACTCATATAATTACATTTGGCTGAACTTTATGGACTTTTATATTTCTACATCCATATGAGGACAAAGCTGCGAATAAAATACTGCACAGCTCAGCACAATAGCCTGAGTTTTTAAATATTGTATTATTAAACAAATCTGTTCAAAATATCATTATATATGGATGGATGGATGGATGATGGATGGATAGATAGATAGATGGATAGATAGATAGAAAAGTCTCTCTGCTTTAGCTGACCTTGGGGGGGGGGGGGGGGGGGGGGGGGGGGGGGGGGGGGGGGGGGGGGGGGGGGGGGGGGGGGGGGGGGGGGGGG
>JAQQZS010000005.1:5979447-5993716 GCA_030068045.1 Platyallabes tihoni | reverse complement strand
TGATTATCTCTTTATATTGAGGTGGATATATTATGCAGCAAGTCAACACTGTGCTAGAAGCAGGAAAAAGATCTGAGAGACTTTACCAAGGACCACATTGTGATTGACAAAAAGCTAGAGAGTTAGAGCGTCTTCCTGGTATGCAGTGGTTAGTACATACCAAAAGCAGTCCAAGGAAGGAGAACCGGTGAACTGATGACAGAGTCATGGGCGTCCAAGGCTCATTAATTCACTTAGGAAGCAAAGACTAGAATGTTTGCGTTAATCCCACAGAAGAGCTACTGCAGCACTATTTGTTGAAAAAGTTTTTTCTGTCTATGATAGTAACGTATCAGGACATACACTGGATCACAGCTTCTCTATGGCTAACCACAGACTGGTCAGAGGGCCCATACTGACCCCTGTCCACTGCTGAAAGCTCCTACAATAGGCATGTGAACATCAGAGCTGGAATACGGAGCAAAAGAAGAAGGTGGCCTGGTTTGATGGATCGAATTTTCTTTTTCATCATATGGACAGCTGGGTTTGTGTGTGTGTACCTCACTTCCCTGAGCAATAGTTAGCTCCATGGTGCAGTATGGATGCTCTGGGCAGTGTTAGGCTCAAGAACCCAGAGTCCTGGCGTTCGTGTGGATTGTCCTTTGACATGTAACATCTACCAAAAATATCGCAGATCAAGTATTCTGTGATTTCACTGGCCTCTTTCAGTAGGATAATGCGCCCTGCCATTTAGGAATGGTTTGAGGAGCATGATAAAGAGTTCAAGGTGTTGAATTAGTCTACAAATTTCCTCCAAACTAACAAATCTGATCCATGAGTGCCCTACTTTGCAACTTACAGGATCTGCTGCTAGCACCTGGGTACCAGAGACCACAGTACACCTTCAGTCCATGTTGTGATGGTTCACAGTTGTTTTAATGACACAAAAGGGTCCTACACAGTATTAGGCAGGTGATTTAATTGTTATGGTTGATCAGTGCATTTGATACAGATGTTGTGGTGGAACATCTGCTAAACAAGTTCGTTCCTGTTATCATTTTCATTATAGCAACTAGGGAGTGGGGGGGGGGGGGGAGAGCACTGTCTGGTTAAGTCCATATTAATGAACAAACATTTTCTTGTCAATGCAGAGGACTATATCAATAAGTCAATGCAATGAACTACAGCAAAATAAACACGATAAACTAGACTGCAATAATAAAGCTCTATGGTATTTCCAGGCCTCATTCAGTGAATCAATAACATACCACAGCAACAGTTTCGTAACACACAAAATTAGTTTATAATCCCATTCGCATGGACATTTTCCCTTTGAAGAATAAATTCAGTTGAAAATAACATTTATATGCTGGCATTCCCAAAAATACGTGCCATGTCTGAAATGTTCTTATTTAGTTTGCCTGAAATTCTAAACAAAAGGAGAAGATAAATTAATAAAAAAATAATAATAATAAAATAAATAAATAAATAAATTTATATATATGTAAATACAAAAAAAACAGAACATTAAAACAATACACTCTGTGGTCTAGCATGTGAGTACATAAATATTTAATTTAGCAATGAATAAAAAGTTGTAAACAAGTAAGAAGTGAAGCAGCATGCAACCAGTGTTGTGTAACATGGATTTTTTTTATTTAGATTCTTTTTTCTTTACACACAGATGCATCACTGCTGCTTTGTTCATTTGATTATTTTGCAAGAAGTGTTGGGTGACTCAGCATGAAATCTTTTCTAATCCTGAATCATCTATAAAATTTTCTTTTTTTCCTTTCTTCTTGAATACACTCACTGTCTACTTTAATAAGAACACCTGTACACCTTCTCATTTATTCAGTAGTTAAATTGTGAGGCCAATCATCATGACATGGAACAAAACATAGACCATCCTGTGTGCTTAGGATCTGGAGGCTGCAAAACTTTGTTGATGAGAGAGATCAAAGGAGAATGACCAGCACGCACTGCATCATGGTCCCTCCCATCCTCTAGCACTGCTCGACTGGTCCCACCACTGAGGAAGACATGCGTCTAGACTGTTTTCTGTTCTGGCACTGCTGTGGTTGAATGAACTTCCTCTAGATGTTCGTACAGCTGAGTCGCTGGTAATCTTCAAGAGATGACTTAAGACAGACTTATCTGTTTCTTAGTTATATTGTACCCTGGATAAGGATGTCTGGCAAATGGTGTAAATGTGAATAAATGACCAGACCAGTCTGAGCTAACAGAAGTCCATAAACACTCTTTACATCTATGGTGGGGAGAAAAGCATGAGTTAAAATGCACACTTAAAAAAAATAACATTATTAGATTACACTTTGTCCCCACTCTGATGATTGATGTAAACATTAATTGAAGCCCTTGACCTGAGCATGTACAGGTGTTCCTTATAAAGTTGATGGTAGTTTTACAGTAGTTCATATTTAGGATTCTTAACAATCTCTAAATAAAAAGGTTTGAATTGGGAAAGGCAAGGCAACATACATTTTCATTTGTATTACTGTACACGTAATGTACATGTAACTGGAGCTTTCCATCATACCGTAAAGCCCGTGTGAACAACTGATTTAAAATTTGTAATCAGGATGAAATCTTCGCATGCAAAGACAGCCAGTGACTCTCAACTGCATGATACTCAGCCATGTTTCAGGCAAAGACGCAGCTTGTTGCTATAGATTACTTAACATGTGGTTTGCTGAAACTGTTACCAGTTATAACTATAAAATATAATAAATCATAGAGAGACTTTTTAAGGACCTTGCTAGAGAACTCAACAGTGATAACTTGGAGGTGGTGGGATTTAAACTCTTAAAATGTTTTACACATAAAATGCAATGTACAATCAGTAATAAAATGACTAGAAATGTATTTCAATTCAGTGCAATTTATTGTATAGTGCTTGTCGCAAAGAAGCTTTACACAATCAGAAGAACTTATGGAAGTTTGTATGAAGAATGAATCTGAATGAATCAAAAGCAAGCCAAGGTTGACGGTGGCAAGGAAAAACTCCCTGAGAATGTAATAGGAAGAAACCTTGAGAGGAACCAGATTCAACAGACAACTGAAGGAACATAGCAGAGATTGATCTGCAGTCATACTGTGTGTTAGGCAGCGGAAAGTTCAATATAACAGTTGCGTCTTTAAGTTAATATGGAGTCCAGTTTGCTATTGGAGGCTCAGGTTGACTTCAGTATTCCAGTCCTGAACTATCGAGCGACCGCAGTCACAGGCCCTCAGAGAACAGCTGTCAGCATCAGCCAAGGCCAGGACCGTCTTCATGGAACCGTCCCCAGTCAACCCAACCCAACAATTTGATATAATCAGGCCCCAGATACTGCTCTGCTTAATAATACTGGGGAAAAAAAAACTTTAGTATTCTTTAGTGTCTCTGTACATGATATGCAGTATAGAAGATGAAAGAATGAAATATATATAATGTTAAAATGCTCTGACATTCCAGTAATACCTTTCTATCCATTTAAACTCCTGGTCTTCACCTGACATGCCTCCTCTACACTGCCTAGCACTGAATATGGAATGGTTAACTATGAAAACTATGGTGGATTTATGGGTCATAAAAAGCCATAGATCCACTGTGAGTTTTTTGAGTATATTAAAAAGTCTCTTGGCCTGTGCCTGTAAGTTGCAGATCACTACAAGTGACCCTGACACACTCAGTTAAACCATGATCCTACTGTAATGCTACTTAAGACCATTCATGAATGCCTAACTGGGCTTGAGAATAGGTCAAGGTAAACGAAAATGTCTTAATCTGGATTTAAAACCACATACTGGCTTTTTAACCCTAAATCATAGATAGAGAACGCATGGCGGAATGGTAGCATAGTAGTTAGCACTACCTCTGGGGTCAAGAGTTCGAGTTGGTGCTCTGGTTTCCTCTCACAGTCCAAAGGCATGCAGGTTATCTGGGTTTCCAAATTGCCCATAGTGGTGTGTTAGTGGGCTCGTGCCCTCCAATGAATTATCATCCAGTCCATGGTGCACCCCACCTTGTACCTCAAGTCTCCTGGGGTAGGCTCGGCCTACTGTGACCTAATACTGGATGAGCGATGGAGAGAATGGATGAGAGAGAGAGAGAGAGAGAGAGAGAGAGAGAGTTTAAAATGCTTAAAATTCCTTTTACTGTATATGCTGTAGTGACTCCTAACTGTACTCAATAGTATTTAAGAGAAATGTATACAGTACCTTTAACCATATGCACAGCTTTGGACACTTTATCAAGGACATATTGAGTTAGAGCAAGGCTTAGTGTTAACATTCTAGAATGGGATTTTGAGGTAAATCTATTTCACATGAGAATTGTTTATTTTATTTACAAGCAAATGGTCCGAGTAAGAACTCCTGAGGCAGGCGATTTATGTTATCAGATGTAGGGGTACCTTTCAACTGTAGGAGCTGGGAACACCCATGTTCCAATGAGTTACGAATCACTAGTCTTCAGCCCATTTGAACTTCATGATCTCAAATGAATCACACATCCTGTCAAGCGAGCCCAGCTGGCAAAATGACTAAACTTTCAACCCTTCAAAACTCTTTTGTATCTTCCTGCTAAACCAATCAAGTCGCGGGTCGCTTTGCGTAAGAGACCGTTACTGTAGCTGCAGCAGCTCTGCTCTTTATTTCTCAATCTATCCACAATTCATGCTGCTGAAAGCTGCTGGATTCCTCGTGAGACTTTTGGGCTTTGCTCATATTGCGGTCCATACAGCGAGTGAATTATCGCCTTGGGGGCGGTTAGCAGAGTATTCAAGACTAAAACGCTAAAGCAGATGTTGTCAGCTTTGACAGTCACTAAGTGGTTTATTTAACCCAGTGATATTTTAGGAACATTAAAGGTGCAAGTACATTCTTCTAATATTTAAACAAATACACAGCTATTCTACTTTTACATTTTTTAATTGTCTTTTTTTTTAGCAGACATTTTTGCATGTTTTTCAAATTAAACATTTGAAATGAGGAAAAAACAATCTGCCAACATAATAAGACAATTTTAGGCCGGAATTGATGAATTATTCTACAAAGCACAGAGAATATATAACCGTGTACACTACAACATAAACCCTTCAAAAACTAACCTTGGACTTTTATTAAGAGGGGAATTTTTATAAACAGAAAGAGAACACGAAGTAGTTTAAATGACCTCATGTTTGTTTTAAAATGATCTTCTAAGGGAAATATTGGTCAGGGTAATGAAGGGAAGCGCATAAAGCAATGCACCCATCATGCATAGTGTCCACTGTACAAGCTTCTGGATGCAGTGTTATGATCTGGGGTTGGTTTAGTTGCTCAGGTCTAGGCTCAGCAAAAATATGTGGCAATAAAATGAAGTCAGCTGACGACCTGAATGTACTGAATGACCAGGGTATCACATCTATGGAGTGTTTCTTTCCTGATGGTACAGGCATATTCCAGAACTCAGATTGTGAAAGAGTGCTTCTGGGAGCACAAGGAATAACTGGCCAGCACATTGTGTGCTGTAATCGAAGCTAAATGTGACTCTTTTTTTGGCATGGCAGTGTATAAACATAAGTAACAACAGTAATATACTACTACTTATTCTTTTATATTCGTTGGAGAACTTAGTTTTTTAAGCACTGGTTTACTTTTCTTAGAAACTAATAAATTGGATTATACTGTAATAGATAGCTGCTAAAGAGATTAGCATGTGACATGCCACATCCGGATTTTCCATGAACAGTGATGGAAGTGACTCGTGGCTCATATCTAAGCTCCTGCTCTACGCATCACTCAGTAAGCAGCCACAGTCAAGCGGAACAAAAGATTTCTTAGACGTTGCTAGCATAATGGCCATCTAGCAAAACAGCTCCAAGAACACATGACATTTATGCTATTTTGTCTCTGTTCCTGCAGCTTGCTCATCTGAGACGGTGAAAGTGTGTGGTATGTCTACAGACCAACATCTACAGCCCTTTAAGGACAAAATGGAGGAGTTTCTTTCTCAGGGTAGGCAACGTCCAGGAAACGCACGCGCACACACACACACACACACACACACAAACACACACACATACACACAGGGGGATTGCATATTAGAATTTTTAAGAGATAATCCCTAATGAAAGCTCACTCATCCCAGATCACTTTTCCTTTTGACAACTTGCAATATTCTGTTCTCTTCCTGATTTTTTTTTTTTACCAAAGTAAGTGTTTGATGGTCTGGTTCTGGATTTATAGGCAATCAGGTATTAGGAAGATGGAGAGAGGGTTGCATCAGGGTGATGTGGGAAAACTTGGTGACGTTCAAGATGGCAAGCGACTGAACAAGTTCTTGAGTGGCTCGAGTGGAGGATATGGGCAAATTCTTCTGACATTACAAAGCGGAAACCTGCATGATCAAGGCTGTGTAGGAGCATCAGCTGAGAATGCTAGATGCCTGTGCTGAAGCGCACCACGGTTTAGTACCGTCATGTGATTTGAGATTTGTCACATGATCTTGTGCTCATGTGGAAATCCTGGGAGATCAGTCTTACTGGGACTTAGCTTCTGGTTATTAACCTTCCAGTGTCGGATGAAGCAAAGGAGAGAATATGTTGAGTGTCCTCAGTATATCAGCATAGCAGTGTCTACAAAAAAGAAAATCTCGCTGCCAGACAAAAAAAAAAGACTCCTAAACAGTAAATGCAGTAAATTGGTAATTTCAGTCATTAGCTTACTCATCAGCTGTCATATCCCATATACATACCCATGAAAAGGGGGCAAATACAATCGGCTCTGCTAAGATTCCCCAGCGCCATTAAAATGTCTGCGTGCAACTTTACTAATAAATTTTTGTTTATGATTCTTCCTCAGTTATTTATCTGTCATCTCTCAGCTCTCCCAAGACAGCCTTGTCTGTAGACCTGTCCTCTTCTGCTCTGTCTTCTTCATCTCCATTTTCAGCACTCCTGCTATCCTGCTGTTTCTTTGATCTCTTGTCATCTCCTCTTTCACCGTGTTGAGAGGAAGACCAGTCTGCGCGTGTTTTATCCTTTATTTTCTCTTTTTCATTTCCTGTCCTGAAAGATTGGCCCACTTGTCTGGTTGTTTTCCCCCATGTCTCATGCCAATCTAATAAATCACAGGCTCACGGGTACTGTTTGCACTTCAGCTTAGGATCAGTCTTTTTATTCAGAATCTGAAAATACACAGCATCATCACTCAATCTAATGCAATCCATAAGGCTAGTCTGTACGATACGACGTGCTGCACTTGCCCTAATGTACATGCAGGACCACCTAATATGGAGATTTGGAATTTGAAATTATCCTCTAATAACCACACATCCTGTTGATTCATTCCTCTCGTTCTACAACAATCAATCTGTCAATATATCAATGGTGGTGTTTATTCCACTAATAATTGGAAAATTAGCCTAATCAGAATAAAAATGCATCATCTAAACACCTCAATCAGAACAGTCTGACCCGATCCAGCACGATTGGAAGGAATTTTCAATCAGAATGAGAGGTGTGGTGTAAACTTTTTATAATCTGTTCAATAGGTAAATATTTCACATGTTAACACTTGCTTTGATCGCTTCTGTCCTTTTGAAATAACTATTATTTTTCTGAGCACGTTTTCCCCACATGGGGGTAAAGTGATGAGTTAAAAAGAACAGTAGAAATTAAAATATTGCAAATGTTAGCCCCATAATATTGTTCCCATGTGTCCATCTTGGTCATCTTCTTTTACTGAATGATTTCATTTTTCTCAACGCTGGAAAAAAAAAATCTTCTTTTTCTGTTATACTGTATTTCTGGCAGATGATGAAACATGTAAGTTGTACTATCTAAAGAGTATGAGATCAATTAGATTGAAGAAAAATGGTCCGTGTGACCACAGCAAGTGTTTTTACACATTTATGTAAATGCAATATTTATTCATACAATATGTGTAAAATAAAATTAATTAAATAAGCAAATGTTTAAAACCCTATAATTGAATAATTATTGCACCATACTGGCAACAATTATTTTATTTCCAAATGATGCAGTGAGGAGCTTCTCATTTCTTAACTAACCCTGGATCAAGGACAGGAAACACCTAAGGAGATGACTGGAATTACTGAAATTGGTTCAGGAAATGTTTAAGACATTATTAAAACCTTGGAGGTATAGCGCAGAACTGTCAACTTTGGGAAAGAAACATGGTCGTCAATGGAAATCACAGTAATGATAACTCACAGGATTGGGATTAAACAGCTGTATGTCCATAAGAAAACCACTTGTTAGTGAGACTCGTCTGAGAAAAATGCTTCAGTTTGCTAAAGAACATAAAGACTGGACTTTGGAGCAATGGAAAAAGGTCATGTGGTCTGATGAGTTCAGATTGAGCCTATTAGAAGCGATGCACCCATCATGCATAGTGGCCACTGTACAAGGCAGTGTTATGAGTGTTCTGTGGCTTCTTCAGTTGCTCAGGTCTAGACACAGCAACATACAGTAGTGACGAGCCGAATGTATTGAATGACCTGGATATAATTCAGGACTCACCCTGTGTAAGAGTTGCTCTAGGAGCATGAGCAATAATTTTCATGAATGAATCAGCAATCAAAGAACTTTTTATTCATCTTTTTTTTTATTAATAAGGTTTTGTGGCGCATGCACGATAGCGGTGCATGTGATGCTCTATATTGCCAAGAGTATTCGTTCACCTGCCTTCACATGCATGGAAATGAATTTGAGTGACATCCAATTATTAATCCATAGGATTTAATATGATGTCCACCCTTTGCAGCTATAACAGCTTCAACTCTTCTGGGAAGGCTTTCCACAAGGTTGAGTAGTGTGTTTATGGAAATTTTGGAACATTCTTCCAGAAGCGCATTTGTGAGGTCAGACACTGTTGTTGGATGAGAAAGGTCTGTCTCCGCTCTAATTAATTCTATCGGGTTGAAGTCAGGACTCTGTGCAGGCCAGTCAATTCTTCCACACCAAACTTGTTCATCCATGTCTTTATGGACCTTGCTTTGTGCACTGGCGCGCAGTCATGTTGGAACTGGTGTGGGGTTGTTTTTCAGTCATTGGGCTCGGCCCCTTATTCCAGTAAAAGGAACTATTAATGTTTCAACATATCAAGACACTTTGGACAATTTCATGCTCCCAACTTTGTGGGAACAGTTTGGGGATGGACCCTTCGTGTTCCAACATGACTGCGCACCAGTGCACAAAGCAAGGTCCATGAAGACATGGATGATTGAGTTTGGTGTGGAAGAACTTGACTGGGCTGAACCTTCAACCCAATACAACAACTGTCTGCCCTCATAAATGTGCTTCTGGGAAAATGTTCCAAAATTCCCATAAACACACTCCTAAACCTTGTGGAAAGCTTTCCCAGAGGAGTTGAACCTGTTATACAGTAGCTGCAAAAGGTGGGCCAACATCATATTAAACCCTTGAACAAGCTATACAATATGATTATTAGTAGACTTAACTTATGTGAAGCATCCTTATGTGAGTTCCCGTATATTAGTGGTTACTATAAAAACAATAACATTATAGAAAGAGTGCATTAAATTAGATATTTTATGTCAGAACTCCTGTCCAAGATTCATAATCTAATCAGATCCGAGAGTGGTGTAAAAACGGTTAACAGGTTTCTTGACATCCGGGCCAAACCCTCGTCCAGTGTGTCTTTTTCTCGGAAGTGAAAATCTGTAAGATCTGAATGCGTGTGGTGTTTTATTTGTTTGTCCCGGTCATTACACACAATTACACTTCTCTTTCCCTTCTCACATTTTCCTCTCTTTATCTCTGTCCATCTGTCCATAACCATAGCCACATGTTCTCTGCGTGTCGTGCTAGCCGGCCGAGTCGTCGTCTCTCATCATTGTCTCCCTTTCATCCCGATTCTCTTTACCCACTATCCTGCCACTACTTACAACCCATGGACAGAGCACATGAAGAGGAGAAAGAAAAGTTCCTTACATGTGTGACTGTGAGATTCCAGGCGGAGGAGCAGTCCGAGAGACCCGCTGGCTTGAAACTAACCACAGAGAGAAAGACATGGAGGGAACTAAAGAGCGAGCGAGAGACTCGGCGGTGCTGTAATGTTTTGTCTGTGCTCATTCAACTCTTTTGTTGCTAATTCTCCTGTGTGCGAGTGCTTTGAAGGGGTCTCGCACAACCGCAACCATGATCCTAGCGGAGACGCCGAAGTTTCGATTCCATCATTTATACACAGTTTCGCCCAATTATATTTCTCAAACAATATCCCACAATTCCTCACTAACGCAATTCTTTTGAACAACACAGAAACGTTACATGAAGAACCAAGATCCTAAAAATAAAATAAAAACAAACAAGTAACGTAAAATGGTAAGCATTACACATGTTAGTATTTTAAAAAAGCTCAAACAGCATGGCATGAAATGAAATAGAAATAAAATTAAGATTTTTTTTGAAAAAAAGGATAATGCCAAACTAAACGTTGCTCGTTAATATATTGTAAAATCAGGAATTATTGGCACCCTTCCTGAAAAGAGGCCAAATTCATCATTAAAAAAGTTTTCTTTCTCTCTGTCTCTCTCGTTTTCTCTTTTTTTTGTTCTTTCGATCTCTCTTTTTCTCCCTTCTTTCTCCTCCATCTTTTTTCTCTTTCTTTACCCACATCGCTTTCTTTTTTCTGTCTTTTCTCCCCTTTTCTCTGACCCTTTCTCCTCTTTTCTTCTCCTCACTTTTTTTTCTTTCTCTTTTTTTGTGCGTGTCCCCTCTTTCTATCTCTCCCGCTCTATTTGTCTGTCTGTATGTCTTCCTTTCCTCTCTTTTTTCTGTCTGCTGCTCTCTCTCTTTTTCTCTTTCTATCTATCCTCTCTCTCTCTCTCTCTCTCTCAGCCAGGACAGATTTGGAGGCTCAGGAAAAACAGCTCACTGAAACCCAGAAAAGGTATTAATTTGTTGAACTAAATTTTGATTTCAGACTCAGCCTCTGTGCTGGTGTGTTACGTGTTTATTACCTCCAATGTGCCAATAAAGTGCTACTTGAACTTGATTGAACTTGAATTTGAACACAGTGTGCTTATTTGTGCATATACTGTATTGGTCTTGTACGCATACCTCTCACATAACCACAGCTCTGTCTTTTATAGCTCATACAAATCTTATTTTTTTCCCATAAATTCTTGAAATCAGTTCACATGATGAAAGCTTACTGGTCGGTTTCATGAACTCATAATGTGAGGAATGTAGTGCTGGGTAAAAAAAAAAAGTTAAGAAAACTCAAAATTTCAAGACAACTTGCATTTTTGCATTTTGAGGCCAAATCAAATAATCTACAGTTGTATCAATTAAGTAATGCTTTGTTCATATTATTTACCGTTATTATTACATCTGTTGGATTTACACATTGTGACTTACGCATACGTAAAATGTGAAGAAGAAAAAAAAACAGGTTTGTGTGCATCAAATCATACCAAACAGACACATTGTGTGTGAACTTCAATGATTATATAAATGTGTTTTAAAACATAACTACAGTCCACTCTCTATACTACTACAATATGTTCAGATAATAGACTTGGCAAAATGACAAAAAATTTTGCTAGCTTACAACATTTTTAAGACATGATCATTTCCAGATCACTCATAAATATGTAAATAAATAAATAAATACATAAATAAATAAACAAACTGCCATTGTAGTAGTGTTAATATTGTAAAACACATTCTTGTCCTATTGTTACTGTTGCGGCTACAATGCAATGGCCCTCCAGAGAACAGCAGAGCTGAGCATCAAGCCTGGGAGGGGGACCTTTTTATAAGAGGTCACTTTAGGGGGAATCTAATTGACTAATTAAAAGTCAATCTAATTAAAAAGGGCAAAGAGCATGTTGTGTTTGTTTATAGATGCACACTGGAGACCCATTTGACTGACTAAAAAGTGAATTTTGCACACATACTTTTAATGCACGCTTATTATTTACTGCATCTTTATTCTTTATTCTGCATATATTACCTTACTTTATCTATTCAGGCTTTACTGGTGGTTTTTTAATACATTTTTTTTTCAGCTTTTTGGAGCTCTGTGTATTTTTCTCAGTTAAACCTAAAGGAGAGGAAAAGGAGGTGTCCCCAAACACGTTCTTCTCTGTGTGGTACGAGTTCTCCTCTGACTTTAAAGACCTGTGGAAAAGAGAGAACAAACTTCTGCTGAAGGAACGGTGGGTCTCACTTGAATAAAAATAAATATAATCTTAATATTCCAATATTCTAAAAAAAAAAAAAAATTTTTAATCTAGTTAATCACAGTTATATACTGTAATTAATCATGATTAATCACAATTTTTAAATCTCAGATTTACTTGTATTATAAATGTGCAATGCTGGAATAAAAAAAAATCATTCGACAAACTGGTTAGAGGAAACAAATTATGCAGTTTTATAATATCTCAAACTGTGCTGCAATTATGGGAAGCCTTTAGGGTCAAATTAGACGTTAAAATGTCTAGCTTGATCCGATTTGTTAATATTGACTGTCCTAATTAATAGGCAATAAAAAAATCTTCAAGTGGTTGAGTTTTTGTTTGATATGAAGAAAGCTTCAGGTATAAAACATTGAATTTGCTGCATTTTCAGGTTGAAATCAGCCGAAGAGACGATCAGGCAGACGCGAGAGAAAGCAACCTACAGCGTCAAACCCAAACATGCCTCTGGAATGGTTAGTGTCTTTTTCTTTAAAATGCGCTAGATTTTGCTAAAGAAATATAACATATATTATGTTCCTATTGTTATTTTTTATGTTGAAAATTTGTAGAACAAGTTTATGGAGTTTATCAATTTGTGCCATTCATACCTGGTTTAGCTGATTATTACCACCTGAGAGTGGGGTGTAAGGCCTAGTTCTCACTTTTACAATTTCACTTTTACAATTTACAATGAATTGCTATGAATTCATGAACTCTGAGTCGTGGGCAGTCTGAAATAAGAATCTGTCTTATGCGGATTTGTCTTTACTCATAGTGATTCGTAGCTTGCTGCTATAGATTTTTTGAGCAAATGTGTGTAGCAAGGGCAATTTTTTGAGCTGAAAAGATTTCTATTGAATCATGTATGAAAATAAATCTTCATGCTCCCCGAGACAATCTTTCACAAGAGTCCCGGAATATGGCCGTACCATCAGTGAAGAAAAACTCCATAGATGTAATAAGCTACATACAGTACTGTATATGCAGGTTGTCAGCTAGCTTTGTTTTATTGACAAATAACGTTGCTGAGTCTAGACCTGACCAACTTATGACTCCGAAGTCCAAAGTTTATGCTTCCTTAAAAACTGAAGCATTTTTTTCAATGATTCTTACTAACAAAACCAACACATTAACACTGACTTTTCTTGTGGACACACAGCTGTTAAGTCCCAGTGCTGTGAATTCTCATCACATTATGTGTTTGTATAGAAATGCTCTTACTTTCACTATTAAACATAGCTTTTATTACCATGCATCTTTGTTAAGTGTTTAAGTGATCTCCATTCAGGATTATTATTATTTTTTTTTACCACATTTTGTACACAAAGTTGACAGTTCAGCATTATCCTGCCAGGTTTTGATAATGTATTGAAGGGTCTCTAACCCAGTGCCAAGAATTTCAGATCTCTTTAGTTGTTTTCTTTGCTTAGTGTAGCACATTAAGTTGGCCCTTCTTAAATGGTGACTTTTTTGGTCAGACAGTGTACCACCATATGGTCCTGCCATTGTTTGTTATATTTCTTGCATTCTATTAGTGCATGTTTGATCGTTTCTGCTTGTCCACAGTGTGTGCATGCTCCAGTTGGATGTTTGCCTCTGCCGTAAAGTTTTTGATTTAGTCCTGTGTGTCCTAGTCTCAGATGAGTTATGATCACTTCCTTCCTTCAGTTCCTACCATATATTTGTCCTATACTGTACCTACACGTTTCTACATTCTGTACACGTTTCTACCTGTATCCCCTGACTTTTGTTTTTGTTTGTATGGTCCTTAATGATTATCCTGACTTCAGATCTACTTACGCGTGATTTTCCACTTGAACTGTCATTTTTATTGTTTTTTTTTAGCATACATATTAGCTTCCTCATTTCCTTCAACTCCTATACGAGTTTGAATCCAAGGAAAAGGGACCTGAACCCGCACCTATATTGGTCAACTGTAGCACTATTTGTAATATTTGAATATAGTATGTCCTGCCTACAGGTATGGAACTCCAGTGTTCAAAATGAAATAAATAAATAGGACATGAAATAAATAAATAGGACATGAAATAAATAAATAGGACATTATGA
>JAQQZS010000005.1:5931824-5941957 GCA_030068045.1 Platyallabes tihoni | reverse complement strand
AAAGTAGAAGTACACAAAAAATCTACTCAATTACAGTAATGCGAGTAAATGTAATTCATTACTTTCCACCTCTGCACCCTACATAGTGCACTAGCTTTCCATTTACCACAATTTTGGATTCAATACAAGCTAATATTATAAAGTGGAATAATTGGAAAATAAAGTAAATCTGGTAAGTTTCTTTTCTTCCATTGTTTAGCAGTAATAATTTAAAATAACTGGTTAAATAAACAAACAAATCATAATCTGTTGATAATAAATTGTGTTTGTGGAACTATTGTATTAAAAGTAATATCTCACTCCAGGTTGTGCTGTTGTGCTGAATATCAGCACGGCGGTAAAATGTTCAGTACTGGGGCTGCGCCCTCATGTCTACAGCCGTGCTGATATTCTGTACAACAGCACGACCTCTAGTGTGATATTGCAAGTATACTGTGGGGTTTAAAATGCTTAGTCTTATTAAATTTTAGCAGATGCTCGTATCCAGAGTGACTAATTGAAGAGCTTTAGAGTCTTAACAAAATTAATAACTTAATTATGACATACAGTATGAAACGGTGCCATACTGTATAAACAGCTCATTATTATCATCAGTATTAAATAACGTTAAGCATTTTTATTGCCGTAATTGTGACTCAATATGACTTTCACTGCTGTTTCTTGAGCCTTTACCCTGATCGCTCATTTCATCCTGTGCACTTGACCTTTTATAAAGCTTTGCAGGTGTTTTTACATCAGGACATACTTATACACTTCAGGACAGAATATCAGCTTGTGCATTTTACAGCAAAGAAAATCCACTTTTCCAAAAATCCAACAAAAACTTTTCATTCAATTCGGCTTATTCACACATTTACACACAATATTACTAAATAAATAAATAAATAAATAAATGACTCCAAAATGTTAGCCACTCTCACCGTAGTCTGTGTTTTCTGGCTCCCAGCAGTTCGAAGGCCAGAAGTACGGCGTCTGAGAAAGGAGACACGAACAATTTAGTCCTTGAAGTGACATTACCCAGAAGTCCCTGTCTCTGGGATTTGATTATAATTGCTATTTATAACTGTTTCTATTAAATAACACTCTATGTACTGTAAATGTTCACCTAAATGTGTCTTTAAAATTTTAAAATATGGATATGTTTTTACTTCGATCATGATATGAAAATTTAAATAACAATTCTTATGAAAGACGCTTATAAAGATGCTTTTCTATTCTCATTAACCTTTGCGCTTTGATTATTGTTTCTCTCCGTCACTAAATCCCTATAACCGCCCAAACCCTCTAACCCCACAACCATGTACACACGAATATATATCAATAAATAAACACTAATGCTTTCGCCAAGGTCATACTGTCCTGTTCTCGTTAACCTTTGCTCTTTGGCAATTGCTTCTCTTTGTCCCTAAATCTCTGTAACTGCCCCTGCCCCCACTCCTACCCACTTATCAACCATTCACACACCACGTGTTCTCATTCACAAAATGTTGTGACTCTAGTAACCCATACACATGGATTTAACACACAGAGATGTTGTACACACTGCTCCACTAGAAGTGTATAATCTAGTTTAATGTTAAGTAATGTTTCTTTTTCTGATTGTAGTGATATTTTGTAAATATTTTGAGTCACAGACCTGGAATCTGTAGAAGGTTCCATCATCTTTGAGCATAAGCACGTGGTCTGAGATGGGGAAGAAGTATCCATGTGCTGCCATCAGAGTGCCCAGGTGCAGAGCCTCCACTGCAAACACAGCACCATTCATCAATCATTGTATCCTTCTATTCCTTTACTGACATGATAGTTGTATGAAGCATTCCATCTGTCCATGCCTCCATCCACTCATCCATTCATCCATACATACGTACATCCAGATGTTCATTCCTCCATCAATCTATCCATACATCCTCCACCCATCCACTTATTCATAAAGGCTTTATCTATTCATTCTTCCATGCAGATAAGAGAGTATTCATTCATCCACCCATCCATCCACCAAGATATCATCCATTCTTCCATGCATCCATCCAACAATTCAGATAGTAATCTATTCATTCATAAGTGAAGCCATCTATCCCCCTTCCTATAGATATCCCTCCATCCATTTCCTCATTCAATCCTTCAACCGATCCACACATCAAACACTGTGCCTGCTCATCCATCCATCTATCTAGGTACTCCTCTTTCCATTTTTATATAATTTATTTATTCCGTTATTCAACCCATCCATGCAGATTTTTCAATTCATTTAAACATTCTTACATTCAGTCATTGCATCTAACATGCTATTTAACAAATTTATTTTTAATCAAGTTTTAAAGCAGATTTTGTCAATTTCTTCATCATTCATCCTTTAATAAAAGCACCTATTCACCTACAGTATATACTCAACCAATCCAACACCAATTTCTATACTCATCCACTAATTGTATCCATTCATCCATCCATCCATTGATCAGGTTATTTAGCAAGTTAATTTTTGTTGATTATTAATTTGCACATTTATCCAAATCAGTGCATTCATCCTAGCAACTATGCTGCTGACGCTGTATTGCAGAAGGGCCTGCATCAAGCAAAGAAAACAACTATGGAATTTGCTGAAATTATGAAACTGGATTAAGAACTGTCTAACACATTATTAAAACCTTGAAGGATAGCGCTGAACTGTCAACCGTGGTTGAAAAAAATAATGCATGGGGTTTGCAATTGTTTGCATTGTAACAACAGACAGTAGAAATGGTTAATAGTGAAAGTAACAGTTAATAGTGACAATTTCCATACACAAACATGATGAGAACTCATAGGATTTGGACTAAACAGCTGTTTGTCCAAGAAAACCACTTGTTAATGAGACTATTCAGAAAAAAAGGCTTCAGTTTGTTAGGGAGCCTAAAGATTGGGCATTAGAGCAATAGAAAAAGGTCATGTGGTCTGATGAGTTCAGGTTGAGCCAATTCCAGAGTGATGGGTCATCAGGGTAAGAAGGGAAGCGCATGAAGTGATGCACCCATCATGCATAGTGGCCACTGAACAAGTCTCTCCAGTTATGATCTGGGGTTGCTTCAGTTGCTCAGGTCAGCTGTCAGCTGACGACCTGAATGTACTGAATGACCAGGTTATCAAATCTATGGAGTTTTAGTTCCCTGATGGCACAGGCAAATTCCAGGACATAGATTGTAAACAAATCATTTTCACACATAAACTGGAAACCATATTTCACACCACCATTTTTATATCTACCCATCCTTCTATTTATCCATTCATTTATTTACTCCACCCACTAATTCATTCATCCATCCATTCATTTATGCATCAGTGCATCCTGAAATCAATTAAGCCACTACTGATCTATCAATCAGTCATCAATTAAGATATTTATCATCCATAAATCCACCCTTCCCTCTGTCTACTGCACGATCAGGAACACTAATACTGTACACCTACTGTACTAGCAGAACTAGCTTTAATGTTCTTTTAGCCTTATTGATGATCTCTGATTGAATGATCTTAACCTGCAGTATTAACTTTCCTATTTGAATTTATTCTTATTGTTATGCAATTTTATTGCAAATGTTCAAGCTCACAGTTTTATACAGAAACACACGCGCGCATGCACGCAAACACATTCACGCAGAAGTAGATTTTTTTATTCTGTGACCTTTAAACCTTACACACACAGGGGAGAGTTATAGACCGAAAGTGTTGTGTTCATTAATAAATGATTAACCGGTTAATATTTCAGCATTTCTGCCAGACACACAGGTTGTGATTATAAATTAATGGCCTTCAGCTTTCTGTCGCAAAGCTTTATTGTTTGTGTCCTGTTTACTTTCAAAATCACCAGGTTTCACTGGTGCAGGTTGAAAATGACTAACTACTCAAATATTGTCTTAAGACTTTTGGAATAATGAGGTTCTGGCAATTCTGTGAACTTAAGATATTAAGCTGTAAAGCTTTGACATTTAATAAGGTATATGATACAGCAACAATTTTCCATTTTTACACTTTTTTATGGTCTAATGCAATATGGTGTAAAAGTTCTCACATACTGTACTGTGTCATGCAAGTAAAAAAAATGATATATATATATATATGTATATGTATATATATATATATATATATATATATATTTTTTTTTTTTTTTTTTTTAATATTTGCTAAACAGTCAGAATTTTATAAGGTCTAACTAATTCTTCTGTCTTTTCACAGTGGTCCTGATGCTGATACTGAAATTGTTCGTAACAGATGTACAACAATTAGACATTGGAAGTGTAATATACAGTATGTTAAACAGAGTTACTGGCCAAACTGGAAGCTTGTAATATGTAGTGAAATCGGTAGTATAATTTGTACTGAAAAGTATTTTAGTTTTTTTCTGCTCATTAGAACATCAGTGACCATCAGTAACCCTGAAATAGAGCAGATTAGTGTGTTAGAGTCAGCACTCACCTGGATCCTCAATGTTCAAGTTCTTCACCAGCCACTGTACAATGTCTGAACCTGCAGACACAGCGGTGGAGCTAAATTACTCACATGAAAAGGTGGAAAAGTAAGTAGTAGGAGAAGAAGAAAAAAGGGGAAAAAGAGTGCGAGGGAGGACAAGAAAGTGGTGGAGAAAGAGAAAGAAAGAGAAAACAAGAAATAAGAATAATGTAAAGATTTAAAAAAAAGAGAATGGTTATGATGGCATTGAGCGAAGTAGAAGATCATGGAGGAAGAGTGAAAGGATAGTATAAAAAAACTAAAAGAAATCGAGAAAATGCAGAAAAAAGCGGAAAGAAACAGGAAGAACAAAAAGAAGAGGGAAAATAGGTGGAAGGAAAAAAGGAGGAAAAGAAGAACATAATGGAGGAGGTAGGGAAGAGAATGGGAATTAGGTACTAGGAGAAGAAATAGAAGAAAAAAGAGAAGGAGAACAAGAAAAGTGCAAAGAAAATAAACAAAGAGGAAAAAGAATTAGAAAGGAAGATAAAAATTAAGTTTTTTTTTTAAAGAAGATGAAAATAAGGTAGAGGGGATGAAATTCAGAAGGAGAAGAAGTAAAGGAAAGAAAGAAAAAAAGAAGGAAGATGAAAGAGAAGAAGACATGAGTAAGATGAAGAAGAAGAAAGGAAGATTAAGAAATGAAAAGGAATAGATAAAGTACATTTTATAAAGAAGGAGGAAAACATCTACATTTGAGCAGACACCCTTATCCAGAGTGACCAACAGTACATGTACATTTCTTTTTTTTTTTTTTCTTTTTTTTTTTTTTTACATTTGAGGGTTAAGGGCCTTGCTCAAGGGCCCAACAGCGGCAATTTGGTGGTGCTGGGGTTTGATCCTGTAACCTTCAGATCAGTAGTCCATTGACTCAACCACTGAGCTACCCCTCATCCATAAAGAAGGATGTAGTTTAGGATGAAAAAAAGGAAGAAGGTAAGAAAGGAGTTGAGAAAGAGTAGGAAAAATAAAAAAGTAGAATAATGAGGAGAAAGTAGAAGAATGGGAGCATAAGGTGGAAGAAGAGGGGAAAAAGAACTAGTATAAGAAGAGGAAAGAAAAAGGACAAAAATAATGATAAGGAGGAAAAGAAAATGGAGGTGAAGGGGATAGAGGTTAAGAAGAAGGAGGGAAAAAAGAGAAAATAAGAAAAAGAAGGAATAGTGAAATAAAGGGGAGAAAAAAGAAGAAAGGAGCAGAAGCAGAAAAGTCAGAAGGAGAAGGAGAGGGAGATTAAAAATGGAAGATGGAAAAGGGATAAGAAAGGAAGGAAAATGAAGAAGAAGATGCACCTAATAAAACATATATATTAACTAGTGAGATCAGATTCAGCTATAACCAAAATCACTGGAGAGAGAATGAGAGAGAGACAGGGAGGGAGAGAATGCTGGATTGATGTGTCCTAGACTTTCTGTCCATCCATCTTGACCCTTCAGTTAATCCCTGACAGAGTGCTTGTTCTGTGCCCCGCCAGTTTAAAAGTAGATATGACCCTGAAATGTCGTGTAATGTCTGTTTTATTAAACTAACAGCCGAGTGTGCATTTCCCTTCCATCAGCAAGATATGAAACTAATGTACCTTTATAAAGCAAAGTCATTCTGATTATCCAGAAATCCTCTCACGGGTCTGAGAGTGCAACCTACCGCATGTCTAAAACAAACATCTGCATAAAATAGTTTATGAGAGATAATAAAGGTCAGGTATTAAAAATAAAATGGAAAATCTTCGTGTGCAGGTATTAGAACACTGTACACAGTTTGTGTTTCTACCTAACAGTGCAAAACACGGGGCAGATGACGATGCAATAAAAAAAAGTACTAATTTAGAAGGAGATTGGGGGGACAGTGGGGGAAGTAATGAAAAATTAATATATCAATGTTTCTCTAAATGATTTAAAATTTTCATAATTTTAATCTAAAATAATTATTATATTGAAGTTTCTCATTATCATGTGAAGCCATACAAAATAAAAAGTAACTGATTAAAGTTTCTTTTTAATTAATTCATTAAAATATCCAGAATATAAAATTATTTATTCTAATTCTATGTAAGATTATTTTTTACCATAAAAAAAAAAAGATTTTCCTAAATATTCTGAAATTAATCTTATATTAAAAGAAACTCTACCGTATATTAAACACTATATTTGGAAGACACTCCCTCCAGCTTGTGTGTTTCACATAACGGAGCTGCCTCCTGGTTTTTCATTTCATGTTAAGATACGGTTGGTTATGAGAGAGGGCTGACGTTGAGATTGAGGACTCATCTTTCACATTGAGTGAATAAGATTAGAAAAGACATTTGGACGCTCAGCACTCCTGCTCAGTCATCTTGGACAAATACGGGCCTCTGCTCTCGTCGTCCAATCATATGCATTTACAAATCTAATCTGGACGTAACCATTAGGATGTGGTAAGGCCAGAGCTCTCATTAAACCTGACAGCGAGAGGAGAGAGAGAGAGAGAGAGAGAGAGATTCAAATAAAATTAAATGGGTGTTGTGATGGATAGGGGACTGTCTTCTTGCTCTACTTTCTAGGAATTTCAGAATCTCTGCCTCTGTCTAGATTTCTCTCTCTAGCAATCTCTGTATCTCGCTTTCTCATTTTTTTGTCTCTTCATTTTATTTATATATTTTTTAATCCCATCTACAACTCCCTTTCTCAATAGCTTCTGATTTTTTAATGACTTTCCTTTTTTTTTCTGCAGCTTTCTCTCTCCATTGTTCATTAGATGAGTTGAATCTCATTAACTGCATTCTGTTTTTCATGCTTAGCCCACAGGTTGGAGTAATATGAGAACTCGGATTGGATTATTCCTTTATACGATTCAAGATTCAAAGGTGCTTTATTGGCATGATAAATATGTATTTATATTGCCAAGGCCTAGAAATAAGTCACCACAAAATAACAGGAGTAGGTGATAAAATAAAAAACAATAAAAAAAAACAGAATAGTATAGAAAGAAGGCGTGCCGGTGGTGTAGTGGTTAGCACTGTCGCCTTGTGGCTCCAGGGTTCGGGCTCCCTAAGGCTCCTGGGATAGGCTCCAGGCTCCCGCGATCCTGAATACAGGATAAAGCGGTATAGACGATGAGTGAGTGAGTATGGAAAGAGTAATAAATACATTTATATAAAATAAAAGGGTACAGACATTTAGTTAAAGTAAGCCTCTTGCTACTTTGGCTGCATGGCGCAATGTCAAAACTTAAAAAAAGCGGGGGTCAATACACAGTATTTTTCTGCAATAGAATGGACTGACAGACCTCCACTTACAGTATAATGGTCTGACTTATGAAATATTCGACTTTACAATGGGGCGGACGTATTATGCATTCAGTAGAAATTGTACTTTAATCTTTACCAGAACCAAACCGTGTCTATCCCTCTCTCTCTATTTCTCGATGCTAGGCGTTCTGGACAAAAAGGAGTTACACATTTGATGTTTTCTCACCATTTGTGCAAAATGTGTTGAATAGTTTCTGAGTTACTCAAACCAGCACCAGTCTGGCACCAACAACCAGGCCATGTTCAAAGCCACTTATATCTAGTGATTCTGATGAGTGATGTGAACTCTAGCTGTTGATTTGTGCTTGCATGTTTTTATGGATTGTGCGGCTGCAACATACAGTAACCGGCCATGTTAGTATCAAGATCATGTAGGCTTGTTAGCCAGCTTTATGATATTGTCTACTCGACTACGTGTGTTCTAATAAACGATAGATTTGCGTTGTCTTTGTTAAGCCAACCATGTATGGTTATTCATGTGCCTTACCGGAGAACACACTGGGAATTTTGGAGAGAAAACTCTTCACGGTACGAATCGGGATGCCGTTCTTCTCGTCCTGCATCCGAGCTATCAGGTCTTCCATCTGCGAGAGACAGAGAGTGACAGAGAGCGAGACTTGAGCATCATAACACACAACTCCATTAAAGGCAAAACTCACACAGAGCTGAAAATAAAAACAAATAAAAAAAATTACTAAACAAGAAAAGATCCCATTTTTGAAGCAAGTACACTTTCCAAAAAATGCGGATCAGCCAATGCACCAAGTCAGCTTTAACAGAGTCTCTATGACTTTTCCTCTTTTTATTAGGTGCCATTACTTTTATCCTATTTCAACGGTTGGCTTCATTTTTAAGTCTCTAATATGAACATTCTTCTTTTAATTAATTTATAAATAAGTGTTTCGACCTTGACAAATATGCACCAATCAACAACATTGGTCACCAACTAACACATTAGCAAGCTGGTGACATGATGATGGGCACCCAAGGCTCACTCATGCCCACAGGGCCCAAAGCCCAGCCTGTCCAGTCGGATCCAACGGAAAAGCCGATGCAGTACAAATCTCCAAAAAAGCCAATAGTGTCCAGAAAAGAATTGCACCAGAACACCCAGTGCACCACTGACAACGGGGCCCAGCCAGTAAAGAGCCCAAGAAGCTCTAAAACTCCCGAGATCCCAATCTGATCGAGCATGCATGGGGCGAACCAATCCATGGAGGCCCCACTCTGCAACCCACAGCACCCATAGAATCTGATGCGAGCGTCCACTTTTCAGACCCAACAGAACACCTTTAGAGGCCCTGCAGAGCCACCCCGAGGGGCCAGAGCCACCCCAGGGACACAACTGGAACCCAAAACCAACTATTTTGGGTTAATGTGTAATGTTAATGGTTTTAAAGTTATGGCTGTGTAAATAATCTGTATATTTGTGTACTTGTACTGTATATAATTGCAGGAACTCGTGCCAGGCAAATGTACTGTAAACCGTGGATGTTTTTCCAGCCTAACTGGATTGAACCGACTAACAAGACTCGTGTAAATGATGTAGAAATAAATTTCATCTGACCAAGCTTGACAAATAAGACTTGATAAGTGCTAGCAGATTATTCATCCATAGCCCAGAGCTGTTTGGTCTCAAGGTCATGATGAACAGAAGTATCTCCAAGAGACTCCAACAAAATGTTAAAACATGAGCAAATGAATACTTAAATACACACACAAACCCACTGTGTACATGTTCACACACAGTTATACTGTATTTACATCATCAACTTTGACATGTCTGACTGTACATGTGGCTACGTACAGTATGTTGCATCAACAGACAAAGACATTATGAACTAAACCTTCACACACCGTCACATTTAGTCTAGTGCATCTCATTTCCCATATTTCTATATTCTCCAGTAGGTCAGAAACCAGTAGAGGTCAAGAACACTCTTTGGCTTTTTGCTTCACTGGCTTTGAGTAGAACTGACAGAAAAATATGTGATGGCTTTTTTTTTTTTCACCCCTGATTCTGTTCCGGAGGGCCACGTCAACTCAGAACGGTGTGTCAGTGCAGGCTGACAAACACCATCATGACACGTAATTCGGTCAGGATACTGCGCCGCTCAAAACAGCCCAAAACAATTCGCACACCGCCTCCGCTTCTGCCATTCCTCCTTGGCTCAGGAGAGAGAGAGAGAGAGCAGGCAAGAAAATGGATAAGTGCATACAGTTCCATCCAAAAGTTAGCAAAAATAAATGTGAATTGTGCATCGGACAGCATGACACGCTTGCTAGCTGATCTGTTATGTAGCAGGTGTGTATGTAGCGGTAGTGTGCAAGTGTGTGTGTGTGGGGGGGGGGGGGGGGGGGGGGG
>JAQQZS010000005.1:5825607-5840089 GCA_030068045.1 Platyallabes tihoni | reverse complement strand
TTTGTTGACAAGTGGGGCTTGAAAATTCGCTCACCCCCTTAAGTGGGGAATGACAGAAAATGTTTGAGAACCACTGCACTACACTGTTAGGCTAATTGTAGCTTACTACTTGTAATCATTTAAAATCTCTAAATCTCTATTATTCTGTATATTCTGTATTATCTATAAACAATTATATATTATAAATGTACAATTGTATATAGATAATACAGAATAATAAAGTTCTTTATATTACATATATTACTATAAATATACAGAATAATAAAGTACATTGTGCACGTACATGAATACTCCAGTACTCTTGTATATTCAATGCCAATATTTGTAATAAAGTATATAAACTACTATTTGCACATCTGATAGATGCTAAACTGCATTTTTGCTGAGTACTTGTACCTTTACCTGTGTAATTACAATAATGTTGTATCTGTCATCTACTTAACAATTAATTGACATAATATTTAAAGTAAACTTATAATGGAATGGTGATTACATTTTTGGACATGTATGGGCTGTGATTCAAAATGAGAGTTGGGTTTGGGACAGGATGAAACACTACACATAGCGCCACAAGTAGAATTATGCAACTACTAATCCTTGTGAATAGTCAACTGCAGGTCATGCTCTTTCTGCATTTATTTCTGCATCTTTGAATCAGCTAAGATTTTACATCGCATACCTTGATATTTTTAATGCTGTCTTCAGGCCTGCGAAAAATACTAATTGCATGCTAACTTGTGCAACCCCAGTGGCTATATGTGGGGCGTTGACTGGTCACTAAACCCAGGCCTACAACATGGAATACCTCTGAACCACTAATTCCCAGCAGTCAGCTGCAGGTGCACCAAGCAAAAGACTTTTCATTTTGAGGATGAAACATTCTTCCTTTGAAAAAAGATGCTGACTTTAGCAATGATGTTTCCCAAAGCTGGGTGTCCAGGCATCTGAATCACATAATACATGCTGTTGCAGGAATCCACAATTTTGATGACTTTGCGATACCTGTTGTTAAGTCTTGGCATGAATCAGGGATCAGAGGTTATGGGGTTAAAAGTGACATTGTGAAAGTATTAAGACTCAAGATTGATGAGGTGACTGTGCTGACTAGAACAAGATTTCACTAAGGGACTCAACACATTCATTTAACTCGAGGCTTTTAAACAAGCGCTTGAGACAAAACAGGAACAACATAACAACAATTCAGTCACATTCACAGTGATCTGTAACCATTTAACAGTGTTTGAGCATAAAATCCTGCTGACTTAAAGAAGTCATTTGTGTGTCTCAGACATGCCATCCAATAAATCAACCATGCTTTGATTTTATTCAGAAATTCTTGCTTTCTGCAGACATACACAAACACTGATTGCAGGATTTTAGGCACAATTGTTCTCACATGCAAGGACAAACAATTATTACATGTCTTATATGGGTGTGCTCAGTTTCTCCTGTCTTTAGCCCAACACATCCGCACACACCCCTTACTGTGAGTTCTTACTGTGGTATGTTAGGTATATAGACGACACCCGCTAATCAGACTTTTTCACAGTGAGTCATTGACAAAATGATAATGTTGAGATTTATGTGTGAAATATCAAGAGGTGAAAGAAAGAGCAATGGGCTGTCAGTTTAAACTATATTGCATAGCTATGCATACAGTGCATCTCAATAAATCAGAATATCATGGAAAAGTTTTTTTTTATAATTTATTTGACTTTTCCATAATCTAATTTATTAATATACACTGTACACATACAAATACAAATGCTAACAGATTTTATTCTTTTTTATGAACATTTATGTCACTCTTTTTTATATGAATATCCAGCTTCTCAAATCATTAAAATTTCTGGATATTAAAAAAATATTTTTTAAAAATGTGTACACATTGATATGCTGATGTTTTCTTTAAAAAGTCAATTTTGGAATTAGTCTGCAGTGTTTACACTAAAATGATAGTCACTGAAAGTCAACTGGCTTCTAACTACATTTATTCACTATTAGTTTCATCATATTTCAAAGTAGCTAATAAATAAGAATATGTAAAGCAAATCATACATTTAAAGATTTGTTGGATAAAGTTAATAAAAATCAAGCAAAGTATCATATGAGAAAAAGTTGCTTACAGTGGATAATAGGCTTTTGTGATTTCATTAACCTTTTTGTAAAAATTGGTATTGTCAATATTTTAAAATATATAGGCTAAACAATACCAGAACGCATTTTATAATATTAAACATTTGAACACACAATCTGCACGAACACGCACCCACACACACACACCAGCCAGATTCATTTACTAATTCAACTAATTGTCAAGAATGAGGTGGAAGTGAATTTTCCTGGCCAGTGTGTGAGAGAAAGAAAAAGACCCCTGCTGGTCATTGTTTGTTTGAATGATTGACAGGTGTGTATCACAGCATGTTAACACAGTCAGTAAAGCAGACACACACACACAAACACAAACCACTTGAACCAAACACACCCTGCTCAGGCCCTGTGGTGAAGCTGTCAATCTTTCTGAATTGTAACACCCAGGGTCTGCGCTCCTTCAGTGTTTCCCTTACTCCACCTCCAATTTATAAGACCCCGCCCCCTGTGTGCTCCCTGCTGAGTGTGATTGACAGCTTGACTGTGAGAATGGATGGCGCTCTGGGAAACCTCCCTCCTCCCCTGGCGTGGTCTTGGCCTGGTCTTGCCCTGGCGCTGTGCTTGGCTCCCAGCGGATAATGCTAAGCTTATTAACCACCGGTGGTCATGTTTCGCCATAAATCATACAGACTGATGCTGACATGAGCATGAAAACCGAACCTGCCACACGCCAAACGGTAAGGTTCTCTCCCTTTTTCTGTCTGTTCGCAGAAAAGGAGACAGATGGAGGGAAAGCATGAGACATGTTGAATGAGTATGTGTACAGCAGGACTCCCTTGGCCCCTTGGGTGTTTTCTCTTTGCGTCTGGAATGTCTCGCCTTGCTGATTGTTCTCTGGGCCTTTGAGCAGATCTCTGAAAGGACTGATGGAGTCAGCAGACTTTTTGAAGGCTGCCGCTCTGAGGCTCCCAAGACGTCCCTGAAGATGGAAGGGAACCTTTTCACAGCGGTTTTTAATTATTGACATGCAGCAATCCAAAATACGAACAGTTAGCAAGGTCTAAACTTATACCAACTGTTCATTTTCTAACCAACAGTTTTTGATCAGAACATTCTATTGAGTGGATAAGTTTTAGCCACCATCTGACCAGCATGATTAAGGCTAATGGACTAAATCAAGCCTTGTTTCTAACTATAAAGGACTTTCAATTGATTTTCAATTGAATCGCAGACTGTGCTCAGCCATGCGTTTGACTCATAAAGGAATATCCAATCCCATTAAACTTGAACAAAGTTGTTGGTCCATGTCTTACACAGAATACTCCAATCATTCAACAGGAAGTAAGCAGGAAAATCACTTTAATCACAAAAGAAGAGGAGCGAGTCATTTGTCAGTGCTTGTTGCCTTGTCCAATCATCTGAATGTGAGCAATTTGTGCACACACGGTTAAAGATATAATAGCATGCTTCGCTGAAATTGATCGATGAGTAAGCAGTTCCCGGAGCAAATTCTGGATTCTCTTTTATTAAAGGACATTTTTTACATTATTTCTCTGTAGGTTCTCTATGGTTTTCGATTTCTTGCCAAACAGGAAATAGTGGTTGAACTCATGAATTTAGATTTCTGATGCTATCAAAAAATGTTTTATGTGAAATTACAATTTCGCTTCAATTACATTTAAACAAAAGGTTTATCATTAAGAAACACCTTTATTTTTTAGCCAGTTCCATATGTTACTATTTATTTAAATTCAATTACCTTCAATTCAACATTTATAAAACAATGGATTCATTCCAGAAATCTGATAGGTGAGTCAAAGCTATTGTAAAATCCTTGAAATGCACACAGCAGTAATAAAATTCTGTATTAAAGCTCCAGGTTAATAATTCGATACATTAATTAAACTAATAGTGACTGTAATCTATACTCTCTCATGGCTTATTGATTTAATATATGGTTTTGGCTTCATTAGAAAATATGTAGCTAAAACAGCTACAGTACAAGCAAGGTTGAATTATTGCTTTGTAAATAAACTCAAGAAATGAAAAATAAAAAAACAATGGAAACAAAAAAAACTAATTGAAGTGGATTGGGATATTTAAATTCTAATATTTATTCTGGTACCTATTTATTATATTTGATAGCACTGTTGAATTCTTAATGTACTGTAAGAGCCATATCGTATTTGTTATGAATTTGTTGTTGTGTTCATTTATTTTATTTTATTTTATTCTATCTTATTCTATTCATTAGTTAAGCACCAAGCATTAAGTTTATTAGATAAGCCATAAACTTTGAATTTGTTAGTCAAGCATCCATTTTGACAATCGTAAATTGGTCTGTGATGTCATTCCACTATTACACGTATTTGTATTTGACTATTGCATGGAAAAGAGGTCAGTCTTTGATGCGGAATTGTGGAGACACAAGCTTTTGACCGTAAGCTAACCGTGAGCAATTTGATACATCAACTTGTTGTTGTAATTTAAGATTGTGACCTACTGATACAGCGACTGGATTGTTGTAACCACAGTGGATTTACTCAAGGCAACTGTACGAAGTGTTGAATCTTTGATGCTGGAAAAATAAAACGAGAGACAAAGAACTCAACGGACTTCCGTGTTGTGAGTAAATAATCAAACTAAGGATACGCGTCAAAACATGTGTAATAATATGACCGCATGAACACTTAAGTTTGAGTAATCAGAAGATGTTGCTAAGTTTTTTTTTATACCACAACAGCTTTGACAAGCGTTCAGGTAGAAATAATTGGTTTATATTAATGTCTCTGTTATAATATGTGATAATTTCTATAGTAGCGGATTATTCACCTAGACTTCTAGACCAGTTGTTCAGCATAACAAAATGATGATGATAAACATTTATACATTACGTTATTTTTTCCTCACTTCCTCACAGAGTGTCCTCACTTTGTAATAATAAAAGGTAAATCTGTTTGTGTAAGTTTATCATCACAGGAAAGAGGAGTTTTCCTTTTGTGGTTGGACTGTAACATGGCAACATGGCATGTGTTTTTATGTTTTATTAACTTCAACAAAGAGAACAAAAAGAGAGGCTGGTAAGAACAAGAGCTAACATGCCTTGTAGACATAACACAACATTAAACATAGCTGTAAACTGATTTCATTCATTTAATTCATTCATAAATAAAAAAATTAATTTATCATTACCAAACTTACACAACAGCATACACTGTTATTGAATAAATAAATAATTAACGTCAGGGTGGTACTTCGCTTCACATCAGGTGGCATCACAAAATCCTGTTGTTGATTATTTACAGCTAACAAACTAAGTAACAAACACTTTTTTCTGCATTAATGAATATCAACTTACATTAATACACATTAAGAAATGTTGAAAGAGTGACCTGTATTAACTCATGCTTGCTTAAATGTTAATGAAATGGTCCTGCAGTGACTATTTAATCAGTCTATGACTTAAAATAATCCAAATAAATGAACATAAAATATTTAAATTAGCAAGTTCCAATGGGTTGACTATACTCATGCTGTTCTCTGGAAACATTTTCTAAATTTTGCAACACACAAGTTCATTGTTCATTTTGCCCATTAATAGTACAGTATCTTCATTGTAGGTCTTAATTATCTGCCTAATTGATGAATGTAATTATTTGTGCTTTGATAAAATTGCCAAATGTTTATCAATCGAAGCCCCCCTGAAATGTTAATGTTTTAATTAATGTGAGGTAAATAAATTTTAATTTAGAGTGTTAATGAATAAATAAAGAGTAGTGAAAGAAGTGTGACTCTGGTGTGGCTCTTCGGTTGAATGCTGCTCCGCAGCAGCCATCCATCTCAGTGGCAGGGGGCAGGTGTGTGTAATGTGTGTTTGAATGTGAAATGACGGCAGATAAATCCAGTTAGGCTTTGATTAGATTACAGTAGGCAGGATGAATGGGATCAGCTAGAGGGCTGACAGAGAGAGAGGGAGATCCTCAGAGTTGGGGTTCTAAATGAAATGGCCTCGGTCCATTCACTGACTCCAAAAACTTCCTTCCTCTCCTCTTTCATATTGATAGTGCTCTCAAAAGGGGGAGGGGGGTGCTTGTGGGAAAGGGGGCAGGGAGCATATGAGTGCATTTTTTGGGTGGTTGTCTTACTGTTTATATCTGTAGCTTTATTTTTCTTTTTTTCCCCAAGAATTCACCATTGGGACGACCACATTTACTACATTATCTCTGTTGATTTTTTGAGCATTTGAGATCCCGGCTCTGGAATACCATCATATTTCAGTGCTACCAAATCCACAAGCTTTAATTAATCACCATATTTAGAAGTTCAAACAAGGTCACTAGGTGAATTAGAGGATGTAAAGCAACAAGAGGTATGTAGGTACACCAGAAAAAAGACTTAGAAACAATGCTGTATATATTTACATGACAGTGACTGCCTCGCACAGTATTTCAGTGTTGGTATTAAAATTGTTTGCAAAGTTTTGTTTGCTCTAGTCTTTGTTTCACCTGTACTGTACATAATTTTCGCTTTGATTTTAATTATGAAGTGCTTGTACTTTATTGTGCAATTAAATAAAATACAAAAAAAAAAACAGGTTTAGCCTAATATTAAATTATATAGTAATGCTAAGAATGTAAGAATGTAAAACTACACACTACTATTTAAGTAAAGGGCAGAATTTCCACTCAAAAATAATGTTGTTTTAAGTACTTAAAATAGAATTATGTACATTACAAGCATAATTTAAATACAGTAAAATTAACATCATATCAATATGTAATTGCTATTAAGTGTAGCATAACCAACCAAAAACCAATGGATAAACAACTAAATTAAAACAAGTGCAAGATCAAGAACAAACCAATCAAACATTAAAAAGTGAATACAGTTAGGAACACACAACAGTGAGGTGCAGAGCATACTAGACAAAAGTCCTTGACACAAAGTTTTACCACCCCAATGTTGATTGTTCTCTAATAACAACATGCCATATAGTGCTTTATTCTTCTTATACCAAAACAGTTTGCCACTACTAACAAATCTGAATGACAAATTACAGAGTGGCATCTCATACATTTTATTAATTCATAACTTCATTTAAAGTTGTGGAACATCCATGAAATAAGTGTGACACATGAACCATTTTGAGATAACTTACATTTTACCAGATGCTCTTTTAGACCCAATTGTGGTGTTAAAGGTGTGTTTCAGCACTCATCACAACCAAACATCATCATCATCCTCAGCAGGAAATGTCTGTCAGAGACGATGAGTGATTGATGTCCAAAGTGTTATTCTGATGACTTCCTTGGATGGATAGTTCACCTCCTCCTCACCTAACCATGTTGCATGTATTTACACAATTACACAAACACATAATTTGCTGCCCATCATATCTGTTGATCTCACGTTTTTAGTGAATATGCCAAGAGTATAGTTTTGTTTATGAAAAAAAGGCATTGTAAAGAAAAATTATTGCACATTCAAGTGTTAGGGAAGGTCCAATTAGGCTTTAGAGAACTAATAAATTAGTGATGGAAAGATAGATCGATAGATAGAGAGAGAGAGAGAGAGAGAGAGAGATTCATATTCATATTATTTCTGGATTGCGTTTTAATTTACAACCGCGAGAAACACATTCCAGACAGAAAGAGAAGGTGTGTGTATGTGTGTGTAATCCTACAAAATGATATATTCTTGGTTACCTCCCCTTATAGCTTAGGGTAAGTGTTTCAGACAGTCCTTTAGAGTCTTACTTCCGACTACATGTGATTAACAGCTACACATGCCCATGTTCAGTTGTGTGTATGTGTGTCACTCTCCAGTCGGACTGTGTATGTGTTCCAGGCACTCACCTGTTTCTGGTCAACGCCCTTTCACACTCACTCATTCACACACACTGAAGAGGAACCGCAGTGATCCAGGTGTGAACATATTCGAATAGTTAGCGCAAGCAGGAAGTACACACCTTCATTGAATCTGTTTCTGTTTTTTTTTTCCTGTTATTTAATAGCTGTTTCACCCTAAGGCTGAGAGACAGAGAGACGGATTTAGGCTTTGGGGATGAGACACCTTTTGAAAGTGCACTTTTGAGGGCCTTTTTAAGGCTTTTGTCCTCCTCTTTCCTCTCCTCTGTCCCTCTTTTTCCCCTGTGCTTTTTGTCTCGAGGTGCATTTGACCCCTTAGTCACTGCCTGAGGTGTGCTCCACATGCCACTAATGGATCACACACAGTTTGTTGATGTGTGTAAGTAAACAGGGAGCTTCTTCAGGATGCCATTGTGGTGTGAGCGAATGGATTAAGCCGCTGTCATGAAGCACGTAAACACACACGTGTACACGCATCCATTGTAACAAGCTTTTAAGAGATCAAAACGTTACATACTGCATAATATTAACATTGATAGCCTGGTTTAAAATGAATAGTAGTGCTTTAAAATACACACATGCACATAAATAAGTAAAATATTCAATTGAATTTTATTTGTATAGCGCTTTTAACAATTGTCATTGTTGCAAAGCAGCTTTACACAATCAAAAGAATTATTTAAGTTTGTATGGAATGTGAATAGATATCTTTCTCCATTAAACACATCTCTCATGCTATTATTTCATATCAGCTGCACAGTGATTTTCTGTACTGCACATGCTAGAATTGCACAACTATAAATTATAAATCTTGATGTACTGCATATTTTACGTGAGAACTGAAGTGATGTGGTGGTTTTGTAGGTGTATGTGGTCTATTTTCTTTTATGTTCCTGCTTTCAGCAAACTCCTAAAATGTTTAACTTTAATAGATGAACGGTTTTGTTTTGTGATATTCCTGTGAAACAATATATTGCATTTAAATAGTAATATATACAGTGTACACTGAAACTCACAATGTTAACTCCTTAACTTGCACTTATATCAACAACCCATTCTTACAGCTTCTTCGTAATTACTGAAAATCTGTGTTAACAGCAAATAATTATATAAACAATATGTGACTGAATGATACACTAGGATTTATTTATTTTTATTGCACCACACTTTGTTTTCATATTTAGCTTGGTAAAGAATAATTTCATTTGTTTAATGAGTAATGGATAGTTATTGTGTTTTTAATATTGTTATTTATGTTAATGTGTAATTGTTATTCCTATTAATATTGAAATTATGTAATTAATATCACATACCATATTAATATTTAGTTTAACACCTTTATTTATTTAAAACATCTAAGAAGCTGAACAACTCCTCATCTATCATGTTTATGCAAATATCCTTATTGCTCATCCCGCTCATCTTAATTCTAATGTGTTATTTTTATAATACAGGTTTCAAATTTGCATAATTTCTGATATGGTGAAGTTTTGTGAGAGTAGATTTAATGTAACACTAGTGTCAGTGCTTTGTAAGACGATGCTGTCACTTTAAGCATTTTGACATGAAAAATGGTTTTAATAATTTGAAAGTTGGCTTAGTGGTTATCTTCAGGAGAAAGATACTGTAAGTAAGAGAGGTTGATGAGTTAAGGAAAATGACTATTCATAGCTGCTTCAACACTGCAATGTTTCATGGATGTCATATAAATGGATAAACAATGTGATGCTTTGTTATTAAAATAAATAACTGTAAGCATCGACAAATTGCAGTGATGTTAAAACAATTGAAAAATTAAAAAGTGCTAACTATAACTGATTTTAATGGTTGCTTACTTTCCAAGAGCAGCATGAGCACTAGTGTTTTATTGCATATATAATAAGTTAACTTTTTAGTAATAAACTATGTATCATTTGCATGTAAACAGTTTACTGCCAAAACCTATACAATCCTGATAATCACAGTTTGGCAACATTCATATCTATTTCGAATAAAATAAAAGGATGAGTCATAAATTACAATCCTAATGTATGGTAGAAAGTTGGACAATCATCCAAGCATGATGTTACACAAGGAATCAAGGTATTATTATGTATAATATAGCTAATGTATAATTTACTTTTTAAAAATTATTTTAAACTTGTTGAATTGCTTTATTGTTTTCTGTTTTTTTTTCTATTCTCCTCAGAGGAAGCAAAGGCCTCAGGGGTCAGCGTCTGAGGTCATGAGGCGTCACCTGAACAAAACCTGATACCCGTTGGGTGACACGGTCCTCTGACAGATAAGGAAATGAGACGGGTGACTGGCCGGTGCTAAAGCCTTTTGTAACACACACACCTACACAGACTCACATATGCACACACCTAAGAACCTATAAAATACCCCAAGGGGGTCAGTATGTTCTCCTTCAAAATGCTATGTCCTTCTCTCATCTTAGTTACCCCTCAGTCCTACCCCAGCGCGCGCACACACACACACACACACACAGAGTGATGATAGGCAGTGCTTAGGAGGAGGGTAAGACCAGTATTATCAAAGCAGCACGTCCATGAGACGAGTGTGTGTGTGTGTGTGTGTGTGTGTGTGTGTTGGAGTGGTGGTCCAGAGATGATGAGAGATGGTCTGAAGTGAGTCTTGCTTCCAGGTCAGTGAGGACTTCCTCTGTAATCGTTTCCATATTATCCCTAAGTCAGTGCTCATGGAACTGTCCGTAGTGGCTAAACACATTCTAGATAACAGCCTTACTCGAATGTAAGCCTCATCCCAAATGTAAAAATGTGTAAGATTCGCACCATCACAAATTCTCTTTAGTTATTAATTCTAACCGTCAATACGATGTGGCCAAAAATCTAACATTTGAAAAACCGTGTAAGTGAAACAATGTAAAATACACTTAAAGAAAACCTTAAAGGAAAGTACAGTGAAAGAATGTGGTTAATCTAAACGTGTACATTGGTTCCATGGAATTGAATTGAATTGAATTACACACATTTTAACTTGTTTTGTTTTTTCAAAGCCGTAAATAAAATCAAACCCTACAGTCGCACCTGAGGTCAGGATCAGACCTGGGTCTCTGGCATTCTGAGGCACTCTTCTTCTGCACATGCCTTAATCACCTTAATTAAATACTATAGTAATTATTATTTTGCAATAATAAGATATGAAATAAGATAAATCTTATTAATCCCAAGGGAAATTGCAGACAGTATAGGAATTGATTGGACTTCTTTTAAGTAATTAAATCTACTAATTAAAAGCATCTTTAAATTACATTTTGGATAAGCATTTAAATCATATTTTGATGATGAGGTTCTTATTTTTATTTTATGTAAACTATACGTCAGATATGTTCTCTGAAATCTGACCAACCACTTATTTATTTTTAATTTCAATTTTAATTGTTTTACGTTTTTGTAGTTAAGTTTAAAGTAAAGCATTCATCATTCTAAACAGCTCGTCTTTGTTTTTAATAAGAACCATTCAGCTTTAAGGTAGAGTCTAAAGAACTAACCGGACCTCAACTTTGTCTTCACCTCAAACAGGAAGTGGATATTGCTGTGCTGATGGATGTGTATGTCCCTCTTTTCTTTCAGCCAGGTGAGCACTTTCGCTCTGACCCCGCTGCTGCTTCTACGAGCTGTGATCTGCAAACGATGAGTGACGAGGGGTTAGGGAGACAGAAAGGGATGGGGTGACTGCTTACAACTGTGCGTGTGTGTGTGTGTGTCCACAAACCCACAAAACCATAATTGGCTTTCCCCAATCTTTCCATCGATATTTTAATGGATGAGTCATGTCGAATGCTCAAACCTGATTTGTCGTAAGGTGTTTATAAATATAACAATAGCCGCCACCGTAATTCAAATGAGACATTTACATCAATGCTGTTTCCATAGTAAGAGCTAATTCAGCTCCGAGAGGGCTGGAAGGTTTACCTGCTAAGTGGTAAGAGGAAAAACTCACTCTTTCTCACACTCATTTCCTATACCTCTTATCCTGAACAGGGAGGCATGGAGGTTATTCCAAGGGACTTCAGGCACTAGACAGGGTATACCCTGGATGGGGTGGCAATTCATCTCAGGGCACACAATGTCAGAAATGCCAATTAGCCTAATGTGACTGTTGGAGGAAACGGGAGTAACCGGGAGAACCCACCAAACTCAGAGAGAACATGCAAACTCCCCGCACAGACCAGAAGGTGGGACTCGCACCCTTGACCTTGGATGTGTGAGGACAATGGGCCTTATAACTAAAACTATGTAGCTACAAAGTAATAATCAATGGCCAATTAAATAATACAAATAAAACAATTCAGGACATGATAAATAATAAACTTCTGAATGGTAAAACCAGACATCACACACGGATTATGGCTTATTATCTCAATGGCCTAAAGTGTTTTATCCCTTACTTAATAAAAGAGTCTGAGACTTAGGTAAGAGTTTTCTCAGTAAAATAAAGGATCTAAAGGAAACCTTAGGATCTGCAAATTCACCAAAGCATGGAGTGATTAATTGTCTACAAAAACAGGCCTGAACACTTTCGGCAGGCATTTTCGGGATATTCCAAGTCTGCTGAAGTAAAACGATCCTTCAGGTGCATGTGATTTCACACACTGATCAAAGTGACTCTTATACAGCTCTAAGCATCAGAAACACAACGTTACCCCCTGCAGCGAAATGGTGTAGAAGAGTCTATGGAACATGTGACTGCTTTGATGGTGCTGCTTAATTAAAATACATTTTAGACACTATTTTTTGCTCATTAGTTTTTTTTCCTATGATGTGGTCTGAGTTCTGACAACTTCAAGACAGTGGTTTAAAAAAAATATGGCATGGTTCTTTAATTAGAAAATTGTCAAGTCTGTACAGATACAGAATAACCACCAAGGTACAAAATTTTTTGTAGAAATGTAGAAAAATAAGAAACTTGCTGATTTATGTTTACAAATCAATTCCTAAAATTGTGTCTGCAATGCTTGAGGTGTGTATGTTTGGGGGAGTGTGTGTGTTTGGGGGAGGTAAGTGTGTGGCAGTGCAACATGCCCACACATGCAGACAGAGGTGGAAGCTTCCTCTGGTATCCTGAGTCTCTCAGCTATTAAAATTAATAACGGGATTTGCCGAACACCTTAGATGGGGAATGACTCTCTGAATTGTCGCACTCTTCTTTTTTTCCAGACCTTTCTCTTTCATAACTGTCTCGGTCGTTTTCCTCGCTTCTAATCTAATGTTCTCACTTCATTAGTGCACTTTTTTTTTCAACAGGACAAGAGAGAACAAGGGTGATGTGAAGAGGAGAAGAGAAACTGAGAATTAAATAGAGACAAGGTGAGGAGAAAGGAGGAGGAGAAGAGGAGGCAAAAGGTAAAAAGGTCATCCTAATGGATTAGTCAAGACCACTAATCCAGTATTCAAACTATCCATCCTAAGCCTCTGTTTACACTCCGGACATCTTATTCTTTCCTCTGAACAAGTGCTTTCAAAAGAGCAACATATACACACGGCCAAGAGGCTGTGTTTCCGAGCTGATCTAAGATAACACTTAAAGAAAAAACTAAAACCTAGATCTTTTAGTGACCTGCTCTGGGTTTGAAACTAAGGCCATGGATTATCTCTTTAAGCAATATTTGTAAAGAAATAATTCATTCTAACAATTTAAAACTACTTTGTTCAATTTTCTATCAGTATAGGAGTATGATTAGATACTGTGTAACATTATCCAGACATACTAACATGTTCTAGGATAATTAGTCTGTTACATTACAAACAAAAATAATATTCTGGAAATTGGAAATCATCCAGGAAATAATTAACATTTCTACAACGAATAATCTTGGAACAACGTAGCAGGAACATTTAGAAGTGAAACTTAAAACAGCAAAAAAAAAAAAAAAAACCTGACCAATGTCCAAAAGTGGTATTTAGAAAAATATTAAATTGATCCAACTTTAACTATTGACTGGTGTGTTTCTAAAAGGATCTGACTGTCTAATGTGCAATCATGTTTTTCTTTTATTAAGTTACAGGATGTTAGGTTGTTATTTGGTTTGTCAGCTCTTGTATTGTTGGATGAACCTGGCAAGTGGTTAGGGGTTTTACTGCTTTTGCTAACTCATGGCTGTTATTGAGGTATGTCAAGAAGGTTATGTGATGCTGGTGGTCTAATACATGTGCTGAGAGACAGAGAGAGAGAGAGAGAGAGAGAGAGAGAGAGAGAAATGTATATATACAAAGGAAAAATATTGAGAATGGCACAACCGCTCTACTCTTTGGACTAGCCTGTTTTTAGCACCATTCATTTGATTGTGCATTACTTCTGCCTTACTTTCTTACTGGAGTTCACCCCATCATCATAAAGACTTATTATTTTTTTCATAAGCTCATAACATGCCATTAGTGATTATCATTGTGGGAAAAATTTCCATCCAAACATCCTTCATCCTTTTTCATTCATTCATTCATCTTCTATACCGCTTTATCCTGTGATCAGGGTCGCGGGGACCTGGAGCCTATCCCAGGAGG
>JAQQZS010000005.1:5683750-5704972 GCA_030068045.1 Platyallabes tihoni | reverse complement strand
TAATTAATGTGGGAGCACGAAGTACCTCGCATCCGCCCCCCCCCCCTCTGAGAGAGCTCGGCCAAGCAGCTCTCTTTAGACCTCCGGCTGCGAGAGGTTACAGCATCACCCTGGAATCGAACCAGCAATCTCCGGATGACGGGGCGAGCACTTTTACCACTCGGAGGCCGTCAGTGAGTTTTTAAGCAGCATGTCTGAGCACTAGCAATGAATCTCACCTCCAAGTTAATGGAAGCTGGAGAGACTGTGGCAATGATGGAGGTCTTGGTGCGTCCTCCCAATGAGTCCTGGAGGATACGGGTGAGTTTGGATTCACGGTAGGGCACGTGGGGGCCACGTTCTACCAGAGCTGTGATCACACGGCCAAGCGTCAACAGTGACTGGTTAATGTTTCCTGCCTCGCGTGCACGCTTGTCCACTGCTCCGGAGCGGCCGATGTTTTCACTGCCTGCGAGATCCACCTACACGCAGAGATGCAAGTCTGTATTAGTAGAGATGCAAGACATTCGCCAACACGCGTGCGCTTCTTCCTTGAAAAAAAAAAAAAACATTCAAGTTGGATAATCAAACAAAATCTAGCAATTCTTACCAGGTTTAGTTTTCCAATCTTCACCAGCTCCTCTCCGTCCAGCGTAATTTCCTTCATGTGTATGGTGACGGAGAACACGGAGTGGGAACGACTGAATGAAAAGGTAAACAGGCTCAATAATAGACTAATCCCCATTTATACATACAATGCTTCCTTTTAACAAATCCATCTTTATTAAACTGCTTTAAGGCTTTTTCAATTTTTTTTCTCCCTATTTGGAAAAACTAAATAATCATAGACATTCATTCAAGTTCCTACCTGGAGTAAGCATTCATCAGTGTGGATGCAGTCTTCCTCTTAGCTGCACCTCTTTCAAGAATCTGATAGACCTCGTTTTTGTTATGTACAGTTATCTCCTCAAGGCCCTTAACAATAACACCTCTCTGATTTAAGGGGGGGGGGGGATAAATAAAAAGATTAGTGAGAAAGAAGGCAGTCAGACAAGAAAAAAAAATGTCCAAACTTAAACATATGCAATAAGCTATCAAAACCTAATATATTCAGAAGTCATGGTACGGTCACAGACCTTGTTCCTGGGGTCGTCAAACAGCTGCAACCTCTCTGTGACGTCTGGTGAAGGACTGAGGAGGTCGAACAGCTCTTCGTTATAGATCTCCAGCAGGGAAACCTTCACGGAGAACTCTGTGCCGTTACTCGTTAGCTTCTCAAAGATCTGGTGGAGAGTACGAGGGATGATACCAGCTAGAGGATCCTGAAAAGAAAAAAAGAAAAATCATAATGCATCAACGTCTTCATCACGACTGCATGATTTGATTACAAGACAATAACACTATTGTGATTATTTTGACGGACATTATGAGTGCTATTATAAAGTGCGATAAGTAACTGTTATTAGATATATAAATTTATAAATATTTTTTGTTAACAGCAGTAAATGTCACAAACTTTGAAATTAATAAGATAAATATTTTTCACAAAAAAAAAAAAAAAAAAAAAAAAATTTACACAGCGCTTCTAATCATTACACCGAAATTACTCAATTTTTACAGGTCCTTTAAAATTTTAATCAAATAATAATCGGAATTGTACCTCCTCCCAGGTGAATTCCTCATTAGGTGTCCTTTCACCCTCCATCGTGAAGGTTTTCCCTGTGCCCGTTTGTCCGTACCTTAAATTAAGAGTAGAAACAGCGCTTAACAAGTAGAAACAGTGCTTAAATTTTTTTTCTTTTTCTGAGACTGATGTTGCAGTGTGGAGGTTCACTCACGCAAAGATGGTGCAGTTATAACCCATAATTACTTCATCCAGTATTGGGCACACTACACTCCTGTACACATCTATCTGCTTTGCAGATGGACCAAATACCTGTATATGGGTGAGAGTGAAAAAGTAAACCCACCACATTATAGTAAACATGTGCAGGTGTATTTAAACACCTAAATGATTAAGCAGAAGTGTTTAAAGTGGTTTATTTTATTTGACACAATGCAATAGTTTCACTACATGTAGTACATTTTCAATGAGAATCTTAATTGAGTTAAACCAACAATGATCAGGTTAAAGAAACGTTTAGACATACAATATATGCACAAACGAGGTTTGTTGTTTTGTTTTTTTAAAAAGGGACATTTTTAAAGCCCTTTATGAATTTTGATAGAAGGTGTGATTAACAGTTCAGTGTTTAATAAAGAGCTTTGTTATCCTGAATATCAAATAAACATGAAATGCTTAACATCGCAAACGCTTCATTAACTAGGATATTTGGAAAATTTAAAAACTCATTAACATCATAAACAGGATTATTAAACAGATAAAATATGCTGACTGAGCCCTTGCCATTAGAGCAATCTTTAAACTTACTCCATAGGTTAACGTAACTTTAGATCAAATCATCATATGTATATACTGTATCAAGTTTCAGATACATAAAAACTCTGCAACAGCACCATTTGGGAAAGGGAAAAAATTCTATTCAGAAATACGCACCATGTCAAAGGTGTACATTTTCCTGGCGGTTTTGTCAGTGACATTTCCAGTACGGATCGTCACCTCTTTTCGAGTTGAGTCACACTCCACCACTCCATGCGAGTTCGACTTTCGCTCCACTGCATTGAAAGGCCTGGAAAACATTTACAATAAATATTGGTTATAAAACACACATTTAATCTCTATATCGCTTATCCGTACAGGGTGAAGGAAGGACTCTGGTTACTAGGTAGCATACATCCTGGACAACATAAGAATCCACCAAAGACCACAAACGCACAAAACAGGCAATTTGGAAACAAACAAAATAAATAAATAAAAAATAGCCTAACATGCACGTTTTCAGACTGTGGGACTAGAACCCACAATCCTGGAGGTTCAAGGCCACAGTGCTAACCACAACATGATCAGGCCAACCATTACAAAACACAGGCGATAGAAATTCAAAAGAATAATTCACAATCAAGATCCACAAAAATATAACAATTTAGATTTTAGAATAATTACCATAATACACACATATTATTCTCAATAAATATCTAAAAAAGACCTTCATAATAAATAATTATAAACAGAGACAAAAGACTGACAGCAGAGTAAGCCTTGCCAATAAATGTCTACAAAAGATTCACAGTAAACATTTGCAATAAACACCTATACCAATGCTTTACTCAATAAACATACAAGTTTACAATTCTAAATAAACATTGTGAAAATAGATGCATCAGTAAATTTGTTGATTCACAACAAACCCTCAATAAATATTCACTATAAACTAGAGCTGCACAATTTAACTATCAAATAAACACTTGTTAAATTCACAACGCGAACTATTTATAATTAAAAAATATTACATAAATCACACTGCGATTATCTTGAGGCATATTACAATTTTAATTATGCCATTAATTGTGTGGCACCATCACAAACCTTCTCAATAAAAATTCAAATCAATAAATATTCAGAATAAACCTTCGCAATAAATATATTCCCAATAATACCTCACAATAAATAACCATAATAAGCCTTCTCAAATATTCCCAATAATCTTTTTTTAACAAACATGTACAATAAGTATTTTCACCAAGTTCACTAAGACACAATGTGATAAGATTTTTTTGCACGCATCGCGATTTTAAATTTACATGATTAGTTGTGAAGCTCTGCCATAAACCTTCTTAATGAAACAAATATTCACCATAATCCCTCACAAATGCAGATCATAATAAATCCCAATAATCCTTATTAACAAACATCTACAATAAGCATTTTTAAAATATCCACAATAATCCACTACAATAAGTAATGTTCTATTATAATCATGGACAACTAACTTGAAACACTTACATACCCAACAGATAGTCCTGATAAACCTCCACAGCAGCCATTAGACACAGTGTCAACAAACAGGAAGTTAAAGAAAGAAAATAAGGACTGAGTAAAAATCCTCACCTGCATCTCACCACTACTTGGATGTTTCGGCCCTTTTCATCTTTCTTGGTCACAGGGATGAGATTAGACATGATCAGAGAGCCTCTCCTGGACTTCTCCAGTTTTACCTTCACTGATTAAATTCAACTAGAAAAATAATCAAGTCTTCTGTTAGTCAACGCGCGCAAGCTGCTGTTGTTAGCAAGTTAAATACCCCGTCTACAGGTTCGCTTTTAAAACTAATGTTAACTCTGAAAACTTACCCAACAACGTGTCCCCGCTGTTGTCGCCACACGGGGTGAATTAAAGATAGAATTAAATCTTTATCTTTAGAGCACACGGTCAACTCCAGACTCGGCAAACCCTCACAGCACTGAACAGCAACAGGCTCCTGCGGACAGTTAGCTTACTTTGAATGTTGCGCCCTAGCTACAGTGAGCCAATCAGCGTGCGGTATTTCACTGAGCTGCAATATGATTGGTTGAAATTGGGGAAACGGGGCGGGCCCGTGTGGCATCACGGGATTATCGTTAGACTGAGGGATTTGTTCAGGTTTAATGTTTGCATTGCAGTGTGGAAAATAGACCGCTTGAATTTGTTGTTAATTATTTTGTTTTTTTTTTTACATGCAAAATACTTTATACATAAACAGAGAATTAAAAAGGAACAATTGTATTTCCCTCTTTTCATTCTAGAAATGGCCTCACTTTTTAATTCTCTTAAATTAATTCAAAAAGAAGAATAATAGAATAAGAAGAATAATAGACTTCTAGCTTATTATGATATTATTTTTAATTGAAATAAAGTGTCTCTTGCTACTTCTTTATACATTTATACGGTTTATACATCATTTCGATCCTCTCGTGTATCTGTCAAATTTATAGTTCTTTGTCCTTTGTGTTTGATTTGTTGTAATTAATGTTTTTTGTTGTTGTTGTTGTTGTTGTTGTTACTGCTGTTGTTATTGTTAAATATGTTTAATGTGTTTTGTATTGTATTTGTATTGTTTCAATAAAAATAAATAGTGTTTGCATTGAAGACACATTTAAACTTGTTTTTTTTTCGCAGGCAAGGAATCGTCCTTGTTTTTCTTTTACATTTATAAAATACATTTGTAATTTTCAGTTAACCTGTGGATCTATAAAATAAAAGAATTTTATCCATTTATTCGGGATGATGGTTTTGTACTTGTTTTGGTCAGGAACATGAGATTGACTTTCAGATTGATTGAATTCATTCATCATCTTCTATACCGGCTCCTGGTATCTTCTATACATGGCGGGGTACATCCTGGAGAGGGTGCCAATACATCACAGGATACTCACATGCTGCAGGAATTTGGGAATGCCACTAAATGTAGACTGCATGTCTTTAAACTGTTGGAGGAAAATGGAGTACCCAAAAAAACCCACCAAGCACAGAGAGAACATGCCAAATCCCCACACACAGGCTTGAGGTGTGATTCAAACACTCGACCCTGAAGGTGCAAGGCATCAATGCTAATCACTAAGCCACCGTGCTGTCCATATTGAGTTCATTTCATTTAAATTATATCTAAATATATTTGTACCAGAAGCTGAAACTTAATCGTGCTGCTACAATTATATGAGTGATATTCAAGTCAAAGCCAGATTTTTGATTGTACAGAATAATAGACCACACTTATGAAAGTAAAAACTTCATTGATTTCTCTCTATAATCCCAGAATTTCACTAGTGTTTGGTTGCCAGCAAGGTAGAAATATTTCCATGATCGGAATCCTTCCTTCACATCTAAACTGAATAGGAAGGAATCAGGACAGATGTAATACAGATGTGATGTGATAAATCAGAATCATGCTTACACCTGACTTTCGTTTCTGAAATTATGACTAAAGCTAGAGAATGATATGTAGGGCATCAGTGTCTGGTTTTATGTACATTTTGTATGTACATCACAACAAATCATGAAAGAGAACACATTTTTGCTGAATTTTCACAGTATAAGCAGAACAGTGGTCAGATACCGTGTGCAGGGTCAAGCAATATGATTCTGTTTTGCATTGACTTGAGCAACATCGGGAAGCATATTTTGCGTAAGCAGAAGCATATTTTAAAAACAACAACAAAAAGTTTGCAAAGAATGTGCATAATCAGAAAGCAAAAGAGTTCATGCCATATATAAGTATAAAAATATATATATATATATATATTATAAATATATATAAGTTATTGCCAATAAATACATAATTCCATAAATATATAATTAATAAATATATATATCGTAGTTAATATAATTAACCAGCCCAAAGAATGAGCCTTTTCCTGAACAGACATCAGTATCAACATCAGTAAAATACTGAATATGCCGAAAAGAACTAGAGAAGGAAGAAAGGCACATGTACATGTCCTGGTGCTGAAAGTGGGTGAAAGTGTTGTAATATGTGATACAGTGCAAGCTAATGTACCAGGAGCTTTACATAAAAGATCTATCACACAAAGTTAAATTCAACGGTATGTAGAGATAAAACAGAACAGAGATATAATTTACACTGTCTGAACTAAAAAGAAAACAACAGAGCTACATGACAACTACACATAACTAACTTAATCTAAAAAAAAAAAAAAAAACAAGACTGCATGAAGTGTACAAGCATGAACGTTTGCAAACTGCAAGAAAACACAGTGAAGAACAGTGCCACACCATCCAGTATAAAGATCTAGGGTGAATAAAGTGCACACACACTTTCAGATTTCATTCATTTATCTCAGATTACAGTACACAATGTGGTTTCCATTTCATGTGTTGTTCCTAGAACACCTCCTTCACAGTCTGAGACCTGTAATATTCCTATGCCATCAGGGGGGAAAAAAACTCCTTAGATGTGCCACATTTTGCTCGTCAGCTGACTTTATTTTATTGCCACATAATGTTGCTAAGCAACTGAAACAACCACAGATCATAACAGTGAGAGGCTTGTACAGCGGGCACTATGCATGATGGGTTGCATTGCTTCATGTGCTTCTCTTCTTACCCTGACGCTCTGGAATAGGATCGATCTAAACTCATCATACCACATGACCTTTCCCATTGCTCCAAAGTCCAATCTTTATACTCCCTAAGCAAACTGAAGCCTTTTCTCTGATTAGTCTCCCTAACAAGTGGTTTTCTTATGGACAGATGTTAAGTCCCAATCCTGCGAGTTTTTAATCACACTGTCTATGTGTGTGTGTGTGTGTGTGTGTGTGTGTGTGTGTATGGAAATCCTCTTACTTTCCCAATTAAACATTCATCAACATTTACTGTTGATTTCTTACCATGCAACTTCACCAAGTGTTTGACAGACCGCATTTCTTCCACAAAGTAATTCAGATTTTATTTGTCGCATACACAGTTCGTACACATTATAATATGGAATGAAATGCTACAGTATGTATTACACTTCCTGGGCAAAAAAATCCATCCATCATGCAAACAAACAAAACAGGGGGATTGATAATGTGTTAAAGGGTTCTTAACTCAGTTCCAGTAATTTAAAATCCCCTTTGTTTTTGTTTTTTTGTTTTTTGGCCAGGCAGTGTAATACCCATTTATTAAGTGCAAACATTACAACATCCATATTACAGGTCGATACAGTACAGCATATTTCAAATAGTGTGAAAAAGATAGAATGGTGCTAAGTTATGTGTGTGTGTGTGTGTGTGTGTGTGTGTGTGAGTGAGTGAGTGAGTGTGAGTGTCAGTCAGTTCAGTCCTTTGATTTTCAAGAGTCTAACGGCTTGTGTCACAAATATGTTACACAATATTGAAACATCTGCCTGATAAAACACTTTTAGCTATAAATTTTTTCTTTCTTTCTTTCTTTCTTTTTTTTTTTTTACTAAAAATCCAGGCTGAGAGAGTAGTGTACAGACTAAAATGTCCAAAACCTGGTTTGATATTAATGCATAAAAGCCCAATAAATCTGACATCTCGCCTTGGTAAACTGTCAGAAAAAATAATGTATATTTAACTTTTTGAGAGCAGAATGTGTTGTTTATTGAGTTCCAGAGTTGCTTCTGGTAAAAGACAGAAAGATCTACACATGATACCCTGGTGAACGGTAGGAATAAAAAAGAAAATGTTGACATTATTGTATGATAATATGCGGAGGGAAGGCATTTTGTTTAAGTAAAACAAAAATTTAAATAGACTAGGAGTAAAATTATACAAGTGACTATTAGATATCCTTTAGCATTAAAGTGGGAGCTCACTCATCGTCTCATTGCCTATAAAACTTTATCCTGTGAGGCGCGGGTGGGACTTTGGACTGTGGGAGGAAACTGGAGCACCTGGAGGAAATTCACCAAGCACAGGGAGAACATGCAAACTCTGTACACACAGACCCAGAGGCAGGAATCAAACCCAGACCCTGGAGGTGCAAGGCGACAATGCTACCCTCTATGCAGCCCCAGATCATAACACTGAACATGTACATTCATGAAACTTGTACACTGGGCACTATGCATGATGGTGCATCACTTCACTTCTTACCCTGATGTTCTGGAACAGGGTCAATATCATACTACCTTGATATGTCCCTTTACATTGCTCCAAAGTCCTTTATGCTCTCTAGAAAATTGGAAATGCTATGGAAATGTTCTTACTTTCACTATTAAACATAGCAATGGTTTTTACGGTTGATTTTTTTTTTTCCATGAAACTTAGGGTTAGGATAAATTGCACATAGTGATCTCCATTCATGTTTTTTTTCTGACCACATTTCTTCCACAATGTTGATGGTTCAGGACTATCCTTCCAGGTTTTGATAATGTGTTGAAGGGTTATTTTTAATATACAGACAAAGTTACATTTTGCTAAAAAAAAAAAGAAAAAGTGTTGATTTTTCCTATGTATGGACACTTTTTTTTTAAATTAAGCTTTATTTGACAAGACAACAACACAGTATAAAATGAATGCAGGAGAGAACAGTGCCAGAGGTACATCAAAGAAAGAAACCAAGGTAAAGGAATGCCTGAAATAAAAAACATAACTGAAAAAGGTCAGATTTCCAAAATAAATAACTTGTATTCCTGACAAAGCTTAGACGTTTAAAGGTTTGTACTGTATGTATGCAGACAGGAATCATCTGGGATCACCAGATATGATATTATCACAATACCTATGGTAAGTGCAGATTCGATATTTATATAATTTAATAAATATCCTGATTCTGTATTAAAAAAAAAATTTCAGACATTGCTACAATACAACGGTGGCGTAGTGGTTCGCACTGTTGCCTTGCACCTACAGGGTCCGCTTTGGGTCTGTGTGCATAGAGTTTGGTGGGTTCACTCCGGGTACTCTGGTTCTCCTCCCACAGTCCAAAGACATGCAGATTAGGCTAATTGTTCTCCTGGGATAGGCTCCAGGCCCCCTTTATCTTGTATACAAGATAAATTGGTGTAGATGAAGAGTATGTGAGAGTGAGTTGCAACAATTCTAAACAAACTTAGCAAATAATTCACTCCCACCACAAATGATGCTGTGCTGCCTGCCTGACAATTTGTGTAAATAGTAGGATTACAGAGGAACAGCAACATGTTACCACCTCAAATACAAACATATATACATTAAAAATGAATGGAAATACATGAATTGCCACACAAAAGAAACAATCCTTCCACCATCTCTACCCTTTAGTACAGAAAAACGCCATCAAACCTACAGGAGGGAAGGAGGAACAAAAAAACGACGTGTTCCTGTTTCCGCCCGAACATACTTTTTGGTTGCTCACTGTATTGCACATGAATGGAGAAAAAAGAAAAACGACCATGACGAAATAATCGGTTATAATAGGACCTGTTTAGAAAATAACACGCCAGTTGTAATTTTTTAGAACCGGTTTGCGAGTGGTTTAACTGTCGGTGCAGTTGACTGATACGGGTGATAGCGAGACTTAAAGCGAGTCAGCTAGCTTGGGTTATTGAGTCACTGAGCCGCCGCGGTTCCTCTCTATCACTGTACATCTATCTAAATAATAAACAAACAAACAAAAAAATCATGTTGAAGGAAATCCTCGACCTGCCTCTGGAGGATAATATCTTTTATGCCGTCTTGGTGTTTTCATGGACGGTGTATCTCTGGGAGGCCTATCTCTCTCACAGACAGGTAAACTCATGTGTTTATCAGCACGGCGTGTTTGTTCTCCTGATAGACTGTTAGACATGTGGGTCTCTAAAGTGCTTCTTATTTAACTTACATTACCTGATTATTTTAGCAATATATAAAAATACTGCAATAATAACTGACTGTTGGCCGAAATAATGAGTGGAAGCATCTGTCTGTTTTTGTCTTATTTTTTGTCTGTTTTTTTCGTCTTTTTTTGTTTATCTATTTTTTGTCTTTTTTTTGTTTATCTATTTTTTTGTCTATTTTTTGTCTATCTATTTTTTGTCTATCTATTTTTTGTCTATCTATTTTTTGTCTATTTCTTTTCTCTTTTTTTGTTTATCTATTTTTTGGTGTATCCATTTTTTGTCTATTTTTTGTCTTTTTTTGTTTATCTATTTTTTGTCTTTTTTTTGTTTATCTATTTTTTTGTCTTTTTTTGTCTATCTATTTTTTGTCTATTTTTTTCTCTTTTTTTGTTTATCTATTTTTTTGTGTATCTATTTTTTGTCTAACTTTTTTTGTCTACCTATTTTTTTGTGTATCTATTTTTTGTCTATCTGGCTACCTATCTTTTCTTTCTATCATTCTTTATTTTTGTCTTTCTATCTATCTGTCTTTTTTATTTCTATCTATCTATCTATCTATCTATCCATCTGTCTGTCTCTTATATCTATCTACCTATTTACCTTTTTATCTGTCTATTTTTTTCTTTTTCTGTCCCTGCGTCTGTCTGTCTATCTATATTTATTAATTTTTTGAACATATAGGTATGCCTAAACATTTTATTTTAACTCATACAATCACAATAAGTGTAAATGTTTAAACAATAATTGAAAATATATTTTAGATAAGCTGACTTGTATAACTTGACAAATCCCTCCAGATAAACATGTAGTTGTAATAATATTTTTTCCAGAAGGTTCACTTGGGGTTCCTTATAAAATTTGAGCTAGAATCATGTCTTACACAGAGTTGAAAAGGAGACTCGAGACACATGCAAACAGATTTTTGCAAATAAATTCATCATCCATCCATTTAGGAACCTCTGTAGTCCAAATAGGGACTGTGGAGGCCAATGGTGACCCCAATTATTTCCATTTTTATGACTGTGGTAGGACCTCCAGTCAATATTCCCACACTGCGAGCAAGAAATTAGAAATGACAGTTAGACTAATCTCCACCAAGCACAAGGAGAACATGCACACATGCACACACCCCGAGGTGGGAATTGAACTTGACTCTGGATGTGCAAGGTCACAAGTCTGAAATATACTTGCGGTGGAACATTACCTGCAGCACGAAAGTGCTCCACCACATACAACCAAAAACAAATACATGTGACCTTTAACTCAATATTTAGATTTATTTGATATTTCTATTAATTTTACATTTTACAGATCCAACCTAGAAACCTTCCCGTACATCTACCCCATGTGAAGAATAAAAGAAAGTAAAGAATGAAGAACTAGACACTCTTTGGTGTACAAATATAGCACTGTTTGTCAGAGCACATACTGTAGCACTTTAAACCAAAAAGAAAAACTTGTATAAATATTTAAATACTAAATTTATTTCTATCTATTTATACACTATATGTACATGATAATATACATCATACTGTTGTTCTTTCCCTGAAGTGTGTACACATTATTTAGTCTCTGTATATATGGGGTCAGGATTGTGCAGTATAGAATGAGATCCTTTTTTTCACCACAAACGAGGCAATATGAGGCACTTAATTTAATTTTAACCAACTATACAAACACTTTAATTATATATACAATATACAAAAATTCTAAAATGGGTCACATACACAACAAAATAGAGCAGATTCATAAGATTACATGTTTTTATGGTTGTTTTCTGTTGTTCCTGTGACCAAAAAAAAGGAAAAACATATATATGTTTTTATAGTACTGTGCAAATGTCTTGGGCACAAACAAATAAAAAGCCATAAGCAAATATGCGTCTGTAAGTAAAACAGATGGTAGGTTTTACTGAGAGTGCTGGAGAATGAGTTCTTCTGGTAACTTTTTCACACTTCCTTCTTTCAATTCTGCACACAAAACCCAGGAGACTACATTAGGGACTTTTTTTTTTTTTTTTTTGGTTTCTGAAAACTGGTCTCTCATGTAATATGTTACTTTGTTTGCTGGCATGCAAATATTTTTCTGTAATGGTTCTTTATTCATTTTGAAGGCATATTTGGAAATAGAGATAGTAGAAATAATTTTTAAAAAAATATAGGTTTTGTACATAATAATGACATGATAAATACATGAAAAAAAAATTTGTACTAGGTTTCTATGGTGCTTTCACACAATACCTGTACTGTATATGCAGTACAAAAAAATGTTAGGGTCAAAAAAAGAAGAGTCGAGTATATGTGTGACTTATTATATAACAGCTATAAACAATCGTTTCCTCACTGTCTTTTCCCATTTTTTTTTCTTTCTTGGTTTATGGCACAAGCTCAAAATGTCACACCACTGATGTGTCTCAGATCTATGGCGTGATCTCATCAGTGCCAGCTGGTTATAGTAAAACTAATAATCTAATCATCTAATAATCTAATAATGCTGATTTCTATGATTAGTAGTGTGTATTTTGCCAACACTTGTGTTTTTCCCTCTCAGAGGAGGATCTACAGGTCGGCCATGCATGTGCCTGCCGAGCTCGGGAAGATTATGGACCCTGAGACGTTTGAGAAGTCACGTCTCTACCAGCTGGACAAGAGTAACTTCGGGTTCTGGTCTGGACTTTACTCTGAGACTGAGGGAACGGTGAGGTTCTAATATCACAAGTATGAAGCATTCATCTCCAGCCCTAAGCTAACTAGTTCACTGTGTCTGCATGATGTGGACAAAAAGACCATACTGTGATCATTTTGTTACACAGATGCATTAAGAAATTTTCAAGTAAACATGCATGTAGCGATTATTGATTTAAGTATAAAGTGATAGTGAATTAACACAATCAGTCAACCATTTCTTTTATTAATAACTGACATGTTTAATTCATCTCATACAGTAAGTGAATTTTCTTGTAACCTGTAGGACTATAGAGGACCTGCAACATTTTACCACCTCATAGATTTTTGATTCTATTGATTTTTAATAGATTTTTTATTCTAAGTATGTTTAAGCTTTTTAGAATATTGTGGTGTATGTTTCCACATTAATTTATATTTATTTCTATCTATTTTCCAGTTGGATTCGGTGTGTTAGAACTGGCGTGTTTTGACTGGATTAATGGTTTCGGTTTTGTTTGTTTTTTCCCTGTAGCTCATCCTGCTGTTTGGAGGCATCCCGTTTCTCTGGAAGATCTCAGGAAGCCTGACCGGGCGCTTCGGCCTCGGCCCGGAGTACGAGGTGCGTCTGAGCTCATTTAACTTTCTCTTACTTTCAGCAAATAGTGCGGATCAAATGAGATTCCTCCTCAAATCCTGAGCATTTGTCTAGCAAGACTGGATTTAAAATAAAAACTTATGCACCGGCTGTTGCAGATCTCCCAGTCGTTGGCCTTCTTGTTGCTGGCGACATTGTTCAGCGCGGTCACGGGTATGCCCTGGAGTCTCTACAGCACCTTCGTCATCGAGGAGAAGCATGGCTTTAACCAGCAGGTCAGAAAAACAACCACAGCATTTCTTATGCAAGAAAGTTAGAAAAGTGTAGAGCAGCGGAAAATAATCCCAAAGTTACAGTTCTCTGTATGTATCATCCCGTATGTTTTTATTTTTATTTTTTGTATCTTTGTCTGTCTTTCTTTATCCTCAGACGTTAGGCTTCTTCCTGAAAGATGCCCTAAAGAAGTTCGTAGTGACTCAGTGCATTCTGCTGCCTGTGACCTCGTTGCTCCTCTACATCATAAAGATCGGCGGAGATTATTTCTTTATCTACGCCTGGCTCTTCACACTCGTCGTCTCTCTGGTTAGTCCCTATCCCGATCGATGTACAGTATAATCGCATTTTATTATATAAACACAAGTTATTTGTGCTGACTGGGATTATTCAAGGTGGTGGCAATCAATTATTGTGGTTTGGACTGCATTACATTTTCATATTAAATTCATTCCTTTGGCAGTTGGTTCTATCCAAAGCAACTTACAACTGAGCTGAGAGGAAGAAAGATAATGTTGCTTTAACCCTTTTTGTTTCTTCGTTCAAAGCCTCCTTATCAGGGTTAACATTGTCAGTTAATTCATTTTAATCGGTTAAATAAGTCATGGCAATGGATCAATAAATGATGACTTATTAGCAAACATAATCCTTAGGATCAGAGTTACACCAATCTGTATTTCATCCGCTTTTTTGATCATAATAATTGAATCTAATCTAGAGTGCAAGGTAGTTAGCTGACCAGCTCAGTATTGTGATGATTATGTTTTTTCCTTTTTGCACATCAGCACATTTCCCAGAGGAAACAAGAAAATTGCCCAAAGTTCAGGAGGTGTCTTGGCCAGAATGTGAAGTCTTATATTTAAATGCTGACCCACCGCTGTCATGTCATTCCCGAATAGACTGCTGATACAATAAGATTTTGCTGCATTTATTGTCCTTTAATATTGCAGTATTGGCAGGGTAATCCTGTCAACTTAGCATTTTATAAACAGCCGTATATTCATGTAATGACAAACACTTAAAATAATAATAATAAATATTATTATTATTATAAATATTATTATTATAGGCTCCCCTCTGGTCCTCCAAAAAGTGCACCGTTTTACTGATGATATGAAAAGTTTCACCGTGACAGCTGATCTGAACTTTATAAAAATATCCACTCATGGGAATACATGTAAATATGTTTTGGGAGTTGGAAAAAAAAACAGCTTTCAATCAAACATGCTGATCAGAACCCATTTTCTCCTCCTCTTTCTCCTGTCTCTCCAACGTGCAGATTCTGGTGACCATCTACGCCGACTACATCGCCCCGCTGTTTGATAAGTTCACCCCGCTGCCAGAAGGAGAGCTGAAGACGGACATCGAAAGCATGGCCAAGTCCATCAGTTTCCCGCTCACCAAGATCTATGTGGTAGAAGGTATTTTGGAAGTGTAAAATCATTACACAGACATGAATATTGAAAGGAACAGAAGAAAACTGTGATTTTAAAACCGATCAGGCTGTGGAACTACTAGACCTGTCCGATTTAATCACTTATGCAGTTTCATCTGCCTTTTGTTGATTCTGAAATTAATTCAGAATCAATTTATGCTTTTTAAATAATTTTACACTTTTTAAATTTAAATTATTTACATTAAATTCTAATTATAGGAATCACCAGGTACCAGCCGATACATTATCACGATACCTAATATTCTGTAGTAGAAATAGTCAATTTTAATATAATAATAATAATAATAATAATAATTAATAATAAAAAATAATAAATAATAATTATTATAATAGAGCATTGAAATGCTGTGTAACTTGAATTGTTGATGTAAGAAATGTAACTGCTTAAGACAAATCACGAAGTAAATTTTAGTGCTTTTGAACCCTATTGAAAAATCACAACACCAACAATCAAATCAACTCAACACTTTACCTGTGATTTACCTTTTGGATTTTTCACACTATTGATTGGTGTGTTATGCAGTTTGGGTATTTGCCTATGAATGTTTGAGTGCCTTTTTTATTATTAAATCATTAGGTTGGAAAAAGTCTACAATTATATAACTTACCTAGGGACTTTTTTTTCATCTTCCACCATCACTTTCCAGGCTCTAAAAGATCCTCACACAGCAACGCCTACTTCTACGGTTTCTTCAAAAACAAGCGCATTGTTCTGTTTGACACGCTGTTGGAAGATTACTCACCTCTGAACAAGAAAACCGATGGAGACTCCACCTCCGAACAGGACAAGAGCGACGAGACGGTAGAAGAGACCAAGCTTCAACATAAAGTCAGTACTCAAGAACTACAGAATAATAGATCTGAACTGAATTCTGATAAACTAAATAATGTATACTACAGTATAATTCTTGACAGAGGGCTGGATACTTGATTGGCTAACTTTTTCCTTCAATAAATGAAATAAAAATGTTATGTTTACTCTGGTTGCCTTTGCTTTAAGTTAAAGTTAGCTTGAATATTTAAAACAATTACATGTGACAAATATGTAAAAATAGAAGATTTCCAGAAGGGGGCAAATACTTTTTCCACAGTAAATACTTTAGCACGGTTTACCTGAAGTGTATTTTTTATTTATTCTTATTATAACTATAATAATAATTATTATTAATTGTGTTTCTATGATACTGCTTTACACTCCAAAATAGTGTTAATTTATTGTTTTCTAGCACAAGAAGCAAGGCTGCAGTAACTCTGAGGTTCTGGCGGTTCTTGGCCATGAATTGGGTCACTGGAAACTGGGCCACACCGTGAAGCACATCATCATTAGCCAGGTGAGCTAGAAGTTATATGCAGATAACACCTGAGATTTTAAACTAGTGTTAAACTGAGCATGTGTTATTTCTTCAATCTTGCTGAAAATAATCCATGCGACAGTGATAATGATACATACTTATACTTTTATCGTTCACTGAACACCTCCTCCTGGATAGTATAATCTAATGTTTTATGTCTGTGATTTCAGTTTCTGTTTTCTTTTCGTTTCTTTTTTTCAAGCAGACACTGCAACTGTTAGCAGCTAGACAGCAATCATTTAAACGTTATAATTCAGGACACAGACTTGAGACTCCTCTGGGGAGCTGAACACAGACTGTCGGAACAATTTATCATGTCCTGAATAAACCATAGTCCACCTAGAATTTATTTCTCATTTGCCCTTTACAGGTGAACTCCTTCCTCTGCTTTTTCCTGTTCGCTGCTCTGATTGGCCGGAAAGAGCTCTTCATGGCTTTTGGCTTTTACGACAGCCAGCCGACTCTCATCGGGCTCCTGATCATCTTCCAGTTCATCTTCTCCCCATACAATGAGGTATAATAAATGGATGCATGATGGGTGCGTTGCTTAAGATACTTCTTATGTTACGCCACATCATACCAACTGGTTATTAATTATTTTCCTATAACATTGTAAATACTTAGTTCATGTTTATTTATATCTTATTGTGTATTATGTTGCTGAAAGCTGCTTGACCTGAGAATCTAAATAAATGTGACAATGTATAATTTTAAATGATTAACGTAGATTTATATTAGACACTAAGTCTTTTTCATTGATTTGTACAGTTGGGCAGCTTCTGAATATTTGGACCTAATGTTCTCTCTTTCCCTGCTCCTCAATTATATTTCACTTCTCCAGCTCCTGACGTTCTGCCTGACTGTGCTGAGTCGCAGATTCGAGTTCCAAGCAGACGCATTCGCAAGAGCCATGGGCCGATCGACTGAGCTCTGCTCGGCCCTCATCAAGCTAAATAAAGACAACCTGGGCTTTCCAGTGGCAGATTGGCTGTTCTCGATGTGGCACTATTCCCACCCTCCGCTGCTGGAGCGGCTCAGGGCCATCAAAGATGCAAATAAACAAGACTGACAGCTCCACCAGAGGGCGCCACATTCACCATCCGCGCCTCAAAGGAAGGGCCTGCGTTGGCCACTTCTGGCTGTCTGAAGAAAGTATCTCTCTCTCAATAGTTGTCTTCTAGGTCCTTAAATTTTGACGTTTTGTTTCACAAATTTTGTAATCTGTTGACTTTAACTGGACTTGTGTATAATCATAAGCAATGGAGGAAAGAGGACTCGAAAGGTTCATACATTTTAAAATTATGACATGTTCTCTCTTTCTCAAATTGCATCCAAACATTAATAATAATATTTTTCACATCCTAGCTGATGGGTGGAAACCTATGATGTGTATGTCAGGAAGAAAATAAAACCTGCAGGCAGTTTGAAGTTCCAGTGGAGTTATGAGATTTAGTCACAATGATGATAATTTTGATAATTTTCATTGATTAAATATTTGTAAATCCCACAAGTAGACATAAAGAGGAACTAATATCTTTGAGATATGAAAAAAAGACCAAATAGGGACATGCAAGGTTTCCACCCAGCAGTGACGATTTTCTTATTATTATAGGCTTGATTTATATTTTTTTCCCGAGAGAGAGAAAGCATGAGGGTAAAGTACCTCGTTTAACCTCATCATTGATGAGGAACACTATACAAAAAGGGCCTAGCCTTTCTTGTTCAAGTTTTACTTTTGGATAATTTGAGCGTTTGGGTTTCATTAGGATTTAAAAAGATTGTGACTATATCTGTAAATACACTGTTAATTTCAGTTTTTTTTTATTCCAGAGAAACTTATACGAGTAAGAAATGTTAAAAGTAATTAGAAATCTGTTGAAATTTTTACAGTTTAGGTCCTTTTTATTTTGGGTGCCTCTAGTTATATGACTGAGTGTGTGTTTGTGTGGGAAGTCATGAAATTATCCAGCCGATTTTTCCATGTCTTTGTTCGATGAAATCGAAAAGTGTTATCGTTCCAGGGAAGCCTTGTTGCTCGTGATTGACCGGATATACATTTCTAAATGTATTTCTGTGTTTCAAGTCACAGACATTGACTTGAGAAGAAGGCTTTCATTGTAATTGATTAATGTTTGCATGCTGAAATAAAAAAATCCCCTCATATAATCCAGAACGGGTCAGGATAAAGAAAATGGAAAGCATTAGAAGAGCAGGATGAAGCCAATCAAGGCGTAGGAAGAGGATTAAGAAGACAAGGATTTAATGAGAAATTGTTGGATACGTTTAGACATCTCAGGAGTTTTCACTTTCTATATTGCATTATTTAGTGTTCTCTGTAAGTTAAAGCAATTTCAGGTTTGGCCACCCTGCAAGTAAAACTCACCTTGGAGGTCATTGCTTTCCATGTTTGCCATGGCCGATCTGATGTTTGTGAGCATACCCTCTCATAAATAAAACCCTTCACAGCAAATTGCCCATGGTCTCCTTCTGTTATTATTTCTACTGAAATGAATTGGTATTGTACACATTTTCTATATGGTTCATTGAGAAACAGTATCCAAATTCTTCCTTCCTAAGCCACTTGCTTAGGAATACTGATCTAATACTAGGGTAAAGATGGATTCACTCTCAAAGTAGGCTCAGTTCTTTGTGCCTTTGATTCTGCAAGATTCTTGTCTGTTTTAACAAGATTACATCACACAGTTGCTATAGTTTTTGAGGCCATGGAAGTACACAGTGCATCATCATGGTGGAAGGCATGATAAGATAAATAAAAGGGAGGCACAAGGTCAGCTCTGTGTGCCTGTAACATTCCAGCAATGCTCAGTTGAGTATTAGATTTATGGTAAGTTGTGCATATGGCCAAAACATGGTACAGTATTAGTGCTAAAGAGTGTATACATTCAATTTTCAGAATATATCATATGCCATTTTTTATTTTTTTGTAAATATGTATACACATTTTTATCAGATAAAAAGAAACACATTTGTTAGCATTTGTCCTTCTATGTAGTGTCTGTAACTTTCTTGAGTTCACATCTTTCAATGATCTTAATTGTCATTCAGATAAAACTTGGCCAATTTAGATTTCACGTGAAAAGACATAAACCTGAAAAAGTGTATGGATTTGACATGGTTTAAGCAACAATTTTAACAGGTCAAATGCTTCTAGAAGCTTATGCCAATTTTAGTATCAATACTCAAAGAAATATGAATAATTTGCATTTGAAATTATTATTCTTTAAAGTGAAAAATATAATGCTGAACATGGCCATTATGGGGCACATGTAAAATCACCTCTCCAAAACGGCTGAAGTTAGCAACTTGAAATGTTTAGGGAAGCAAACTTGGTCATTTCCATGTTGTATAAAATTCATAAGTAGCTTCTTTGGCACACACATTTTCTGTATTATATGTATAATATAAAATGAATAAAATCGGCTCCAATACTGTGTTTTGGCTGATACTAAAACAAAAAAACAAATGTACACCAGAACCCACTTATCTCAAAGCACTTTACCATGCACTTGCTTATCCTCTAGGTCTAACACCTCTGCTCAATTGGTCACACCATCTCTCGGGGTACAAGAAGATGACAAGAGCATGATAATGTAATATTGGCTCCACATTACTGTTGCAGTTCTGTATTTATTTTCCATGGCACAGTGAGCTGTACTGTAACTAAGTACCTGTTATGTGTATAATCACTTTGTTTTTTTTATTTACACTCTTTTCAAAAATCTGAGCTCTTCATGAGGAGGCATAGTGACATCTGCATGTATGTTTAGAAGGTTTCAACCAGAAGCAGCAACTGTTACCATCAGCTGAGAGGAAATTACTTAGGAGGGTCAGGAACATCCCAGAAATCACCAAAGCACAGGCCTGTCAGGAATTGCAAGCTGCTGAAACCCCAATCTCACTGTCTACAGTCAAATAAGATTTACATCACCATGGACCTAAAGGCTGCCATGCAAGAAAGAAGCCCCTGCTCCAAAATCAACACCTGAAATCTCAACCAAAACTTGCAAGGTTGAACAAAGATAAAATATTATGATGGAAGGTTTTGACCAGATGTATGTTAAATCATGGTGGTGGGAGCATCATGCTTTGGATCTGTTTTGCTGCCAGTGGAACTGGAGGATGGAATAATGAACTACGTCAAAATTCTTCAGCATGACCTCATATCATCAGTTAGATGGTTGACATTTGGACAAAATTGAATGTTATAACAGGGCAATGACCCACATCAAAGCTAGCTGTAAAATGAATAAAGTAGGCTAATGTTAGCTTTTGGACTGGAGCCTTAACCGTCAAAAATTTATGAACCATGCTTAAACATTTGGTCCATGCTAAGAAACCAACAAATGTAAATGAGCACTACGAATTCTGCTATGAAGAGTGGTCCTGTTTATTGGTCCAGTCTATGTAATATATTTCTGCCAACAAGTTACTTAACACTAACTGATGCAGTGAGGAGCTTCTCATTTCCTAAACAGCCATGTCAGAAGACATATCCTGTGAACAAACTTAATGACCAGGGCCCTCATGTACAAAGACTTGCGTAGAATTCATACTAAAACATTGCGTACGGACAAAGCTGTAAATGTGCGTACGCAGAAAAAAAAATCTGATGTATGAAACACTGCGTACGCGGAATCCCACGCATATTCTCTTTGTACATCCGAATTAACGTGAA
>JAQQZS010000005.1:5666504-5682377 GCA_030068045.1 Platyallabes tihoni | reverse complement strand
TATCAATAAAGAAAAGCATGAATTAGAATAGGTACTTTCCTATTATTTTCCACTAATTTCCTCCCGTTCATTGCGCCACACCTGTCATGTCTGTATTCCCCACTAGTGGGGCGCGCCCCACACTTTGAGAACCACTGCTGTAACCTCTTGTAGCCGGAGGTACTTAGTGCTCCCACATTAATCACGGCTCTACAGCCAATTAGGGGCGTCCTTGAGCTTGCGCATGCGGAAGGAGCAGATAGCGCTGTCCTCCAAGTGTGTTACGTCACCCCCAGCAGTGCGTGAGTGAAAAGATGCGGTCGGCTGGCGTCGGAGGAAACACGTGACTCAGGATGTTTTTGGCCCTCCCGACTGAGTGGTAATAGTAGCTTAATGTGGGAGCGCCCTAGTGACGGGGAGGAATTGGACATAACTAAATTAGGGAGAAAATCGGGGAAACTGGGAAACAATGGGAAACGTTCCAATTGTTGGAAAATCAACAATTGAAAATATAGTTGCAAGCTACGATGAGGGGGCCCAAGGAGCTCGTCACCCAGGTGCACGACCTGTTTGCTTTTTGAGCATGTTAAGGCCTCCAAAAAGCCATCGCCGCCCAGGTGCAGCACACAACCTGTTTGCCTTTTGAGCATGTTGTTGGTTTTTCGGCTGCACCCAAAACCTCTAAAAAGCCCTAGATGCTGATGTTACTGAATATGATGTCATTCAGGACGTCATGAGAAACTTTTTGGCACAAGTTTAAGGCATCATCACACCTGGACGTGTCTTTCTGGTGCACGCGAGTGCCGATGGTTGAGGTGCTTGTGCACTGTGCATGTGTAGTGTTGTGTAGTGTATGTAATGTGTGTCCATTGCGTGGGTTTTTTGCAATCGACCTAAAATATCTGACTTTGTGTTGAGTTGAGCCCAGAACATGCATAGGGAAAAATTTGGGGCCTAATGAGATCTAAAAGTGTACCTAGTTTGACATGCATATGTTCAAGTGTGTATGAGCTATGCAGCACAATCATCTTTGAAGGACACTCAGAGCTGTCCTAATGGCAGCACATTCCAAACCGTGTGCCAATTCTCATGTGTTGTTGAGCATGTTAAAACCTCCAAAAGGGCCCAGGTGATTGAAAAAAGAACAAGAGTGTCTCCGGCCATTATGACATCAGCACTATTAAAACATCAGTATTGATGCGAGCGATAGCGATGACGTCCTGGTCAGGTTGTCTTTGTGGTGGTGGTGTCATAGACCTTGGGCCCTAATAATTCAGAAGCCTGCTGATGACTGACAAAATGTGAAATGTGCTCTGTGTGCCTCATGTTGCCAACCCTGTTATGTTCAGAAAATCCAAAATAAATCATACGTCTTTGTCCAAATTCTTATTAAAGGTAAAAGCATTCTAAAGCAGAAGACCAGTTAAAAAAAAATTTCACTACAACCCCAATAATGCCATGGGATGTATGTTCATGATGTTCATATACTGTAGATATTTCCACTGCAAGGTTGTTTGCTTTTATTCTTTTTTCCAAAGATTTTCAAATGAAATGTTTATTAATCATTATATAATTAATCATTATAAGTATTATTATATCAATGGTGCTTAACCAGTTGCACTTCTGTTTCAGCACGTCTCGTGACATGTTCTAAACTTCGCGTGGTCTAAACCATTCTTATCCAAAATGTAGCCCATAAAGAGCTAGTTTATTCTTCAAAACGAGTATTAACACTCCTCGTATATCAAAAAAATATAAACAAATCACTTAAATGTTCTGATTGACCTCATGATATGTGACTGGAGATGACGCCAGTCCCATTTCCCCCTCCAAACCCACCTCTGTGGAATGGTTTCTCCCAGATTGTGTACGTTCACGCGCACACACCAATACAGTACACACGGGCACGAGCGTGAACTTGTCCGGGCACATTAATAATGTGGAGGTTTTTCACTCCGAGACTGAGGAGCGTCTTTACCACACACGTCAGGATGTCGTCTGAACAGGTAGTCGTTTTTTTAACATTTGTTTTCGCAAACATCTAACAGCCTTTAATGAGCAGTCGTTATCCTCAGTGCGCACTTGACATGTTTCTATTTTTTATTTATCTCACTGCTTTAAAACTATAAATTTCTCACGTATTTTTATTCCTTTAAATGAATAATATTATTTTAATAGTATAATCTGTTAGCAGCGATGTGCTTATTAAACACTTATATGTGCTCAATGTCAGATTTGTTAAACGTTAGGGTCGTCGCTAAGCCACGCCCACTTTACGATGACGCAGCAGAATTCTTCATTCTGATTGGAGGAAGGGCAACGATCGAAAGGGTGTTTGTTCTGTGGTGCGTTCAATAACGCAAGCGTTTACGAAGCCGTTCTTTTTTTTTCTCCCTAGATTCTCACTAATTCAAAAAATCGAACTAATAATTTTCTGTACACGTAGCTAATCCAACATGTTTGAGTTGTGTTTTAACACAGTGGTATAACATATCGTAATGCAAAGAAGTAAACAATACAATTACTAAGCCTTGAAACCATACAAAAAAAAAGAGACTACAATCTATTTCCCCATTCGCAGTCTTTATTTGTTACAAAACCGCTTGCATAAACAGTCGGTCTACAAGGGGCGTTTGGCAAACGGCGCATTCCCTAGCGCTTGCGTTATTGAATGTAGCGCTTCGTCGCAGCTTTTCATCGTCACTTCCGCAACGACGTTCTTGCGTCACTAAGTCGTAGTCTCGTACGTGCCTATCCGTTAATGCGACTGTATTCAGACTTGTTCCGTCGTGTTGAAAATGATACGTTATTGCTTCGAGGTCCGGCTTAGGTCCGTTCCCACTGAGACTTTCCTTAAAAGGCAGAAGAGAGAATAGTGTTGTTGGGTGAAATGTCTGCAAATTGGACTGACGCTGAAATCAGGCAGCTGCTGTCCCTTCGAGCCCAGGACAAGATCCTGAATAAGATCAAGGGGACGGTACGGGACGGGGTCGTGTACCAAAACATGGCCGCTACCTTGCAGAAGCGAGGTGTGCAGTGGCGCAAACCCCAAATCATTAGCAAGCTGAAAAGTCTGCGGAAAACCTACCTCACTATAAAGGAGCGGTATGGAAATAGAGGGACGCTGCACTGGCCGTACTTCGACTTGTGTGAGTCGATTTGGGGGAGCGGATGCCCGAGCAAAACAGAGTCAGAGGGTGGAAAGGACGTGTCTCATGTGGATCCTGAGGACGGGATCACTTCGGAAGAAGAAACGATGGACGTTGTGGTGAAGGAGGAACAAGAAGAAAGTCGCCCAGGTGAGTTGTTATGTTGTACAAACAGACTTAGTGCCACCGTTAATGTTAAAGATGTATTAGGTTTTTGTTTTACTTAAAAAGAAAAATCACAATTAATATAATATGCGTAATTCGTAAAACATAAAAAAAATCTTCAAATCGTAATTAAAATATTAATTTAGTTAACTATTTGATTAACATGACAAATACAGCCAAAATAATCGCATAAAAATATATTTAAAAAATGAAGTCTTTTAAAACTTTTCGCTAACATTTCCGAACATCTCTGAAAGACGAACTTAGTCACGTGTCTAGGACTCATAAAATTTATGGAAATCAAATTACAAACTAGGTATGGGAATCACAAGAGACCTCCTGATATGATATAACAATACCTGGGTGCTGATTCAGTTTGTGTCACATTTACATTACATTTACATTTAGGCATTTGGCAGATGTGTTACGATTCTGTAAGTATGGCGATTTTATAAATATCATGATTCTATGTATTTTTTTTTCACATTTTGTTATAATACCAGATAAACTTCGCAAGTAATTCGCTCCAACCACACAGTATGCTGTGCTGTGTGAATAGTTTCAAGGGCACCTCCAGGATGGTAGAGGAACTGCACCTCCAGGATCCGGGTTCAATTCCCGCCCAGACTCGATTCTCGTCTCTGTGTGCAGGGGGTTTGCATGTTCTCCCTGTGCTTGGTGGGTTTCCTCCGGGTACTCCACAGTCCAAAGTTAGTCTAATTGGCGTTCCCAAATTGCCCATAGTGTGTGAATGAGTGTGTGAGTGTGTGTATGTGTGTGTGCCCTGCAATGGATTAGCACCCTGTCCAGGGTGTACCCTGCCTCGTGCCCTAAGCCTCCTGCGACCCTAAATACAGGATAAAGCAGTATAGAAGATGAGTGAGTGAGATCATACAATACGTAACTAAATAGTTTTTTTTCTGTCTGTAATACAAGCACAGTTGAGCACTAAACAACTACTTCCCATCCATCTAGGAACCTCTGTAGTCCAACTAGGGACCGTGGAGACCAATCGTATATTGTATTTATTCCCATTTTTTACGACTTTGGTGGGACCTCTGGTCAACATTCGCGTACATATTTACACTACAGGCAATTTGGGAACGCCAATTAGCATAATCTTTTTTTTTTTTTTAATTAATTTTAGAATTGTCATTAATACAGGCCAAACACAAAGGTCTCAAATGTTTAATATTTATGAATGGTAAATTGGATAAGATTAAAATAAAGTTAATAACATAATATAGTTTTAGCACAGCATTCCCTGTGGTAGGAAAAAATATTTGCTATATTTGTTTAGAATTGTAACAACATCTGAAAAAGTGTGATATCTAAACAACATATTTATAAAATTGTAAAATGTATAGAATCACGATACAAAAAAAATAATACAGTTTGCAGCAACTCAATAAAATTTTAAGTGACAAAAATCCCAAATTTACTTACAATTATCAGTTATAAAATAACTTGGCAACACGGGTAAGGATTCAGCATAATGCTTCACTACTGGTTCAGCTAATCGAAAGCTCTGGTTGTGTTTTTGTTCATTTTCCAACAGAATTCCCTTCTACTCCGCCGCCAAAAAAACGGCCAAGAGGGAAGGTCCGGCATCTGCAGCCTTCCGAGGCCTTACGCAGGCTCTTGACCAACATGGAAAGAGACTATAACGAAAGAGAGTCTGTCCGCATTAAAGAGCAGAGAGAGTACGAGGACATGCTTCGCAAAGAAGCGAGGGAGTACGAGACGCAGGAGCGGTCCATGCAGATGGCGATGTGGAAGGACATGCAGGAAACTCAGAACAAATTCTTTAAAGGCTTTTTGTGCCACATGGCTCTTTTTACTCAGCCACCTCCACCACCAACACCACCACCACAGCAGGAACTCTACACAGTGGTGAGGCAGCAACATGGGCAGAGTTGTGTGTGAATGGAGCTGTGAGGAACATTGACCTGTGTCTAATGACAGATGCTTTGAGAGATTGATGACGTGGCAATTTTTACGGATACAATGTCCGAAAAGGGCTTTATAGGAAAATTTAAACAATCAACTTCAGGATAGGGATAACAGAGTCTCTAATCTCATGTTGATTAGTTTCCTATAATATCGTGTTTGGAAGTGTTTTATTACTCTTATACCGAGCAGTTTTTCAATGATTATACATTTTAATTTGTTAATGGTTGACTGGCAAAAAAATTGTTTGAAAATCAGAATGTTTTCATACACGATACATAACTAAATAATTTTTTTCTTTAAAAAAAAACATTTTCTTTAAAATATTAATCTCTAAACGTCGTTAGAACTTGTCTCTCTAATATTTCCACAACAATAAGTGTAACTAAAAAACATTTAACAACATTTGTACATTAATAAATTGAAAATTGTAATCATTGGCAAATTTCTGTGGTATAAGCAGAATAACACATTCCAAACTGTGATGTAATACAAAAATAATGCACTTCAACAAGTTCATGTTATCATTTATCTGACCAAAGAAAAACTGCAAAGCACAAACCATCTCTACCCTGAAGACTTTTCCGGCTGGGAGACTATGGGAGACCATAGTCAAATCTGTTTTTCGTACATGCAAGTCCTGCAAGGATCACGGTTAGAGCTGCTGTTATAGAAAATTGATAAGCACATTCTGACCAATCAGAATCAAGAATTCATCAGCACTGTGGTGTGGTGTGACTGTTTCTGCAATAGCAAGTTGCACGGTGAGTATGTAATGTAATTTTTTCTTCTGTTACATGTGAAAGCTGGGAGAGCTCGGGAAAGGAGCAGGAAAGGGAGGAGGAGGCGGCGGCTCAGTCAGGGAGGCAGGAGGCGCGTTCGGAAAGAGGCAGGCCGCTGAGGAAGAGATGTACTTCAGGTGAGTTGTGTAGGGATTTTCTCCTTCTGTGCATTGAACAAGACTTTAACTGTGAGCCACACTTACACACACTTACTCAGCCATAATAAATAATTAAGCTACAAAAAAAACATTTTGTAATGAAACTCTGAGCTGACTCCTCATTCATGTCTTTGCATTCCTGTCTGTCATAGGAAAAAGGAGAAGGAACAGATAGCTGCTCTGAAACAACATCATCAGGAAGAAATTAGCCATCACCAGAAGGAGATCGATCGTCTTAAAGACGAGATCAGCCGCCACGAGGGCAAAATTGAGCAATTAAAAAAGCATGACTGAGAATTGTGCAAATTAATATGGTCACGAAAAACATTTTGCTGGAGCCTAACTGTTTAAGTTTGGTGGATTTTTGTAAATTTTTTTAGTTGTGTACGGTTGTTAAAAGAGAATAAAACAAGTTAACTGATCAGCCAAGGTATATCATTTTATACTATAAAATGATATTAGTGTATTGTTCAGAAAAATAAAGGTTTATCTGTGTTAAAGCTTTATAATATAGTGTTTATATCCTAAAAAGCAGCACATATACTGTACATCTATGCATCCGCTCACCAAGCTCAAAACACGTCCAATTCTGCAGACGGAAACGCCTTGTTGATGGGAGAGGTTTACTGAGAATGGTCAGATACATTTTTTGAGGTTTTCTTCATTAAATATATCCTTACAAAGAACCACTAATTAAAAGCTAAAAGTACCATCAGTCATACAGTATTGGGAAGGATTTCTATTTTTATTTATTTTGTTTTGGGTGATGGTGGGGGAAGTTAACCCAGAAACACATAGGTCATTAGTCATCACTGAATGATTGCCAAAGACTCAGCTGTACAGACATCTAGAGAAATTTCATTTAACCACCTACAGTAGGTCCCAGAACAGAAAAGAGTCTAGATGCATGTCTTCCTCGATCCCCGAGACATGGTGGGTGGGACCAGCCGAGCGGTGCTGGAGTATCAGAGGGAACGTGGTGCAGTGCGGGCTGTTGTAGTTGTAGTGCAGTCTTGAAATAACAAGGGACTGAACAAGGGCACCTGTTCTCCCTGTGCTTGGTGGGTTTCCTCCGGGTACTCCGTTTTCCTCCCACAGTCAAAAGACATGCAGACTAGGCTAATTGTTGTTCCCTAATTGCCCTCAGCAGGTGAGGTGAATGTGTTTGTGTGTGTGTCCTGCGATGGATTGGTGACCCATCCAGGGTGGGATAGCCTCCAGGCCCCCATGACCCTGTATATAGGATAGATGGTGAGAGAGTGAGTGAACTAGCACCTGAGTGGCCTGTGTGGACATAAATTGACGAATTCTGATGTTTTAATGAATTAATTGACAACAGTGAGTAAGTAACTCAGATAATCACTCGGTTTACCTATGGTAAGCAGAAAAGTATATAAGAATGTGCAACACATTTTACCTTGATGCAGATGAGCTACAACAGCAGAAGACCATGTCAAGTTCCTATTCTTTCAGCCAAGAACAGGAAGCAGACGATGCAAAGACACAGGATCATCTAAAACTGAACAGATAAAGACTGGATATCCTTATTTTGGTCGGATGAATCTTAAATTCTGTGGAGTAAGACAGATATTAGGGTCAGAATTTGGCACCAACACCATGAATGCATGGGGCCAATCTCCCTTGTGCCAGCCTCCTCCAGGCTGTTGTAGGAGGTGAAGTAATGATGTGGGGAATGTTTTTATGGCACACTTTGGGCCTGTTAACACCATTCATTAATTGCTTGAATCATCGCCACATACTTATTAAGCATTGTTGCTGACTGTGTGCATTACTTCATGACCACAATTGACCAGTCTTTGAATGGCTTCTTCCAGCCTGATTATGAACATTGCAAAAGTCATCAAATACTATTTTCATGAACACGACAATGAGATCAATGTTCTTCAGGAGCCTTTCCAGTCACTGGATTTGAGTCTAATAGAACATCTTCAGGATGTGGTATAACAAAATACTGACTATTAATAATAATAATACTTTTTTATTTTTAATGCACTTTATATTTGAAACAAATCTCAAAGTGCTATAAATTGTTTTGACCCAAAAGCTCTGATAAAAAGATATGTTTTAATACCAGATTTAAAAGCACCAACAGTGATGTGGCATCTTTAAATACTCTGGGAGAGCATTCCACCATCTAGGTGGAGCTGAGCTAAAAGGTTGATCTTCCATGGTATGAAGTTTGGTCTTAGGAGGTTGTATATGAGGCAATGAGCTCTTTGAGATAGGGAGGGGCATCCCCATAAATGCACTGGTGGGTAAGAAGGGCAAACTTGTATTCAATTCTGAATGAAACAGGCAGCCAATGAAGAGATTTCAGAATGGGCGTAATATGATGGTATTCACGCCCTCTCATCAGGAGGAGACATCTTACACAGATGTTTGATATGAGCCTCATACTACAAATGAGTGTCCATTTAAACCCCAGGGTTAATAACAGATGTTGACAATGGGATATCCTGACCAGAGAAGGTAATACTAGTGATGTTAGATTTCTTAACCTGGTGTGGGGTGCCTACTAAAATAACTTCAGTCATAGGGCTGTTCAACTACAAGGCTGTTCAAATTTTGCTTCATCCATGACCGTATCTCCTCAAAACAGATGGTCTCTGAAAAAAAGTGGATGATGACTGAGTAGATGATGAGGTTGAATTTATCCTGAGGTAAAGCTGAGTATCATCAGCATAAAATTGAAACACAATTCTTTGCCAGCTGATGACACAGCCCAGAGGAAGCGTATACAATCTAATTAAAGTGGAGCAGAGTACCGAGCCCTGAGGAACACAACAGGTGACAACAGCGGATTTACTCTCTCCCAGGGCAACATGCTCCGTTCTTCCAGTAAGATAAGATGAGAACCAGTTTTAAACAGATTCAGAGAGACCTACAGTATGATGTAATCTGTGAAGAAGAATGTTGAGATCAACAGTACCATTACAGCATGAAAGAGTACCTGAAAATCTACAGGAATTGCAGGATGCCTGTCTCTTGTGTTTACATCCAGGTTTTCTGGCTATATAAACCCTAGCTACCTAACTATGAAGTGGTATTAAAATGTTTTGAGATTAGTTCTGTTCATAAGCTCTGTTTTTTGCCATATGTCCTCGCCTCCTGGAAGTAGAATTCACTATTTATGGTCTCACCCCTGGGGATGAATTCTTGGTGCACAATGCTTGAGCTTGGGCATGATCAAATCATACACGAGGATTGCCTGGACTGTTCCGTATGACACACCAACAATGGCAGCGATGTTGTGGATGGTTCTCCAATGATCATAATGCACAAGTTGTGGAATGGTTTCCATATTTTCAGGGGTTGAGCTCATTGAAGGTCTTCCTGATCTCTCTTCGTCTTCCAGTGATGTTTTTCTGCTATTAAAGCGTGTGTGCCACTCAAAAAACCTTGAATGACTCATTGCAGCATCGTCATAAAATTGTTGAATCATGTCAAATGTCTCTATGGCAGATTTGCCCAGTTTTATGCTGAATTTCACTCTGTTATAACTTGCCGTCCATGATGAAATAGCAGATGTGATGGCGCACATGGTCAGAATAGCGCCAATTGCACAGTTCCTGACGTACACAGGACGATGTCTTTTGGTGCACTGACTTGTGAAGGTTGGTGCTCCCTGTGACTGTGCGTTCAGCTTTGTGCTGCCACCTGTTGGCGTGTTACAAAACTACTGTAGTGTCCAAATTTTTTGATACCACCTTGTACGTAGGAAACCAATGAACACTTAAATGAGTTTAATAAACAGCACCATCTGTGTCAAGATAATCATTTTAATATTTATCTAATTAAAACATTTATTTAACTGCATTAAATAGGGTTTAACAATAGCCATTAAATAGCCATTAACAATTAAGAATAAATATTGTTTGCAAAAATACTGTTTATTGTAAAACATTTTAGTATTTGTAATTTAATATATTATTAAAAAAAACTTTTAACAAGTTAGGACAAATACACGCGCTCTTTTAAAAATGACATTTTTTGTATTATTAAAATTTTATATTTTTTGAACGAACGAATTAACTTCCTGTTTTATCTACATTCGTCATTTCCTCATTTGCTAAGCCACGCCCACACCCCTGCCTTTTACCACGGGTCAACCCGTGCGTCTTTCTTTTCCCACATCATGGCGGACCGGTTCCATAAGGTGCGTTTCTCAGCGCTGTGCAAAGTCGCTAAAAAAATTATCATTACACGTTTTATAAGAACCTAGAACAGAATATTAAATGCTATACAACGCCTGTGTCATTTAGAAATAGTTTTTTGTGATGAAAATGATTTTTTCAAGCAAAGCTTCAAGAAGACTTTTCGCTATGAACGGTATTAGCATGACGTTAACGGAGCTCGATTACTAGCTAGCTATCCTCGTGCGAGAGAAAAAAAAAACATTTAAGATGTCGGTCGGCGGGGTTTATTCTAGAGCTGGAGATCCATTTGTGGTAAATAAGTGAGTTAAACCCAGCATTTGGGACCGTAAATGCTGTCAAATCGCACTTTAGGTGGATAATTTGTCAAAATGTGGAAGTGGGCTCGGTGTGCTAGCTGACAAGAGCAGGCCAGCATGCATGCGGTAGCGTTTTAGTCCACGTTTGGCTACAAGCGTTGATGTGCAGCTTGAAGATCACGCTTAGGCCAAAGTTTTAGACTTTTTTTTAAAATTACAGCAAACGTAAGCTAAATTAATCTCGCATGATGCCCTTGGTTCCTTATTGTCTTATGAATGAATGCTTAACATTTTTCTGTTTAGTTTATGGTATCATTGATATTAAATCTGATCTCTAAAGATGTTTAATTTATATTAAGCGCTTAAACTGTTTAAATATTTGGTTCATATCTCTTGAAAGCTCTACACCTGTTTAACATGCTTAAATGTTACATCTGATAATTTCCTGGGTTGTAATTCTTTTCCCCCTTAATTATAATAATGCTTTTTTGAAACTAATGCGCATGTAATGTTGGTTAAGATCTTGACCAGTGTGTACATTTTGTATTTTACGAAGCAGTTGTGAGCATGGCTCTCTCTGTGCCATGCTCAGGGATACAAGTTAAAAATGCTTCTTACTAATGTAAATTCTATATATATTTTTTTTAGGTTCTGGTAATTGATGGCCGAGGCCATCTCCTCGGTCGTCTCGCCGCTATTGTGTCCAAGCAAGTGCTGCTGGGTTGGTAACGTTTTCAGAATTTTATAACTTTTTTTTTTAATAGTAAGCAGTCATATCAAACCGTCAGTGATGTCTTTACCTACATTGCTTGAGTTTAGCGACCATGAGAAAACCTTACATGCACTACCATCTGAGACGGTTTCTAAACAATAGTTAATCCTTGGATTTAATATTTATATGTCCAAGATATAATTATGGGGTTTATGGCTATGGTCACATTACAAGTTATGAAGTTTAACCTTCTTTAAATTTTTTTGCATGTGATGTGTGGATGTTGACTTGTCCAACACTCCAAGGCTTCTCCTTAAATTTAATTAAATACTAAAATCAAATAAATGGCTAACTTTCTTGAGCACAGGTACCACTCTGGTTTGGTGACTTCCCATTCATGTTGCATTTTCACTTATTTGGCACACCAGCTTTGATAGATAATGATCGTCAAATTAAAGCCAAATTGGATTTGTCGCTTCTGCCTGGTGATGTGATTATAGCCTTTGATTAGATTGCCTTTCAGGTACATTAAAGTCACAAATTACTTGGCAATCTTGTACTGTTCAGCAAAAAGTCTGAATTTGTGCTGTTATGTTACAGGCCACAAAGTAGTTGTTGTGAGATGTGAGGGCATCAACATCTCTGGCAACTTCTATCGCAATAAACGTGAGTGAATGTTTTTTTAACAAAGGATTTCTTTATCCTGCAACGTCTGTTCAAAGAAAGGATAATTTTAAAGTGCTCATAAGAATAAGAATCGTTTGTTCTTAGCTTAACTCCTGCCGTCCTGTGTCTGTAGTGAAGTACTTGGCTTTCCTGCGTAAGAGGATGAACACAAACCCCTCCCGCGGTCCTTACCACTTCAGAGCTCCCAGCAGGATCTTTTGGAGAACAGTCCGAGGTGAGCATTCGGTCATTTCTTCATAGTCATTTATTCTGCTACCTGGCGAACTGTGATGAGCACTTTTTATCCCGAATCTGAGTCTTTTGATGAGACAACTTTTACGGATCTGACTACTGAGTTCGACCAAATTCAAATATTAATTTGTAAATTGTTCGTGTGCAGAAATGTAACTTGAAATTGTCTGTAATCACACAGGTATGCTTCCCCACAAAACCAAGCGTGGTCAAGCTGCTCTTGAGAGGCTGAAGGTGTTCGATGGCATTCCTCCTCCTTATGACAAGGTAACTTTTTTTTGAACTTCACAATCATTATATATGCGAACATGTCTGTGATGCTAATTTCTATTTACCTACATTGTTTGATTTTCCTCTGAGAACATTGAATCTGACTGAGACATGTTGAGTCTGTTTTAGACCTCATTAGGTACTTAAATATATATATATACTGTGTATATATATATATATATATAATTTAATTGGTCACCTTTTTCCCTCCTGCAGAGGAAGCGTGTGGTGGTGCCAGCAGCATTGAAAATTGTGCGCCTGAAGCCAACTCGCAAGGTAGGACCACTCAGAGTATAGTTCAGCATAACAAAAATTAAACACAGCAAGTCTGTGTTGAAGGCAAATACGGTTTGTACATGGAAAAATAAAAAGCAAGTCTAATGGAATCCTCACATTTTGCAAATGTCCTGTGCATTAGACTTGTGTTAAAGGGCTTTCGAGAGCAATGGACCAGTAGAACTTGTGTTCTGTTGTCACATCTTGGCTTTTGTTACTTTCTCATATTGTTGGTTCCTAGGTTTAGTACTACACAACTTGGATTACACAAAGTAATCTTGGGAATCTTACTTAATGAGTCTTAAATTAAAAAGAGCCAAGTAATGCATACAGTTCACTCTGTACATACATTCATGGCAGACAGTTTCAGCATCAGGCTAGACTCTGTTCATTTTAGTGTATGGGCATTGTGATTTTAATTCATCAGCAGTATTGTTTGCTGTCCGATTTTGTCAGCAATTCCATAGTTTTTAAAGGATTAAAAACTGCTGAATATATTTAATAAACATGGAAATGCTTTTGGAAAATGATAAACTTTTGCTGTCTGGTACAAAGCTATAATTTTTTTAAGCAGGTCTTCACTCTCCAGAAAAGTGAAATTTGCAGAATGTGATTTTGTATTTTCTGCAGAAACAAAATAATTTAGTGTTTGTGTATAACTTGTTTAGCAGGGGGGAAAAGCTGAATTTGAGCAGAATTAAATTTTTCTTTGGAATTCAACCCCTGTCCGAGTGTTGTCGGTGTAGGTTCTCCTCACAACTTTAATTTTAAGTATTTTCCAAAAATATGGAAGTGGTCATATTATTGGTGTCTCTCCTGAGAGATTGTAGCTAGATTTTCATTTTCATGAACCAGACTATTCATAGCTATCTGACTTCAGAAAATATGCATTTTGTATGTGCAGTAGTCTGTTCATTTTTTTTAATTTTATTTTATTATTTTTTTTAAGTAAAACACTTGGATGGGCATGCACATACAGCAAGAGGGCATACATTTTCATGCTGCAAAGTTCCACAAGGCTGCTTTTTTAAAAAAAAATAATAAAAAATTATTTTAATTTTTGAAAGTAGAGGCAATTGCTCATCAGTGATGTTTTATTCCACTGAAGTATTCGAGTTTAACGACCATGAGAATACTTCTCATGCACTACCATCTGAGATGAGCAGCATCACTAATCACTTAAACAGAATAATGAAGCTTATTGTATTAACCCGTCATGTTCTCTCCCTCCCTCCTTCTCTCGGTCAGTTTGCCCTGCTGGGTCGTCTGGCTCACGAGGTTGGCTGGAAGTACCAGGCCATCACAGCCACGCTTGAGGAGCGCCGCAAAGAGAAGGCCAGGATGTTCTACAATAAGAAAAAAGTGCAGATCAAGCTGACCAAACAGGCAGAGAAGAACGTCGAGAACAAGATCGCAAAATACACCGATGTACTGAAACAGTACGGTGTCCTGGTCTAAACTGTTCACCCGGCTAATCTAATAAATGTTTATAGAAACTACAGAGTTGTTTTATTTGGTCCATGTTTTATTTGGATGTCTGAGAGCTTTCCTGAGCGTACTGTAGATTAAAGGCAAATATCCCCCCAGAATTGGTTATTCCTCCCCAAAAAAGTAAATGGCTCTATAAATTATAGTTTCAGATCAACAGGAGGGTGATGCTATTACAACCCCGATGCCTTGGGTTCAATCTTAAGTTTTGGCTTTCAGTTTGGACAGTTACAGAAATTGGGTTCGAGTTCCCTGGTGTTCTCCCAGAGCCACAGAGTTAATGGAGTTTGTTTCATGGTTATTAGCTACATTCCAAATCTCTGTACTGAAGAGGTGAGATGGGATATGTGCATAGCACTATATGCACCTGTGCATTAGTGTGTGGGGTGTCATTTATGATGCATTATTTATCCTCTAATGTTGTCTGCTTTGTGGGAAAAGATATGCTGAAAATATTAGTGGTTGTGTGTTTATTGAAAAATGATTAACCACAGGATGGCATGATGAAGCCTAGGGTTTCTTTAAGAGTTAAGCTTAGTTAAATGTCACACTTTGGCAGAATTATAAAAGCTTGAATCTATGCAGGTGTTCAAATTTCTGGACTTAAGGGTGTATCTGGCCATTGGACAGATTTCTTAGGCTGTGTAAGTTGCATAGCTTGATAAAGTTCCTATTCTATCAACCTTGTTTAGGTGTATTTGGTTTCCATATGATGCATGATTCATTTTTAAAGACTGTCAATACAATGCTTGCAACTAGCAATCTGCAGTTTCCTGATTTCGCCTCCTGAGTGCAGTGTAGTCCAGACTTTCTTGCCACTGTAAATTATACATGAATTATATAGCACACAGCGGAGGAAGGGAATGATAAATTTTGAGATCTTTCAAAACCTACAAGTTAAAGAGCAAAGCAAATTGTATTGGGTGTTCTAAGGATCTAATCTAGCTAATACAAACTCGGTGAATTTGATTTTGTTCATAAATACGTGCAACTAGCTGTTTCTAATCAGAACAGATTAAATGAGTTTAGATCAGTTATTCTGTGGTGATGGTATAAAACCACTGAAACCTATTTAGATTACAAAGTCGTCTTATTAAATTTTCTACAAAAAACTCAGTTTAAGGAAATTGCTTCAGTACATAAAATGTTTATGAAACAATTTCAGTTCGTGTTCAGTTCTTGCTCCAGAGAGGATGCAAAACTTCAGTGAAGAACATATTGTGGTGGTTTTTCGACTGGAATTTGCCATTTGGTTAAACACAAGGTTTCCAGAGTGAGCCGTCAAAGACCGTTTTAAAAGGAACTGCTTAATTTTCAAAAAAGTACATTCTTAAATTTTATGCAGTGCTTCTGAATTATAAACACCCAAAATAGGCACCCTTTCATAAAGTGTTAGAAGTTTTAAGCAACAGTCCCTCTGTACATACATTATTACAATAGAGTGCATGGCTGACTGGTCATTAACCATGTACAAGTTACAGTGGTGTGAAAAACTATTTGCCCCCCTCCTGATTTTTTATTCTTTTGCATGTTTGTCACACAAAATGTTTCT
>JAQQZS010000005.1:5638550-5654493 GCA_030068045.1 Platyallabes tihoni | reverse complement strand
AACATAACAGTAAATGCTTAAAAGATAGATAAAATGCTTAGTGCTTAACTGATGAATAGAATAAGATAGGATAAATTAAAATAAAACAAATAAACACAACAAATTCATAACTGATACGATATGGCTCTTACAAGTATTATCTGGGGACCTTGTGTGATTTAGAAAAAGCCCCGTGCCACGCGACTCTCACTCATCCTAATGGCAGCAGATTCCAACCTATCTGCCAATTTCCATGAGTTTTTGAGCATGTTAAGACCCCCAAAAAGCCCCAAGTGATGGAAAAAATATTCCTTAGGAAAGCAATAGGGCCCATCACACTATATGACGACATGGAGCTGATGTCATAGGGCTTGGACCCTAACAACAGGGCCCTTTCTCTTTCTGCACATTGTATTGTTGTATGGTGTATAGTGATATGACTCAGCACCCAAAATCACTCCAACGCAGCCTTCATTCTTCATGGAAGAAGGCGCACAGGAAACAAAAATCTTGAAAAAATAATATACAACCCTGCCAAATCCTGGCCAAATCACAGACATGCTGCTTCGCAAGGGACTAATATTATCATAGGACCTCGGTGTTCGGCAAAAAATAGTCATTTGCGATAGAATTTTTACTTTACAAGTTGCATACATGGCTGATTCGCACAGGATTAAGATCACAGACAACCTCTGCAATTATTACAAGTGATTACAGGTCCCCAGGTAATACTAATCCCGTGCAAATAGAGCTTAGGATGGGAATCAGCTACACTTATGAAGCAGCTGATTCCCAGCAGCTCTGGATTGCAATGACCAGCAAACATTATAGGTTATATGTAAAGAGTTATATGTAAACAGGCCATGTTATTACCATTCTTAACTTTTAAATGCCCCCAGCATATAGTTAATATGCCCCAGCCCATAATATTTTAATTGATCACATTTTTTGAAAACGTAAACACGTCTACTTACTGTATTTTTTGAATTTCTGCAATTTTTACATTTATTTACTCTGCTATACAGACAAAAATGCAAAACATTTAGCTTTGTTTATGGTGCAAAAAATAAAAAAAAATTTTTTTTTTCATTACAGTTTAATTCAAAATTACTGACTCATGAAACCCATTAATGTGAATAGAATCATATATGGCCGGAATGTGTATCCTTACACCATGACCAAATATAAAAGGGGTGTTCAAGTCAAACCGGGACTTTTGATTGTGCAGAAAAATAGAACACAAAGGAAATTTTTACTCTCATAATTATTTCTCTATATAATCCCCATGCTACACTGATGCAATTATCCCAGCGTTTCACTGGTGCTTGGACACCATCAAGGTAGAAACTTTTCTCAGTATGCCAGAGCCATGGTTGGACTGTTTGCTTCACGTCAGAAATGTGTGTATTGTGATTGCATGTACAGATGCGTCTCTTTCGCAAGCTGGCGACAAGTTATCTGTTGATTTTCAACAATCGGATGTCTTACTCGCTGAATGTTAATGGGAATGACTGCAGTGGACTACGAGCCACCTCGGCTGGGATTGTTATTCATGGATGTCCAGCCTTCTTTAAAATGTTTGCACCACTCAAACCACTTGACACTTTGACACTCCTTAGGTCAAAAGTAAGGCAACTCTTTTTTAAAAGTCTGGTTCATATTCACAATGATGAACTTCACTCCATTGTGTAAGTGACACAGCCACTGTTTAATAACTGCTTGCATAAAATCTGTAGTGAAAGGACATTATATTTTATTTATTGATTTTGTTGGATACAATATTTCGTGAATTTTTGTATCATTCTCATATAACCAGACTTCTCTGATCTGGTATGGAACTCCATTGAAACAACCATCATTCAAATCAACGCTGCAATGCAGAAGTGAATCTGGAGAGTCACATCAGCAAAGATGATGGCTGATGAGGCAAAAAAACTTCCCTTAGAGAAATCTCTCCTGAGTCTGATGTTAAGCCTGAAATGGATGGTTTGACACTAGCTGTGAGTGATATACTGGTGAAAACTTTCCCACATATTTTGACTGAGACAGGATTGAATCCCAGGGTAGTAACACCTTCTGACGCAAAGGGAATTATTGAAATAGTGGTCGATGTCTTAGTCAGAGGAAAAAGCTAAGCAAAATGATGTCCATGCCTGTCCCAGTGGTACCTCGAGCTCCTCGAAAAAGCCTCACTCAGATCTGCAGGGTGCAGCTCCCGCAGTGCTGGTGACTCAGGAGGAACCTTCCAAACAGCTGGCTGATGTTTACAGCTGCACTGAGGAGATCATGTGCCAGCTTGAAACATTACATTTTCATGAAGAGCAGTGCAAGTCTATCTTTTAAAAAAAAATCCACAGTCTAAAGTAGTGTTCATTTAGTCAGCTATTTTCAATTTTAGTCTTAGTCTTAGTCCTGGGATAAATGCCCCTTTTAGTTTTTATTTAGTCAATCTTATCTTTTTTTTTTTTAATTTAGTCAAGTTTTAGTCGACTAAAACTCTGGACATTTTAGTCTAGTTTTAGTCAAAGGAACCTTTAAGTAATTTAGTCTAATTTAAGACTATGTAAGATGAAAATGTAAGATTTTAGCAATAAGATTATTATTAATTACCCCTACAGCCAATCTAGTCCAACCAAACTCATTTTAAAGGTTCTTAACATTTAAAATGTATCTTTTCATTCATGTTTTCAGCTAATTATATTTATTTTTAACCATCACACCAACTGCTGAATGTCCATATTTTTGTAACTTTAAAACAATAGGAGCGGTATGGACAATACAGTGTTTTGAAACTTTTTTTTTTTTAATATCAATTTACACACTTGGACTGTTGTAGAGATAGCTCCTATGTGTCACAATCATTTGCTAACCTATTAGCTTAATGTGCCTGGCAACGGTTTAACTATAAAATAAAATAAAATAAAATACATCAGGACGTAATTATGTGAACATGTGGAAACGTACAGTAATTACCACAAAGAGGCTGTAAAACTGGGTGATTATTATGGGATGCCTTGATGCGTCTCTTCAGGTCTGTGGTCAGCGATTGTGTGCTCACACTGTTTCCCCTCCAATATTACTACACATCTGCTTTTTTTATCCAGTTCAATATGAAGAAAATGGGCCTCTTAATTAATTACTCTTCTCTTTGGCTCGAGTAATACTGCTGTGATGACGAAGAGTTAAAGATGACTGAGCTTGTAACATCTACAAACTACTCCTGATATATTCAATATATAATCAATATATACTGTATATAATCAATATTGCTTGTTGATTTCGTCACTATCACTGTTCATTGATATTCGTGACGTCTCGTCATCGCCTCGTCTTAGGCACAGGAAAAAGGTCGTCAACTGATATTTTTCGTCATTATTTTTGTTTACGAAAATAACACTAGTAGGGAAAATATATATTGTTTTAAGAGCAGAAATGACAGAAAAATTTGTTTCATCACAAGTAGCTCTGCTGTGGGGCATTGGTCCGGGTTCACTTCTTATCCAATGCTCAATCTCCAGCCACTGGATGCATTGTTGGTCCCAAACCAGGTTAAAATGAGAGGGTTCCGTCAGAAAGGGCATCCGGCACAAAACCTGTGCCAAGTGGTGTGTGGATCAGATGGTCCGCTGTGGCGGCCCCTTGACCAAAAGGCTAACATCGCTGAAAGACTAACAACAACAAGTAGCTCTGACATGTTCCTTGATAAAGATGCTTTGGTAGGTAGAAACATTCTACTGGAAAAATCAGTCCCAGACCTTTTAGATAATCCAGTAACCACATTATATGACTCTTGGCCTTATAGAAGCTAATTTGTGTTAAAGGATGGCACTATGGATTATGCTGTGGTTATGATCCTAAAGCAGTTTTATGTAATGATGCAACTGATAGTGGTAGATAGTGCTCTCGCTGGCTTTGCTGAGTGACTGTGTTAAGATTGGAAAAGAGCAATCTTTGAAAAGTCTACATCTGCCATCTGAAAAAATTGTTTTTTTTTTATTTTCAAAAATTCGGTCCAGAAGATTTTGAAGAGAAAAAGGATGAGCTGGTTATTGACCTGTGCACAGAGGATGTTTTAAACAAAACTGTTTACTTGTACAGGAATGCACTGACAGGCACAACTCCATCCACAGATACCAACATACTGACACCAGCTCAATTTCAGACTGTGTAAAGGAGATCATCTTTCAGAAGCTGGAGTCCTGTCTTCATTAATGGCAAAATGGCAGATTTCTCAAAAGGTCATTTCTAAGATATTTCTTGTGAGATTTGGGGTTCTGTTAGCAGAAAAGTGCAGCAGTTTGCAAGCTTTCAGCTAGTTTTGAGAAGTGGCTCATCTTCAGTGAGCCCATTAGTGAGGGCACAGAAGCATTCAGGTCATGGCAGCTTATTCTCTCCTTTGGGTTTTTTCACTGAAATGCAGAATAAGCTGAAGAATTTCTTCTTTTTTTTCCCCCTATTTGTTTTTGGAAGCTCTTGAGAAACCAGATTTCTCAGGGAGTCAGAGAAAGATGACGATGCTGAGTCTAATTTTTAGCATAGATGATGTTCATGAAATAAAAGATGAAAGCAAGGTTTCATTCAAAAGAGAAAACTTCACATGACAGGATGTGATACATGACCAAGTTTCAACAAATCTAACAAATCAAACCTAGCCGGACATTGTGCCAGAAGTGTTCCTCAGAATCCCTTCTTGAGACGCCAAGACTGAAGATAACGCTGTACATTTCATCCCCATTCTCGTGTGCTTGTTTACACTTTTGCAGAGGAGTCCAGGAAGTGCTTACTTCACTATGTGCTGAAGAAAAGCCCCAAGCACTCACATCAGACAGAGTCTAATCAAGAAGCTTCCTGCGGTACTCCTGCAGTCATTTCAGGCTCTGGTGCAGAACACAAAGCAGATAAAAACATATTGGACAGATCAGCTGGGCCTCCATCTCCAGCATCACTGGGAAATCTTACCATTAGCAATCAGCAGAATCCCTCCAGCTGTTGTTCCCCTCTTTCTATTTTCAAAAGAAGAACAAGAGACATGAGTTTTCTCTTTTATCTTTCTCTCATCTGTACAGTAGCTTTAAAAATGCTAAACAAACTTTAACCAACAGAAAACACAACATTATCTCAACACAGCATTAATTTAAAAAACAACAAATAACTTGAAACACAAAAACATTAACTCGAAATATATCATTAAACCGCAAAACAACAATAACTCAAAATGCATCAATAACTCCAAAAACAGTAATGTGAAACACAACATTGCCTCATTAAATTGAACATTAACTTGTAACACAATATTAACTCAAAACACAACATTAAATTGAAACACAACAATAACTCACATGTTAACTCAAAACACAACTTTAACACAACTGAAAACGCAGCAGTATGTTCAAACACAACAAGAACTCTAAGAACAGTAATCTGAAACACAATGTTACCCAAAATATGGCAACATTAACCCGAAACACACCATTAGGGTAAAACGCAACTACATTAACTCCAAAAACATTAGCATGAAACACAACCTTGCCTCAAACACAACAACATTAAATCAAAACACAAAATTATTATGTTTAAACACAACATTAACAATTAGAAATTTAACAATTAAACATTAACAAAATTAACTTAAAACACAACATTAACTCCAAAATAAAAAAGTAGTGTGAAACACATTACTTCAAACATAACTTTAATTTGAAACAAAACACTAAGTCAAAATACTGTCCATGCCTAACCACAGCATCATAAACACATAACCGTGAAAAACCACCACATTAACTTGTATCTGATTGGACACAGGACATGACTCTCACAGTAAAAACAAATGAAACTATTTTTTCAATCTGTTATTATACAAGCCTAAAAAAAAAAAGAAAAGAAAACAGAATGAGTTATTTTCTTTTGTTCTAAACAGTGAAATGTTTTCCCCTTACTGTGGGAAAAAATAGTGTGTTGTGCATTTTAGGGCCACTGTGTTTCTGCTGACCACAAAAAAGTACCATGTTGATAATTCAGGACAGAGTTTATGCACATTTCACAACTTACTTATCATTGCAAAGGCCAGTTTCTACATCTTGAAAACTCTTCTTAATATCCTTTTATAATTTTTATAAAATACAAATTAAACAAATGGCTGCACAGATTTTCTGACCACAGCAATCAGTCCACTTGTTCCATCTAGGAAGACCTTCACAGGAGTAAGTCTAAAACACTGCAATAAAACACTAAACTGAATTTTTTCCAAATGCATAGTGACCTCCTTCATGCCAGAGAAAAGTCACATTTCATTCACATACAACTAATAACACGGTCACAGCAGGTGGCAAAATTCCCGCTTCACAAACTACACATCACTGTTGTTAGGTAATGCAACACCATGCAGAAATGTAGTGAAGTAAAAGTACATATATTCGCTATACTTTTAAGTGGAGTAAAAGTAAAACATATCCTCTTATAAAACAGGGACTCCGAGTGGCGCAGTGGTAAAGTGCTCGCCCTATCGAGAGATCGCTGGTTCGAACCCCGGGTGATGCTGTAACCTCTCACAGCCGGAGGTCTAGAGAGAGCTAAATTGGCCGAGCCAAACTGTGCTCCCACATTAACCACGGCTCTACGGCCAATCAGGGGCGTCTGTGAGCTCGCGCATGCGGAAGGAGCGGCTAGCGCTTTCCTCCAAGTGTGTTACTCCGCCCCTAACGGTGCGTGAGCGAGAAGTTCGAAAAGTTGCGGTCGGCTGATGTAATGCGGTTCGGAGGAAACACGTGATAGTCTTCGCTGAGTGGTAGTAGTATCCTTAATGTGGGAGCCCTCTAGTGACGGGGAGGAATTGGCCGCGACTAAATTAGGGAGAAAAATCGGAAAAAATCCCCCCCCTCCAAAAAAAAAAAAACTACTGAAGTAAAGTATAGATACTTGACATATGTACTTAAGTCCACTCTCTAACCCCGTAGATTAATAATTAATAATTAAAAATCTGGTTTTATCTGAAGTTTAACCTGGATGTAAGTAGACGATAAGTTTTACAATTTGAAATAAAAGGAAAAGTTCCAAATGCACAGATACTCAGGTGGTTTCTCTTAATTTAGAGGAGCAGCAGGTCTATTCAGAGACTCTTCTGGAGCATCTGGTTCCTCGCCCTGCCATGGAGAGTAATCCCAGCAATCCTGCAGGGGGACTTTATGAAATGTGCTGTTCTGAGAAAAAAAAGCACTCTTTCCACATATAACAGCATTTCCAGTTAATTTTTTTCTTTTATACTATGTTTACTATAAAATAAAATACTAACGAGTAACAATAACTTAAAATTTTCGAACAACAAAAAAACTAGCGCTTGTTTGCAATTCCTTTATGGTACGAATTGAGGTGAAGTAGGATAGGAGTCCAGACATTTCTTTAATGTAGAAAAATTTTATCATTATATCCAACATGAAATCCATACAAAATATAAGAACTTGGGCTATGGCTAACATACATTCTAATGTTAAACACAGAGTAACAAAAAACATAAGCAAAACACATCAGTGTACACACAGAATCACAACAACAGGGTGAACAGAACAGTGACAACAAAAGATGCAAGACAAGAACCAAACTAAAACAATTAATCTAATATTGCAAGGTGAAAATAATTAGGAACATGTGACTGGAAACTGAAGTCCAGAACCAAAGTCAATGTGAGACACAAAAATTCCACAAAAGACAAAATCTATAGGGGAAAAAACCATGACAATGTCTAGAAGCTAAAAAAAAATATTTGCAGATACCCTTATTCAGATTGACTTTTTCTCCCTCATTATATACCTGAGCAGTTGAAGGTCAAGGGCCTTGCTCAAGAGCCCAACAATGGTACCTTAGTGGTGGTGGGGTTTGACCCTGGGACCTTCTGACCAATAAGCCACTGAGATACCCCTGGCCCTAATTACAGAACGAGTGTATTCATACTAAAACTTTAAAACTGTTCTAAAAAAGAAAAAAACCTTTTTAGATTTATCAACTCCAACATTTCCTCTAACTGTGTTCCTATAAAATCCAAGCGAATCACTCTTGCTTCTTAGAATTGAAATGGAATCAATTTGTCTAGCTATTCCTTAAGCGTTATTGCTATTGCTAGCGACACACAAAGGTCTATCACCACAAATGACTGTCCTATACTCTCCCTGTCAGCCTTCAAACATGGGATGAAGAGCATAGGAGACAGGGGGAAAGTGATGGATTTGCTGCATGGACTTCATGATGACACTGGCTGCGGGGAATGGAATGAGGTCCATGAGCAAATATTCACCTCTGCGCTTCCGCATACTTTGGATGAGCCATTAGGGACATGGTCGAGTCCTTCAAAGGGATAAAGGCATTTAATAAAACATAGAAAAAGACAGAAGAAGGGGATGTGGAAGAGTTCATGGCCCCGGGCTGTAATTCATTTCTGTCCGCAAGCAGTGAACTGGTGGACAATCCCATCAATACCATCAATGGTACACGTCTTAGAAAGGACCGGATCTCGACTCTCGATTTTTGCCTGCTTTGTGCAGTTAACATGCCTGTCAGGATTTCTCACATGAGATGCGCATGTATACAAAATGTTTCAACAGACAGCTTCGTTTAGACATGAGAGATGAAGACAGTTAGAGGAGAAAGAGTCAGGGATCAGTCATGGGTAGAGAGGTGTGTTTTCAAGGATGCATGTAACATGCTAACATCACACACACCCTGGTGTGCTGGATTTTAAAATAAATGTAAATTCTAACATAATACTACAGCTCCATTTAACGCTAGTACAGTGAGTAATTATGTTTGTTTAAGTGCAGTTTCTTGCTTAAGCTTCTTCTTAGCCAATCCCACATCTTTAAGAAAATATACTCGAACTAGAGGACACTCCATTGTAATCAGTCATCATAGCGATGTCAAAACTGCCCGGTCGCTCATGATATCGTCCACAGCACGTGTACATGGAATTGGAACGGACCGTGGAAGTGGAGCTGCAGCAAAACCCGAAACAGTATTGGATTTAAACTCTATAGCGTCCGTGTGTAAGCTGAGCATTTTCCAGGAGCAGCTATAACAAGTCTAAGCGTCCTACCGACACTGCAACCTAGTCTAAGGAATAAAGAAGTGAAAAGTCCACAAAGGAAAGAGAATAATGGGGTGAAATGTGTTATTTAGTGAAGCCAGACTCAGGAAAAGGTCAAACTATACAAGCTATAGTGTCTGGAAGAGAACACACAACATGCATTTGACCAGTCGATTCTCTGCCCACACAGAACAACAAACTGGGGTATGTATAGGGCTTAAGACAGACAGCTGCACAGGATGTGTGTGTGAGTGTGTGTGTGTGTGTGAGTGAGTGTGTTACCCAAATATTTCATCATATAGTCTCTGTATTTGAGGCTCCTCTTAGCACTGATTAAAACCTGCTACCCGCTCTTGTCTTTGATAATAAGGTTTGACCATATGACCAAAGTCTCTCTCTCTCTCTCTCTCTCTCTCTCTCTCTCTCTTCATTATTTTCTGTTACTTCTCTCTTTCCTTATTCCTACTTTCTTTCCTGTCTGTGTATTCAGGCCACATTTTCAACCCCCCTCCCCCTCCCCTAGGTCACCAACTGTTAGGAATACATAAAATCGATATAAAAAAGTTTCTAAAAGAAAAACTAAAATAAGAAGAGAATTAATTAGAAAAAAAATAATTACACTGATCATATAAATAGACAATGCAAGAAAACAGAAAAATGTATTATGCATATCAAAACCAATCAAAAACCAGCAAAACATTAATACATGACCAATATATTTATATTGCTCTCAATTTGCCTTCCTTCCCCTAATATCTAAAATTTCTCTCCATTTCCTTACAATATATTCATGATCCCAATCTCTCTCTCTCTCTCTCTCTCTCTCTCTCTCTCTCTCAGTTCAGTTCAGTTCATTTCAGTGCTTTATTGATAAGAATTTAAAAAAAATTACATAGTTGTCAAAGCAATTATAGAGGGTAGAATACAAGGTAAATACCATTTAACACCATATATAAACATTATAAACATATTAAATATGAAAGAAAAACATTGAGGAATTTCTCTCTATCTCGTACACCTCATAATGTGAACACTATTTTTAAAATGCACATTTTCTTTTCTTTTCACTTTCATTATAAAACAGGCAAATTAATAATCATTCCATAACCCTAAATGCAAAGCACAACCCTCATCACATGACCTGTCATACGGTGCACATCCCCAACCGCAGGACTTCTTCTCACCCTCTGTGTATCATTATTCTGCTTTTAACTCCCCTCCGCTTGGATATCTGACCTGGACCTGCCACAATTTTGAATTAGCTTTGCTCCATAAGAAATGTCTGCATAGTGTGTTTCTAAAAACCCCATGCATTCTTCCAATTTGTATGTCTAAGATGGTGCTTTGATGATTTTCCTGACCACTCACTTTTTAAGTCATGACTGCAAATAAGATTAAAAAAAAAATAAATCCTGGGAGGCCGGCATTTCAGACATGAAGCAGGCAGTCTGATCATCCAGCAAACTGAGAAAACCTTGATGGTATCCAAGAACTAGTGTAACACTGGGATAAGTGCATTAGTGTAGCAGGGGATTATATAGAGAAATAAAGGTAGTTATTACTCTCATAACAGCTACATACCTAATTATGCATAATTGTTTGGCTTAATATAATTTTCACTGATGAGTTTTTATGAATGGGAAACATAGTTATGACCAAAACGTTTTTTTTGAACCAGGCTGGTAACATGTTTGTTTCTGTTACAAAGTTAGACATCGTAACATGGGGTTCTATGGGGGTTGATTCAGTTTTTCGCACTTCCGTGTCTCATTTTCACTCCTTTGGTGGCATGCAGAGGCAAAAGTACAAAAACTGTGTTACAGTCCAAAAATAGTGGCCCTGACTGTATAATTTCATACAGGTTGCAATCAGAAACCTCTGTTGTGCCTAGATGACAAATACTTGATTTGAGAGTAGCTTAGTGACCTCAGCAAAGCAGGTCTAGCTTTCAATTTGCCCACACACACACACACACACACACACACACACACACACACACACACACACACACACACACTCTGAAATATGAAAATGAAGAGGAATTCATCAGCAAATTTAAGTTCATAAAGTTCAATTGTTCCATCAAGTAATCTCTGGTTCTCTAAAGTTTCTTTAAAGTTTTAAAGTGTCAGAATGTTCCTGTCTTCGTTCCTCTTTTCCGCAGAGACGCTTCCTATTTAAAGAAGCGGCACCTTTTCTAAAAGGCCACCAGAGAATTAGAAGCCCAGAGGGACCTGTTTACAGATGAAGAAAAAGTACACCGGGATGTAAAATAGAAGAAAAGTTTTCTTTAAATTCAGCACAGAAAATGCAAATTATTACATTTCCACCAGCACAAATATTCAAAAGAAGAAAAAGTAAGAGTATAATGTTATTGCAAAGCAGAAAGGAGGAAATATAGGATAAGAAAATGTTGGCGGCCCTCAGTTCAGCCCAGTTTTGATTTATAAGAAAGTGAAACTGGAGTGGAAGTCTTATTTACAGTAGAAGAACTGCCCACTCGGCAACTTTAACATAAAGGAAAGATAACTGAAAAAGGAAAGCTTTGTACAAAATCCACATTTCAGAGATGAAGACGGTCAGAAGATCCTTAGTTGCCATTTTGTATTCATTTCTTCTTTTTACAGTAGGGATAATGTTATCTAAACAATCCAAATATAAATATGAACAGGATGCATAATGGTTCACAGAACATCTGGTTTATACTCTCACCCGCATGCATACTTTAACGTGGCTTCATTCATGATTTAGAATTTTGTAAAGTGTAGTAAAGTCTCATAATACTAAACTAATAATCAGAAAGTGGAAGAAAGAATAAAGTCCTTAGCTGGGACAGTATTTAGCAGGGGTGAAAGTCGTTATAAATTCTGACTGGTATTATGCAGCCAAAGGGTGATGAGAATAAATAATGGAGGTGCTGGACAGTCCTGTAAATCTTGTAATTTTCTCTTTATGTCTCCACTTATTCTGCTTTAGAATAGCCTCGACAAACTAACAATCCTGTGGTTAAGTCCCAAAAAGTGTTAAATGCAAATGTAGTGCACTATATAGGGTGGACAATCCCTTGTTCCATGCACCCAAAAGTGCCCTTCATCAAGGGTTAAAACGGAATTTATGACTTAGCCTTGTGTTAGATGCTTGTTCACGTGAGTCGTGAACCTGTCGGCATGTTGGCGGAAGCTCATGCTCATGTTAACTACCAGCGAGAAAAACAATTACTAAGGAGACAAAGTGTTGTTTAAGATACGATAACATTATCAGATGTGATTTCTTGTTGAAAGTGCTTCTGTGACTGGTTGTGAATGTAGGTTTTGGCAGGCAGCTGCTCTCCCCTCTTTCCAGGCGTGTGTACCACCACAGAATCTTTAATGATATGCAGTATCACACCGTACCAGCCAACTTCACCTATGGCGTTCAGACACATTGTCTACTTTTTGTTTCTTTAACTAGATGCTTTTAAGGAAAAAAAGAGGATTATACAGTAAATATTCCACCTTGTTCATGTTTATTACGCATGCCGTTGTATTTCAACCACGCCTTCGTGATCACTGATGATGATGTCTTACAAAAGTGTATGAAAAGTATCAGGTCAAATAGACATCAAATCCAGACAGTGTGTCACTCTGTGTAATCACCTGACATGGCTGATATCACTGAGTTCTTTACCTAGCTCATTGTGAAAGCACACACACCATGTAACGTCACTGCTTTCTCTCCCTGTCTGGAAGTCCACACTAAAACATTAAACTGACGGGAATTCAAATAACGTAAGAATAAAAATAAAAATAATGTCTACTGTAATAAAAACAATGACAACAACAACAACAACAACTATATATAGCAAATTCCACTAATAGACATGCTAGACTTGCAGCATAGTTTGTAAACATTGGCAAAGAAATGCAAGTACCCTACATGACCACAAATTCACCACTAAAGTATTTCTATCATATCATGCGTTGTAACTCTAAACTATTAAGAACAATATAATTTACTAACTTTGTAACATAAATATTACCATACATTCAGCTAAATATCACTATAAAATATAATACTGTATAACTTTTTTAGTACTGTAGAGGGAACATATGGGGTAAAGGAAAATGCAGCTTGGGATGGTGAATAGTTACTGTATTTACTCTACAGTACTTATACGAAAGAAAATTGCCCAATTGTACAGGCCAGTCTGGCAGCACTGAGGTTTTGTAAAAGCACAGGTACTCAGGCACTTTTACTTATTAATCTACAGCCGTGGGCTTCAACCCTGAGTCTGTCTGGTCTTTTCTGATTGGTTAAAATGATGGGCCTCGCCAAGAAAAAAAAAAGGAAGGTTTTTGATCAGCCTGGGTCACAGAAACCTTTGACAGAACCTCTTCACATCAAAATATGTTTTTGGGTATTTTATGATGATGATGATGATGATGATGCTTATTATAATTATTATTTAAAAAGTTGTACCCTCTATCTTTAACCCTTTTTTTCCTTTTGTGATTTGTTTTTTAAACAAGTAAAATTTTTGAAATAATTAAAAAAAAAATTATATGAATAAAAAAAACGATAAAGATAAAGTTATAATTATTTAAACATATAAATATGCAGGATTAAAAAATATTACCACATAATAAAAAAAAAAACGTAAGAGAGTAAATAATCTGATGGGGATGACAAAAACAACATATTATTTTGATTTATTATTTTTTAATTTAAATTTTTTCTTTCTTTAAGAGTTTGCCAGGTTTTTACCTTATAGGAAAAGAGCAAAATATATATAGTTTAAAATATAGTTTTTGGTCATGACAAGAAAGAAAGGTTTTTCCTACTTTTTCCTGTAATACACCAAGTCAAATGCTGACTTTTTATGAAATATACTACATGCGTTTTTTTTTTTTTTTTGCAGTGGACTGATTCTTTCTTTTATTTTTTTTAGTCATGCTTTCCATTTCAACTTTTGCTCAGCTGTGACCTGAGGTTTCCAGAATTCCAGAAGAATTTAGATCATGTTACTTGAAAGATGATGAATGAGAGAAACTCAGGCATTTAAGTGTGTAAACTGGGCAGCTTTAAAGAGAAACTTTCTGCTTAATTATTAGTTTTCTCATCTACCCAGAACATCCTTTTGTATTTGTGCAGAAGGAGTATGGGTGCACACCTAGTCCAAGTAAGAGATGAAGGGAAATGGGACAGACACTAAAATAGCTTTTTGTTTTATATGTACAGGCCAGGCACTGTACTGTATATAACCTTCTTACTGTATATCACTTTATATAACATCATCATCTCTATATTACAGCATTACTTTTCTTTTTCAAAGCAATTTCGTTTATTCTAATTTAGAGAAATTATGCACAGCTAATATAATTAAATTTCATAGATTTAATATTAAGTGAAAAAAAAATTCTTTTTCTTTTTTTAAAGGGCTAATTTCATGGAAAACATCATATATATTCATATACAATGGTTAAATTAATTATATGGTTTAACACACACACACACGTTAATCTCTTCATTAATTCAAAGCTTAGGCAACCATCTTTAATAACATGAAAAAAAGAAAAAGTACATGAAATGAGGTTACTATTTCATCCTTTAGGGTATTTTCTTTCATTCCATTTTCCTTTAGCTCTCTTTTTCTCTCATATAACACACACACACACACACACACACACACACACACACAATCTCTCTATTTGTGATTTTCTTTTCTCATTTGCAAGTGCCATCATGGTAATGGTAGTGGCTCCACATCCTTTTTTATTAGTTCTTCTACAGCTTAGCTCATAATTACACACCATCTTATATCAAAACTTACGATTAGGCTGAGGGCTGAGGGTTAGGCAGAAAGTTAGTGATTCTAAATACAGCATACTCTTTCACATGAACTTCTACAATCTGACCATTAGCATGCATATTACACCACTTTCCATCATACAGCCATTCTAACTTCCTCATCTCCTCATCGCGGCTTCTCAGAAACCTGTGAGCGAGAATCAGGCCTCTGTTTTACTGCTAATGCATGCATAATTCCTGGTCAAGTGCTGAAATGTTTCTCTTTTACTTGTCTATTCAAATTTGCTGTAAAAGAAATTGGTTTATTATAGTCTTAGTAGGACCATGTGTTGTAAAAAGTGCTATAAAACATGCACAAATTGTCTTAATCTGTAGAAAAGTGATAAAAGAAAGAATGAGAACACAACAGAAAAATGCGAAAGGAGATTTATTTTAATTCTGGAGTAAATGAGAACTCAGATACTGATGAAGTTGCAACTTGTAATTCCATGCTACAAACCATTTAAATCCACCAAAATCCACTACCTGAACATGAAATTTCAACTCTCCAACCTGGTGTAGACATTGAAACTACCAGTTCCTACTGTTTTTCTCATAGTGGGAAAAAAATATCAAAACTTAGTACAGGTATTTCAGATCCAGATCCAGATAGTATCATTGTGTTACAATGTTGCTACTTTATATTCATTTGATTTGATTTCTCTGTAATAATGCAGCAATTCAACAGAGATTTGCGTAAGATCTGCTGCAGTCCTGTCTCCTACATTCATCCTCTTCACCAACAAAAATAAAGCCAACAAATTCCAGCTATTAATATTATGCATTTTTTTCCTTTTGCAAAATAAAAAGAACTCACATTAAATTTTATATTAAGTTAATATAAATATATAAAACCTTAGCTAGCTAGAAAACACATGTATCATAAAATACATTGCCTGGACAAAGAAAAAAGTCACCATTTCAGAAGGGTCAAATTATTGCACTGCATCAAGCAAAGAAAACAACTAAGGAGATTTACAATTACTGGACCTAAAATCCGGCGGGAGTTGAAGTCACTCAAGAAGCAGCACAAGGAGGCCAGTGAGGGGCAACGTCCGCCCTTGGAGG
>JAQQZS010000005.1:5588509-5613446 GCA_030068045.1 Platyallabes tihoni | reverse complement strand
AACAGTAAAGCATCCTAAGACCATTCATGAGTGGTGTTGCTTCTCAGTCACGGGAGTGGGATCACTCACAATTTTGCCAAAGAACACAAGGAATGGTATAAAAACAATCCTCAAGATGCAGGTGGACAAACAAAACACCACAAATTCTGAAAAAAACTCCAAGCAATGATTATGCAAGAATGGGCTGCGCCCTCAGTCAAGACGTGGCCGAGAAGTTGATTGACAACACGCCGGGGTGAATTGTAGAGGTCTTGAAAAAGACACTGGAAAATTGACTCTTTGCATAAACATAATGTAATTTTCAATAAAAGACTTGACACTTATGAAATGCTTGTAATTATACTTCAGTATTCCACAGTAACATCAGACACAAAGATCTAAAAACACTGAAGCAGCAGACTTCATGAAAATTTATATTGGTGTCATTCTCAGAACTTTTAGCCATGGCTGTACAGTATTTCAATAGATAAATAAAACACTTGAATAAAACACAGATTTTTGTTAGGTTCATGAATGATCAATGGCCATTGAGACAATGAGTTTTTTTTACTGGTTGGTAAATAATGAAGCATTAAAGCAGTTTATGATAACAGACTCAGTGTTTAGGACACAGATGTAAAACCAGTCAGATGTGAAACAGTCCGATCCATAGCAGAATTTATGCTGACTTTTTTTTCACTACCTTAAGGAGAATTTCTGGTTGAACGAATCGAACGCATTGCATGTCGATAGCAGACACAGATTCACACTTTCTAATAGAAGGAAACAACCAAAATACTGGTCCACCTTTCTCCTGTCCGTGGTTCCTTATCATAATACACTGCATATTTTTACATTAAAATAGTGTCATTTTAATTACTTATTATCCTGCAGCTTTCATCTAATCCCGCATGTAAAGATGCACAGAAACAATTTTTGTTATTCACTCAGATGCTCCTAGAAGATTGGGGATTTTTTTTTTTTTTTTTTAACACTGTAAAAGGCTCTAATCTGAGATGCTGGTTGTTAATTGGTGATTTCTGAGGCTGGTGACTCTAAATGAACTTCTCCTCTGCAGCAGAGGTCAGTTCTGGTCTTGCTTTACTGGGAAGGTCTTCATGACAGTTTCATCATCATGATGCTTGAAGGGTTTTATAAATGCATTTAACACAATACTGTTCGTGCAAGAACTGTTCCAGAACAGCTGACATTCATGTCTTAAAATAACAACTTGACTGTTCCTGTTACTTAGTTACCTGATGTCATGTGTGTTATTTCACAGTTTTGAAAAAATGCAGTATTGTTCAAGAATGTAGAAAATAAATACAAACCTGTGTCCAAGCTTTTGACTGGTACTGTAAATGAAAACACAAAAATAATAAAAACATAGCAACAAATTTTGAAATACAACAGCAAATTTGAAAACACATCAGGAAAACACAACATCAAAAGCAAAAACAAAAGGACAACCCAAATTTGACAAGACAAAACACAAAAACAAAAAACAAAAAAAACACAATGACATCAACTCAAAACAGAAAGGGTAGGTCCTGACTGAAATGTTTATGGTGTTTACTTATTACTACAATATTTTGTAATTGCTTGCACATTAAAATGAATCCATGCAGAATACAGTAGCTTCATACTCTTAACTTGTGTAAATGCTTTATACAAAGGCACCAAAGGTATAAATAAACACATGTTCTTTGCACTTTGTTTAACATTTTGCACCACAAAATTATGTTTCAAAACTTTTATCTTACATTAGACACTTAATACAAAGGAATCATTAGGAAAGCTCTTCCATCCAAAATGCAAAACCTATGTAATACTGGCAACACACCCATTTACACACACAGACCTGAAAACACTTGTCTGGTCAACCCAGGGGAAATATCACCTTGTGTGCCGCCATTAGTTTGCAATGGGTTCTCAAACCCCATGTAATAGTATGTCCCTACAGTACTGCACACATAATCGCATTTCTAGATGCACTACACAATGCAGTTGTACAGGACAGACCAGAGCAGCCTACATTTGTTGTCATCTTGACTAATGTTAGTTTCACCAGGCTGGTCCAACACTGGATCACCAACCACAGTAATTTCACAGTTCAGTACTCACCCTCTTACTCCACATTTCTCAATCCAATTGAGGAATTCTTTTCATCTCAGCATTGGAACATGTATGACTGCTAACCCCATCTTCAAGTAACTGGGGGGCAGTCTGGGGTTGGATACAACACATTAGGAGATATTTTCCCTGTTGTCTATCCAGGGAAGACATAACTTGTGATGTGGATGTGTTGTGGCCAACAGAAGTCAGGCTTCATAAACCATCTGCCCCATCCCTTACAATCCCTTATAATTTGTGTGTCCATGAGTTTATAGTAACCTGTATGGTGTACTGTAAGTGTATGTATGTAAGTAAATTTTGCTACAAAATTTTTTAAAAAGGGATGATTAGGTTTTGATTGCAACGTTTCATTTTGACAAAGAAGTGAGATCTTTATCTCTTAATGTTGTGTCTTATTTGGCTTGTGTGCACAGTTTTGACAAAATGATTCACATTCTGTAACAAGTGTGTAAGCAGTCGCAAAAAAAAACTCTATACAAACAAAAAAGAACTACTGTATAACAACACTTGCTATCTCTCTATCAAGAGTATGTAGTTGTTTTTAAGGTAAACTAGTTTATGGTCATATTGACAGATTGCAGTTCTTGACTGACAGGAGTGAAATCTGATGTGAACTGTAGACCATCTGTCTCCAGATTCAATGTGTTGTGTGTTTGGAGACCATGATTGTTAAGAGTCATTATTTAAGTTATCATGGACGTTCTGTGAGCTCGAACAATTATCCTCTGGATTCTCTCATCTCCAAGCTGCTTTCGAAAACAGAACCGTTCGCTGTATGTTTATTGTTTTTGCTTAATTCTGTTATGTGTAAAATTTCCCATGAGATTTTCTAACAAAAACTCACCTAAACTTCAATCCATGGAAAAACCAGTGTACCAATTCTAAAGTCATCCAAGTGCACAGGATAACCATATACAGTACAAACACAGAATGCTTGTGGTTGTGTATTTTTGTTCAGGTGCATGCATAATTTAGTGGCATAATAAAAGAGAGTAGTTTTCATGTGCTTGCAGCAAGAAATTTTTTAATGCTTTAAGATTTGCAAAGTTATTCCAACTCTTAGCTGTTTTGTTTTTGAAGGAGGTTTAGTCAAAGCCCTAAAGCTTTCTTGAGGGTCAAAGATGCTTTGAAATACAAAATTGCCTTGTGGTTTGAAATTGATCAATAATAGTAAAAATAAATCATTTATATATATAAACTGACTAATCGTTCCTAAAATCAATGATTTTATCTGAAGTTTGCTCCAATATATGAAGTTAGAAATATTTTACCATCTACTGTATATTATACAAATGTAGGATTTTTAAATGTAAAAGGAAAAAAGTTAGCTGGAAAAGTGAGAAAAATTTTATTTTTTCAAACCTATTTATTTTGCTCAATAGAAGTGGAGCACGGATACAGAATTGATATTCATAAAGATAGCGCATTCATAGGAGGACTGCAAACTGATCCTCTGTCTCGTTCTCTGTGCTTAAAGCAGATGTTCAGAATGAAGCTGAGACTCCTGCAAGGCTGCAAACACCCCAAGAACCAAACATACTAGTGAAACCGAGCTTAGTGAGCTGCCTTATTAGTGCTTACTGAGGCTTAGGATTGCCTCTAGTGTGTGTGTGTGTGTGTGTGTGTGTGTGTCTGTGCGAGCATGTATGTGCGTGCCAGTGCGGAATGAGAGAGAAAAACAAGACATCAAAACTACTATATAAAAGTGTATAAAAATTTTATCTAGCTGTATTGAGGTAAAGTGAGTCAAATAAGAAATAGAAAAAGCTTTTAAATCACATTATAGAGTATAAATATAGTTTCTATTTAATGCTATTGATTCTTGATCATGATTGGTTGAGTCATTTTCTGTTAAAGCAGCTCCGAGAGCAGAGGTTTACAAAGTACATAAATCTTGTACTTGAGTAAAAGTAGAGATATCCCAGGTAAAATATTACTTAATTAAAAGTTGTATTAGAAGTCCTTCATTTACATTTCTACTTGAGGAATAAGCATTAAAGTACTCACCTTCAAATTTACTTAAGTATCAAAAGTAGAGCTTACTGTATATTTGCAAGTCATAGTAAAAGTCTCTCTCTCTCTCTCTCTTTCTCTCTCTCTCTGTCCAGACTATGACTGTCCTGTTTTCCTTTCTGTCTGAATCCATCTCTTCATGATCAAGCTTATTACGGAGGGAAGGCAAATGACACAGTTATACTGTATATAATAGTCAGCGGGTGGTGATACTGTAGTACCGCTTTAAATGCTGGTTATGTAACGCAACATCATACACAAATATAATTCAATACAAATACCGATATTTGTTGTACGATGTAGTGGAGTAATAATAAAAAGGATGCACTAATAAAACTACTCCATACAGATCTGTGAACTGTATTAAGTACAGTAACTAAGTAAATGTACTTGGCTGCTGTGATGGCAGGGCAGCACCTCACTCCACCATGGGACACATGGGAGGAGCAGGGCACCTTAACTGGCAGTGCATTATCATCCACCATCCTGATGTCATCAGCACCCTATAAAAGGACCGCTGAATGCCAGTCCTGTGGGTATTACATTCCTGGTGCATGACTCATGGATTTGCTCTCTCTGCTCTCTTTCTGAGTGTTCCAGAGATTCCACAAAATGGGGGAAATCGCCAAGAAGGGATCCTTTCTGAACGCTCAAATGCCTCCTCAGATTCCTCATATTCAGCCTCTTCTACCTCTGAAAATTCAAGGATTGCATCCTTTGCACCAGCTCACCCAATCCTCACTTCACCACACTTTTTCACAGAGTTATTCATCCCATCCCTTTTTAATGTACGTATGTCATATGGTTATATAGATGACATGCATGTACAGTATGCATATATACATTTTTAAAAAGAATTTTAGACAAAATCTTTGACAAAATAGCAGTCTAGTGTCTGTGCAACAATCAGAGGTAGTTCTAAAACTTTTCAAAACATCCATTTTGTATGCTTTCTCCCTAACAAGCATTTAAAAAACTAGTAATTTTTAGAAAGAAAAGTAGCAATGAGCTACTATAACATATGCAAGATACATAAAAGGCTCAGTTCAGACTTAGACTTAATGTTTGCATAAATTTTCTTGGATAAGAAATCATTCAAAGGTAAAGATTAGGCATGTGTGTCAATGTCATAAATGTGTAGTTAAATTAAAAATCTTTTTCTTATAAATTTTATGAGACCGATTTAGCATCACTATCGTTATGCATGGTCCATGAATGTACTGGCTTTACTGTTGAATAACATATGCTTTGGAAACAAGCCTTTACTTCCTTTGTTTAAAGTTTTCCAAGAAAGTCAGCCAACTCTACCCACACTGCCTTGGGCACTGCCTTGAAAAGAAAGCGTGTGTTATTAGCTCTGGCTGCTTGTTTGCATCAAAATATGTACTCATGTGAATAAGCCTGAGGCCAAAAAAAATAGAGGAGCATTCCCTCTTTCCCCAGAGACAAGATAAACCAATGCAGAATCCCGCTATATAAAGCATGCGTCTGTGTGTGCAGTAAACATGTAGATCAAGAATTTGAATTTCGAACATTATAAGTGTGGGTATGTTTATAATTATGGGTGGAGCTATAGCATATAACTGTGACTCAACTTGCTGTTGAATTGCTTTAGTATAAGCGATCAGAATGTTTTGATTAATTTGCTATAACAATAAGTTTATATGAACAAACACCTCGAAACAGTCAGAAGAAAATCAAAAGAGACATAGAGTATTCCTGTGTCATCTGGGAATAAAAAATTGCAATGATGTGATAACGTGGTCATTCAGTACATTCAGGTCGTCAGCTGACTTAATTTTAATGCCACATAATGTTGCTGAGTCTAGACCTGAGCAACTGAAGCAACCCCAGATCATAACACTGTCTCCAGAGGCTTGTACAGTGGACGCTATGCATCGCTTTATGTACTTCCCGTCTTACCCTGATGCACCCATCACTCTTAAATCATCAGTAACCACATTACATTTGACAGCATTTGACAGACGCCCTTATCAAGAGCGACTTACATTTTTATTTCATTATAAATCTGAGAGTGTTAAGGGCCTTGCTCAAGGGCCCAACAGGGACACCTTGGTGGTCATGTAGTTAGAACATGAGACCTTCTGACTCGTAGTCCAATGCCTTAACCAATGAGCTACCCCTGACCGCATGACCCTTTCACATCATTCTAAAGTCCAATATTTATGCTCCCAATTGTAATAAATAATCTCATCACCAAGAGGTTTTCTTCAGGACGCACAGCTGTGTAGTCCCAGTACTGTGAGTTCTCATCACATTGTGTGTGTATGGAAATGCTCTTGCTTTCCCTATTAAACATAGCTCAGATTTCTACTATTTTTTTTTAAATATATATATTCCAACTACTGTAGGTTTCTTCTGTAAAGTTGACAGTTCAACACTATCCTTTCAGGTGTTAATAATGTGTTGGGCAATTCTTAACTCATTTAAATGCTTTTAAACCTCATAAGTTGTTTTCTTTGCTTGATGAAAGATAATACATTTAACCTTCTGAAATGGCCGTTTCTTTTGGTAGGGAAAATATAAAATGTTTAAAAAGGTTATTTTGGAACATCTGTAATCCCACCAGGGACCGTGGAGGCCAATAATGACCATTGTATTTATTCCCATTTTTACAACCGTGGTAGATCCTCCAGTCAACATTCACACACTATGGGCAATAAGTGAAGGCCAATTAGCCTAATCTGCATGTCTTTGGCCTGTGGGAGGAAACCCGTGAACCCAGAGTAAACCCACCAAGCATGGCGAGAACATGCAAACTCCATGCACACAGACTCTGAGGCGGGACTTGAACCCGGAGGTGCAAGGCGACAGTGTTAATCACCAAGCCACCATGCCGCAATATAGATAGATATAGATAGATAGATAGATAGATAGATAGATAGATGATAGATAGATAGATAGATAGATATGTAAAAACATTTTAAAACAACCCAAAATATGCTGTTTCTTAACATTGAATGTTCATAAAACTTTCTTCTAACCCAGAATTGTCAGCTGGACTGGCAGCTTTTCTCACATTACAGTATATGATATCCAGCAGATTTGCTCTCATTCTTCTCATTCATCTGGATTTTCCTCGGTCAGCTAATGATGAGCACAGCTTAGTGTTTGTTCATAGAAATCCCAAATGATTAAATAGCAAAAAAGTCAAATCTGCAGCTCCCGAGCTCCATCTGTTCTCTTCACTCGTACTCTTGTGTGTATGAGTTCTGTGACTGTTGTGTCTGTGTGTGTGTGTGTGTGTGTGTGTGTGTGTGTGTGTATCTTTCAGGATTATAGACTCACAGATACAGTACGTGTGGCTTTGCAGGTGCAGGATCAGATCCTCTCTCTTTTCAACCTGCTCTCACACTCTGGCTCATCGCTTCAATGCCCACAAGTCTAATCGAAATAGAGAGACAGAAAAAGAGAAAGTGAGAGGTGGAGGTAGAGGAGGGATGAGGTTCTGCATGGCTTTTTATTCAAGGTCATTTCTGCGGTTAAGCTTGTAAAATCGATTGTTCGCTGTCAAAATGCTAACATGAAACCACTTAACGTGGAGTGTAAACTCTTCTATTCTTTAAAGATATATCTTCACCTGTGATTGATACAATGTTCAAAAATGCTAAATAATCATTTCCAGTCAGAAAATTTCATCATATGAACAATTGCAGACATTTTGAAATCCATTTATCCAGAGCATTCTGCATACAAAGTCTGTAAGCTGCTACACAAACTCAAGGTATTTATATAATGTAAAAAAAAACGTGTTTAATACCTTTCAATTATATATTTTCTCATTCATTAATATGAACATTAAGGGTACTGTCGTGCTTCTTGACAGAGATAATCGTACTTTTTAAACTACCATGTTTAGATTAAATTAGTAAAATTATAGGATCCACAAGTACCTTTAAAGAGCAATGATTATGCACAATCTACTTTCAAGTCACTTTTTGTCATTCTGATGGCTCTCCAGTGTAAATAAAACACTAGAAAAAAAACATGCTTTTTATCCTTTTTCCATTTTTGTATTGGCTTGGGCTTAAACAAGCTATTAAAATTTGTTCCCTATTGTGACATCATATAAAAACCCTCAGCTCTGCTGTTCTCTAAAGAGGCGTGGCTCAGGAGTAGCTCATTTACATAGACACTGAAACAGTGTGTTTGAGGAGGAGTGAAACAGAGGGAGTCTGACATAGAGATGCTGTACATTATCTTAAAGGTGTTTCAGCTGCAGCATTAAGAGACACACTTTGATGAGCTCTTGGATGGATTTAAAGAAATAATAAGTATGGGACCTTTAAATGTTTTTGTCATTAAATAAGAACATAATCTTAAAGAAGAACTTTTTTTCTCGAATTTTGGGTTAACATATAAAAAGTGTGTAAATAGTACAAAAGTCATTAAATGAATTTAACAGAATGAGCCAACAAACTGTTAATACTTAAATATTGCAATTATTAGGTCTAATGATCCTTTATATACTCTATATGGTCAAAAGTAAATGGGCACCTAACCTTCACTGCAATGTTCTGACCCGTTTCCCTTCACTTCACAATTAAGAGACTCAAACCTGTGCAAGATTGCAACAGTCAGACAGAGAGTCCCAAAGATCTCCATGTGAAATGATCAAAATTAAACAATTACATGCAGAACATGCATAGATATGTTAAAACAAGTTCACCATGAGTAGTAGGGACAACTCTATTTGTCTTTACAAAGGAATGGAAAATCATACAGAGTATATTTTATTTCTCTAAAGTGTGGAGACTTTTGGATCACTCTGCAGTACATGACTCGGATGGTAATGTACACACTTCATTACTTTTATTTATTCATTTATCATTATGAAATTATTATCTACATTTCAGTTTAGGTTTGTTTGTGGATGTAAATAATATGACCTATATACTGTAGCTACAAACACTGTACAGTGAAAGAGGAATTCCTCATCTCGTAGATTATTGTGTGTGCTTTGTGACTTCCAGCTCTGGCTTGTAAATTTCTTAAGAAAGGACATTTGACAAGAGACCACCTATACAAATATACAAACACCAGGTTTTTTTGGGATTTAGTTGTCACTTTGAATTCGAGATAGCATTATTGTGGTGAGCAAGTGACAGGTCAATTTCTGCCATGTGCTTCCTGATTTGAATTTTCCTCATGTATTTACTATAGAGCTTCTAGTACAGAAAATCTCTCTCTCTCTCTCTCTCTCTCTCTCTCTTTTTGTGTCGTCTGTTTTGCTCGAATTATATTCAAGGATTTTTAATGAGGACTTTAAATAACAAAGCCCCTTTTTATCCTGAAATATAATCATTAAATTACTTTAAAAATCACATTACGGTAAATCCCCTGCATACTAACATTCAGGTTATTAACTTTTGAAAATGCGATCGTGCATGTTCAATCTGCTGCAAGTTCAGTACAAGCTCAAGATGTCCGGAAACAAGACGCGCCAACCAATAACAATGGAGACAAAATGAAAATAACTGAGAGAATGGAGCGAGGTGAAAAGACATTGTTCGATCTTTTCACATGAATTGTTCAACCAGCGGCATGATTTTAAAAGAACAAGGACAATATCATGGAACATGTTAGTTTCATACTGTGTATAGCCAATTGTTAGTATCCTAGTACCTTGACAATGTTTGTTGGACTTACAAACAAATTGGCTGAATGAGCTCTCGGGAACGGAACTCGCATTAATGTCTGAATTAATTTAACATCTCATGCTTGAAACCTCATTTTCAGTGAGTATCTATTATTTGGAAGTAGATCTAAAATCAGTTTAACTAAATTTAACAGATTAAAATATGTTAAAAGTAAGACATTAGAAAGTCCTTAGTGCCGCAATCGGTGCTGGACTAACACCAGAAAGATAGTGAAGGACCTCAGGCATCTGAACAATATACTCTTTCCTCTGTTGCCTTCATGGAAGCACTTCTGCTCCCAGAAGGCCAACACAGAGAGAATGAGGAGGAGCGTTTCTTTCCGCTGGGCATCCCGGCCCTGAACACAGATAATGCTCACACAACACCCACACACCCACACACCATCTATGTTACTGACAAAATGCATTTTACCCCTCAGGAATGAATATTTACTCATTGTATATGTTCTATCTACTAAAATACCTCAGCTTGACGTTGCACAATTCGTCACCTATTTCTATTAATATACAATCAGGCCAATACATTTTTAAACAAAAAGAAGTTTTTTTTTTGGCATTTGGCCAACATATGACACCATGTCGAATTTGAAAGAAAACACTTAAGATGTTAATGAGGTCAAGACTTTAATTCAAGGAGTTTGACAGTAGTGTGGCATCTTGAGGAAGTGCAGCCATTTTCATATACAGACCATAAATAATGGAACAAATGGAAGATGAGCAGTTGCATGGCCAGGGGTGGCCTGTTCCCTCATTACTCCATGACTAATCAAGCAGATAATAGGCCTTTTAAAGTGTACATCGGCTTTATATGGTAAATACAGACTTTTCACAGCAAGGTGCAAAACACTGGCAACACTCAAGAACAGACCAGAGGCCAAAAGCCAGAACGGACTGTGGCAGCAAACGAGAGATTCTTTGAACCAATTAAACCAAAATAAACTTTAACCAGAATAATCCCAAGAGAAAAGTATGGAGATGTGAAGGAATAGCTCATGATGCAAACCATAACACATCTTCTGTTGAACATGGTGGAGACAGTGGTACAGTATGGCATAAGCATGTATGGCTGCTAATGGAACTGGGTCATTGGTGTTTATTGTTGACCTGGATGTAGCAGGATGACTTCAGAAGTGTATAAGGCTGTACTCTCTGCTCAGATTCAGCCAAATGCTGCATGCTGATATTGCAGATGGATAATTAACCTTACAAATATACAATATATTGAGTCTCTGACACAAATGACAACAGCGCCAACACCATCAAGAACAACAACACCAGCACTGACAAGAATACCAAAAATGAAAACAATAGCAACATCAACACTGACAAAGCATTACACCACCAACACTGACAAGGGCAACAAATACAACAACAACAAACACAGTGGCAATTAAAATAACTGACAACAACTACAATCACCACCTTATGTTAATATAAAGTTAACAATAATAACAACGATAATATTTGTTCATTGAATAACAATCAGAATGACATCATTAACCCAGGAATTAAGAAAATGAGATGTTACACAAAATGCTTACTTGAATACTGAACATGAATATCATCACATGCAGCAGTTCTTCTCAGTTTGTCCACTCATCAGGAGCTTGTCAGTTTGCAGCAGGATTTTTAGTGACCACTTGTCACATGTGCAAAACCAGTGAGAAAATCTTTTTTTGTGTGTGGGCAGGAATGTGGAGATATTTCTTGCAATCCGACAGGCTAGTTAACAACGTTGTGGACGGTCATCATAAAAAGATCAGGCCTGATACTTTTTATGATGAGCTAGTTTATTTAGTAACATATTTGTTTAAACTAGTCTATAGTTTAATCATAATTATTTAAACAGTTTATTATGTCTAAATAATGTTTATCAAATTTAACCTCTCATGCATCTCTTGCTTGTCTATCTGTCTGTCTGCCTGTCTGTGTACATTCAAATAACTGTATGCTTTCATCCGCCTGTTTGGTCCTTCTTGTACATTCAGTCTTTTATACATTCATTCAGCTATTCATTCAATTATTGGTTGAGCCATATCAGACATTGTTACACTTTTTGTGTGCATCTGTTTGCATGTGATTTGTGTTTGCCCTTATGCAAAGAAAATATATTTCTCTATATATTAACTGTCAATATGTTAAATGATTTAGTGTTTTGATCTACTGGTAAATTAAAAAGATTTTATAATGTTAATATTCCTCATTGCTACACTAACTGATACTAACTAATAATTAACAGAAAAAAAGATATTCATATTCAAAAATATATTCACAATATACAGAATAATATATTGTATTAATGTATTGCAATATATTGAAAAACACAGAAGGAATTGCCATTTTATCACATATTGAGAAATATATTAAAATGCATTAAAATGTATATCTTAATGTATGTAATTTTATATTCAACATATACTTCATATATTAAATTTGAATAAATATATCTATTTCTTTATATATTTTTTACAATTTGCTTATATGTTAATGTAGTTTGAAAAAAAAATATAGGCATTAATCAGAGCACCTCGACAAAGTAAATGTGTGTGTATAATTCTTAAACATGCATAAAGTTTCAATAATGTTTCAATAAAACAATTATAAGTAAAAATATAATGGTTTTTGTCTTCACTGCAATATATATATGGTCCATTCATATATTGCAATATATTAATAAATGCAAGCACTAGTTTCTTATATATGGAAATGTATTATTTAAACATTATATTTCACAATACAGTATATTCGTATTTTTTCCCCGTGAGGGTGTGTACACAGGTCTTTGCATGAGCATGTGTTTGTGCCTATTAACTTCTCCCCAGGGATTACAGTTGAAAATGTTTCTGGCTCATTTTCAGGAAATTTTATGCTGCTTAAGCGCTGTCCCTGACAAATTAGTAAAAAAAAAAAAAAAACGGTAAATGTGTTAAGAATGCATAGATTGTGCTGCGGCTAATGTTCAGTCTGTTAGAGTCTGTGTTGTCAGTATGACTTATAACATTGGAAGACATATTCTATTTCTATGGTTAATTTAATATGCATTTTGTTGATGGCGGAATATGGCCAAAGTGATACAGATCCTGTACTTATACCGTATATACTGATGTGTATGGGGGTGTATGTGTGTGTGCTTGTGTGTCTGTCTAGAGCCTGTTGTACTGTATCAGCCAGTGTTCAGCAGGAAATCCTTCACCGCTGATCTTTAACTCTAACAACCATCATGGATCATGCTTTCTCTGTGTCTCTTTATGTCTCTTATACCATCAGACAAGCACACGTTTTTTAAATCTCTAAGAAAAATCTCTACAGTTTGTTTGGCCAAGATTTGATCTCACACGCTTGAGCTCACACAGCATTTATTGATGACCTGGATGTATAGCAGGAAAACTTCTGAAGTGTATAGGGCTAGACGCTCTGCTCAGATTCAGCCCAATCCTGCAAAACTGATAGATCACAGCTCCATATACAGCGGATGTTTAATGACCTAAAGTATATAGTAAAAGCTACCCAAGGAAAATAAATTTGATAACGTTTGATCTCATACACTACATGAGTGCCTACAGATGAAGCTCTTTTACCTAAAGAGTGGATATAAACGTACATTACTTGGACAAGAATTTGTGGAGACCTGACCATCACACTGCACTGACTTGGAGTTTCCGTTCACTTGAACTAAGAGCCACAACCCTGTTCCAGCAAACAGGAACTGGAACCCTATCGCCCAACATCTGTGCTTGATCTCATTAATGCTCTTTTAGCTGAATGAACACAAATCCCCAAAGCCACTCTTGTGGAAAGCCTTCCCGAAAGACTGGAGCTTATTACAATAGCAAAGCGAGACCAAATTTGGAATGCAAATAAAGTGAACAAAGAAAAACCCACACGCAAATAATCTTCAAGCACACAGACTAACGGAGATGAATAAAAAGTGACAGGTGCATAGAATAATCAAGAGGAGGTGGTACTGGAGAAGGTGAAAAGAAGAAAGCAGAAAGCAGTGTCTTTTTCTCAGTTCACGCTTGTATTTGCTCTTGTAAATGTCTTCCCCTCTGCAGTTCAAATATACTAGCAATACTGTGATCAACTGGGGATATTGATGACCTCAGCAGATAACAGAATACACAATGCTCAACATCAGCACACATGTTTGCAGTCATGCTCATGCAGCTGACTCACAGAGGAGACCTTAATACTGTATATTGACTGTGTATTTACGCTCTCTGGTTTTTTTTCTTCTTCTTCTTCTTCTTTTTTTGCTGCAGCTGGACAGGCCAACCTTCATTCTGTTTACATTAGGAGGTATGAGGAAAGGAAAGTACATTGTAATTCAGCAGACATTTTTAAAGCTGGTTCGAAACTGGGACGATCTTTAGTTAGTTTTTGAAAGTTTTAGAAAACTTCAAAATCTATTGTCCTTAAATTTATTGTGGATAATAATTGTTATTTGGGTTAAACTAAAAATTAAATGCTAGAATTATATATAATAAATAATGTCCCCCCCCCCCCCCAAGTAAAGATTAAAACACTTGTGCATGTGCTGTTATGAGAAAATAATCAATAATGCATTTCTGTCATTATGAATTTGACCATTTTTCTGTGACAGCACAACCTGAAATATTTAATTTCTTCATACCACACTACAATAATATGTATTTTAGGTAATACAATGAGTACAGTACCAGATAACACAATGAGTACCAACACAAATTTGTATTTATTTTATACATTTTATAATAATATTGGATTTTTTCAAACCTATGAAATAATACACATGACATTCAATAATTAAGTAACAATAATAATAACAACAACAATAACATTTAAAACATGAAAGTAAGGAGTTCTGGAACAGTTCAAAAACAGTATTGTGTCGAGTGCATTTGCAAAACCCACCAAGCGCCATGATGATGAAACTGTCTCTCATGAAGACCTTCCCAGGAAATCAAGACCACAACTGATCTCTGCTGCAGAGGAGACGATCATTTAGAGTCACCAGCCTCATAAATCACCAATTAACAACCAGCACCTCAGATTAGAGCCGTTATGAAGGATTTACAGAGCAGAAGTAGCAGATACACATCTCAATATCAACTGTTCAAAGCAGATTATTGTATATTTTTGGACGCCTTCAGGATTATTTTATATTGTAGAAAGAAATAAAAATCTGTAAAGACCATGCAATTAGATGATGTGTCCAAATGTTTGACTGGTAGTGTATGTTTTCTGCATATTTGCATAGATTCATTTAATATTGTGGAAATTAAAAACTATTTCTTGTAATAGCTATAAACCCTTCTTACCTTAAAGTAGTAGTAAACCAGGCGTTTCTCTTTAAAAGAGTTGTATTACTGGAGACTCTTTTCATAAATGCTACATAAACATGTCTCATTTTATTTATTTATTTATTTACATTGCATGTTTTTGGATATTTTTATTAACAGGATTTGAGTATATAGAGAATGGAGATGCCATATCGTCTGAGATGCTGTTATAGAAAATTACTCAACACCTTTGGACCAATCAGAAATTAGAATTTAATAGCACAGTGGTATAAATAAAAAAGATTGTTAGCTGCAATTTTGCCCACGAGATCTATAAAACTTCCAAGAGAGAAATTAATAAAAGATAAAATTTAGCATAGAGGCGCAAAACTGTGTTGTTTAAATAGATTTCCTTTCAATGGCTGATGTTCTAGCATTTTGGACATACAGTACTGTTGAATTTTGGTTAAACTACACTTTCTTCATTCATTTATCTTGAGGAAGAATCTAACCAGAGATCCGGGAGCTGTCAGGCAGTATCACTACCGCTTAAGGAAAAATGTGTTTGTGTGCTGTATACTGTAAGTGTGGGTTGCATGTGTGAAAAGAACGAAAGTGGTTAATGAATGATGATCTGGATAGGGTGTCCTTACTGAAAATAATACTTCTATTTGTCAATGAATATCTGCTTCCATTTAAAGAAACTATTTTTAGTACATGACAGATAACATTGCATGTAAATGCATTGTTAGGAAATATAAAATCTGAAAAGCATTTCTGAATCTTCGTAAAATATTTGTTAATCTAACATATAATGTAAACCAGCCCTTATATTTAATTCTAAGCCTATGAATCAAGGTACATAATAAAGAAGTAAATATCACAGAGTAACAGGGAGTCATGTGCTTGCAAAAGCAGCACCTGCACAGTGAGTCGAGTGAATTGCATGAGACAGAAACAGACCCAGGGCAGCACTGGCACCCTGTGTTCTGTGTACACATTCCTAAAATTGGATTGGGTGTATCTGTGTGTCTGTGTGCTTCCTGTCCTGCTATAGTTAATGATGCCACTTTTTTGTTGTTTTGTTGATGCCTCGTCTCATTGTGCAAGAGTTCAGAAAACCAGCATTGTCAAAAATATACCTTTGGCAGCCACCTGAGAGATAGGTAGCTTCAAACCTTCTAGAATTAAGGTCATCATAGTGCGCACGCATTTCATAATGACATTATCAACTCTGTAATCCCGCTTCAACTTTCACTGCCTGGCTCCAAAAAAGTGTTATTAAAACTTGGAAAAATAGTTGTGAACCTTCAACTTTGGGAAAGGATTGTGTGTGGCAGTGGGCATATAGCCAGTGCCTCTTACCGTCTGACAGGAAAAAACAGTAAGGCAGTGGTGGCTCAATCGGTTAAGGCTGTGGCTGGGTTACTGATTGGAGGGTCGGAGGTTTGAGCCCCAGCACTGCGAAGTTACTGCTGTTGAGCCCTTAAGCAAGGTCCTTAACCCTATCTGCTCCAGGGGTGCTGTATCCTGGCTGTCTCTGCACTCTGACCCCAGCTTCCTAACTGGGATATAGGGAAAAATCATTTCACTAAGTTACATGTAATAATTAGTGGAATCATTATTATTTATTATTATTAAAAAGGAAGGACACAGCGCGTGCTCAGCACCATGGACAGCTCCACCAAGGGCAACGGAGGGGGCGGAGTGATTTAACTCAACAAGGCTGGCAACAGATTATAGGTCACCATCCTGCAGTCATCTGTGGCCTATAATAGGGCAGCGAAAGCTCAGTACGGTAAGTAGGATGTACACAGCATATAGCTCATACCTGTCTCCTGTGCCCAGGGCATCCACTCCCCCAGCTGTGACTCATATATTTTTGTTGTTACTTTCAAGTGCACATTTTTTTGCTACATTGAGAAGTGGAAAATAAAAAGAACTGTAGGTTATCGCACTGCACTGCTGTCTCCTGGATCTGTGTCCCACTCACTGCCCACTTACAATGTGTTTTAGAAAAAATCATGAATGACCATCATTGGAGATCACTTAAACTGTTGGTGAAGTTGTATCACAAAAAATGGACAGTAGAACAGAGCTACAGTATGTTTAACAGGGAAAATAAAAAATTTCTCCATTGGATTAGGACTAAATAGCTGTGTGTTCCTGAGAAACTCTCTTGTTAGTGAGACTAAATGTGTCCTGTAATCAAAGCTAAAGGTGGTCGAATTAAATATTCGACTTTTTTTTGTAATCAGGCTTTGTATCTTAGAATATACAGGTGGATTTAATTCAAATATAAAACAAGATCTCGGAGGCCAGATAATGTGTTCAATCTGGCTCTTAACTTAGTCTGCGATTAACTTTTTGTCTGCTTCTCCTCCCCTGACCATGGGGCAGGGTGTTGACCATTCCAATGGGTCTCTATTAGCACATAATGCAGTTCCCATTGTTTTCACTAGGTGCAATAATAATAATAATAATAATAATAATAAAAAAACTAACAAAAATAATATAACTACATCGAGCTATAATAACTATATGTGACATTCAAGTAAAACTGGGACTTTTTTCATGAGTGTTTTAAGGGTAAAAAAATATTTTATTTCTCTATATAATCCACTGCTACACTAATACACTTATCCCAGTGTTTCACTAGTACTTGGATACCATCAAGGCAGAAAATTTTCTCAGTACCATCCCTAATCCATGATCAGACTGCCTGCTTCACGTCTGAAACTCTGGCCTCCCAAGAACTCATTTAACATGTGGAAATGGCTTGGAGCGAGGGGATGTGGCAATAACTCAGCCAGTCCCTGTAATTTTCCGAGATCATCATTCATGGACGTATAGGCTTTTTTAACACCATTCAAATATTTTACTGTGGCTAAGACTTTCATCACCGTACTGTGCCTGAGGTATTCTGTAAATGTCTTTAGGATTCACGCATCCATCAACCAGAAATTTCATCACAAGTCCTACAGTAGTTTGACTTGAACGCCCCTCACATTAAGTATTGATGGGAATTTAAAATGTATAGAGTTGAGAATGGGAACTTTATGAAGATTAACATTAAATATAATTTGAATGCATTAAACGATGATATTCTTTTCAATATATTTCATGTGATTATTATTTTTTTTTTGTTAAATTTCACTGCACCTGTTTTTCTGTAAATACCGCATGCACTTAAAAAAAAAAAACGCATGTCTTTACACATCTACTATATCGTCTTTTTACTGTTATTTTGCTTTTGTTTTTTCTCCTCACTGCTTCCCACTGCTGATTCTTTTAAATTACTCTGCTGCTTGCGAGGCCACCATTTTAAATAGAAATTAGTTTCTAATGATCTGACTGGTTAAATTAAACGTTAAATAAAACAGCAGTCACATAAACATATATACTGTACACACACACACACACACATCACCATCTTTAATCTATTTGGGAAGCTGCAAATGTGTGGCTTCTAAGCCACAGATCTGTGAGAGCGGCACTTCAGGGACCAACAGATCGATATTTGCTGTGTATCAGTACAGCACTGAATCTGTCTCTCAGTCAGGAATGCTGGTGAGTCAGTAATGCAATAAAGCCTTTTTCTTTTCACAGAGAGATAGTTAAAGGATAAACTGCAGAAATAAGTTTTTTTTGTTTTGTTTCCTGTATTCTGAGCTGATCTTATGTGCAGCACATTGTTTAGCTGATCCCAAGCACTTGCAGATGCTGAAAACTTTGTTTAGCTAAACCCGGGCATTTTCTTTGCCACTTTGCTTACAGTAGCTGATCTTCATCATTTTGTTTAGATGATCTTAAGCATTTTGTTGGCTGATCCTGAGCACTTTGCTTAGCTGATCTAAAGCCATTTGTTTAGTTGATCCTGAATAACTTATTTAGCCAATCTTGAGGTCTTTGCCTAGCTGATCTTGGACTCTTTTTTTCCCGCTGATCCTGGGCCCTTTGCTTTACTCGTTTACCTGATCCGAGGCATTTTGTTTGGCTGATCCCGACACTGTGTTTAGCCAATCCTGAGCACTTTGTTTAACCGATTCTGCGCAATTTTTGACAACTTAGTTTAGCTGATCCTGCTCCTGTAGTTTAGCTGATCCCAAGCTCCTTATTTAACCAATACTGAACACTTTTTCTAAACTTGTATATATTATTTAAGCTGGACTTCTGCTCTTAATTTAAATATATTTAGCTATTTTCAAACTGGTTCATCATAAATGCTACGTTCAATTTATTATAGCCTAATGACTTTTTGCTATATAGAGAGAGTATAAGAGAGAGGGAGAGAGAGAGAAAGAGCGAGCAAACATATTCAGATGTTTAGAAGCTGATGTGCTTGTAATGTTCTGTATCGGAGCACATACTTAATTCAGTTTGAAATACTGGAACATGAAACACTTTGGCCTTGCATCAGCACGTGCAAGTGTAACAACCCTAAGCACTGTAGGTACTCTTGGGATACATCGGTATCGCAGCACGGTGCTCTGTTTCTAATTCAATTCACATTCACACTCTCCCGTTAGCTGAGCTGAATTCTCAATCCACTGCAGGTGAAAGGTTGTGCAAGTAAATCTGCAGAGAGTAAACAAACACATTGTTCAATGTACCCAGTGCAACTCTGAAGCACAGAACCAGATGCACGAGAGAGAGAGAGAGAGAGAGAGAGAGAAGTCACAGTTATGAGCATTCATTTAGGCTAACTCATGATAACATGATGTTAACCAGGACAGAGATGTTCCTCCCGAGCTTCAGTTATTCCACAACTGTTTCATTTTCAGCTCAAGTACATGACAGATGTAATAACTGAGTTTAGTAATTCCCTGCAACTGATCATGCCTTTATAAAACTTGTTATATTTGTGACCTCAACAAAACTTCAACCTTTTTTGTTGGTCAGTGCTGTCTCTCTCGCCTCATTTCCACTTTGTGGGTGGTTTATAACACAAGGATGGTGTGATGCAATTGTCATACCATTATTATATTATATTATGCCACATCAACTTAACAATTAATTATTTATATCAAAGAGTATATACCAGAGTATATATATGATAGTATATACCAGTAAACTAATGCCAGGATCATAGGCACCCAAGGCTCACCCATCTCTGTGGGGACCGAAGGCCCCCATGCTAGCCATGAGAGAAAGGCACCAGGACACCCTGTGCATCACTGCCTGAAGGACTCACTCACTCACTCAGTCACTCATCATCTATACTGCTTTATCCTGTATACAGGGAGCCTGAATCTCAGGAGACTTGGGGCACAATGGAGGATTCAGCCTGGACAGGGTGCCAATCCATCGCAGGGCATGCACACGTACACACTCACACATTCATTCACACACAATGGACAATTTGGGGAACGCCAATTCGTCTAATCTGCATGTCTTTGGACTGTGGGAGGAAACTGGAGTACTCAGAAGAAACCCACTCCGTGATCACAGACATGACATGGTGCAAGGTGAAAGTGTACTAAGCCACAGTGCCGCCTCCACCAAGGATCTTCTTATGGAATGTCACAATATTTATTTCCTCCCAGAGTCAATTTCTCAAAGATGATGGTTCACAACTATTCTACAGATTTATGAATTATTTTATTTTATTTTATTTTATTAATTTGCTTGATGCAGGCTTGTAATGTGATCCTTCTGAAATTGTTGTCTCAACCACAGGATATGTCTTCTGACATGGATTGAGAAGCAATTCACTGCATCAGTTAAGGTTAAGTTGTTCCCAGCTGAACCATATTAATCACTGCAGTAATTATCCAACTTAACTATTTGCTTGGTTAAATCCAGGTGTTGACTTTTTTCTGGCAGGACTTCATACGTATTATTCCTCTCTCGAAGCAGATCTCTTTTTCACCTATGAAATTAAGTATTCACGCTTATAACTGAGCGTGTGTAGTATCACACTTTTTTTTTTCTAGAAATCTTACAGTAAAATGTTTACCTTGAGCCTCAGCTGAAAGCTTCTTGACCTAATTTTCATTGGTGCAATACTATACATTTTAATACTTAATGTATAATAATACACACCGATTTTTTTGCCGTTTTATGTAACGTTTTATTATTATCTCTCTCTTTAGGAGGTATGTTACAACCTATGTATGTTCCTCCCACTTGCATCTCAGTAAAAGAGCACTTGAGCTTGGAACACTCCCACACTTTTCACTGCAACATTGCAGGGTCATAGCCCGTGTGCTAACATGGACAGATCAATAATCCTGCCTTGTTCTCAGCTTTGCTTTACTGACATCGAGAAAGACGTGATCCTTTAGACCAGGGGTTTTATACACACACACACACACACACACACACACACACACACCAGCTACTTGAATAAAGCTATTTCTCAAAGTGGAAATCAGCTTTTATTTATCTCTTAACAATGGCTCTAAAGGAGAAGACAGCAATAATCTACCTGAATTTTGTTTCCTATTAAATCTAGTCTTCAGGTCCATGCATATTTCTGTTGTTTCAGGCTACATGGCATCTATATTTAATGTAGGTACATAATTCACTCAGTGCATTTCTTATCTTGGGCTTGTATCAAAAAAAGAGACAGAAGGCTGTGTGGAAACTTGCCATGGGACACCTTGCAGGATTCAACACCCACGTACGAATTTATAAAGCCAGTGAAAGATAAAAGCCACTACATGAACTATACATGAACTAAACAGCCTAGCAAAGAGAATCTGCAGGCTCGTAAAAAAATTGACCATTAAAACATTTAAGGAAATTCACACAGTAACTCACTGTATGTTTTGTTAATGATAATCCAAAAATCATGTTCATTCTTCATTCAGTGTTTGCAGTCACGTGACAGATGTTGGCATTCTCTCACCCTGACGTATCAGGTTTATAGCCTCCAGGATTCAGCATTGAAGCTACCGCAGTATTGAACATATTCAATGCAGGCGTGTAGTTTTAACCCTTAATAGGGTGAAAAACCACATTTGGTGACTCACAAGTTTTTTAAAATAAGTATTTTTGACATTGTTATGTGTAAACTAGCTTAAGTAGTATTAAAATAGTATCTCAGTAAACATTTTAGCTTCAGTTTAGCTTTTTTAAATTAATATCTATTGGTGCAGGTGTTTCTTTACATTGAGCAAGTAGATTATTAGTAGCTTATTGTAAAGTACATTATTAAATCAGACACAAAACTGGTCATAGCATCGCTTTTACTCAACGTGTTTGGCTGGAGAGACATAAATGCAGACAGGAAATTATTTCTGAGACTGGTTTGGGGTCCTCCAATGTAAGGATATCAATAAAAAAGCAAACAGACAAAACGTTTCTTTTATTTATAAGGATAAATGTGACTGATAAATGTGTTAAAATATTTTTTCATATATACACCTTTTAGAAAATGTATTACCCCAGACAGGTGAGGATCCATATGCGGTAACTTCAGTGACCTTGATTTGCAGCAAAAAATTACAAGAATAAAAGTGTTGGGTTTAAAAGAAAGAAGAGTGTCTGAAATCAGTTTGAATTTAGGAGAAGAAGAGGTATTTTTTTAAGAAGAGTTATTTATCGCTTGTTGTGTCCGCTGCACCTTGATACATTTATCGGTCCGGGCCCGATCGACTGGGAGAGACAAACAAACAAACACACGCAGACATGATTCTTGAAGATCTCTGTTTATTCTCAGCAAAGAGAGCACTTTTAAAGCGGTGCTGTTTCCTAAAAGAACCAGACTATAACATGTCAGTCATAGAGAGACCCAGAGACAGACAGGTGATTGGAAATACATTTGCATTCTTCTGGTTAAGCAAAAGAGTTCTAGCGGACAAGAGCGGTTTGGATGAGTCGTGGGAGAATTTTTGTATTTCCCAGTATTTCCATAAATGCCCTTTAAAGCAATGCATTTTTTTTTCAAGTAAACCCAAAAGAGTGTGAACACAAATTTGGACAAACGGCAGTCTGACAGATTAATTCCATCTCCGAAACACTACCTGAATAGTGATCATTTTACATTCCTAGACATGGGATTTGTATTTGATTAACAATAAAAAAAATAACAGGTCTAGCATCTTTCTACTGTATCAATTGTACACAGGAATAAAAATATCAAAGAGGAAACAATTAAAACAGCATATATCAGATATAGCCATGTTAACTCCAGGTTAGATGTACTGTATAAATTATTGTTTTTTTTTTCCCTTCGTTTCTCTGATAGGAAACTTATGATTTTATTGACATCAGGTTAGCAATTCCATTGAATGAATAAAATGGTGGCGGTACAGAAAACAGGCCGCTGAAAGTGAATCAAGGCCAAGCAGTGATGCCAACTGCAGACAGGATAAACCATGTAGGTGAGAGATAAGACATCGCACCGAGACAGTGAAAATGCGAATATGAAAAGACAAACTAATTAAAGCTTAACACACAACAGGTGTGCACAATCAGTTAACACACAAATTACAAGACAGAAACAAAAGCACAATACAAAACCAACTCAACTCAAAACCAAAGACAAAGGAGGGAAATCTGGCACATGCTCGAAATGGGGACAAAATCCTTTAATAAAAAGGGTCATTGAAATTTCTTCCTGATTTAAGCTCCAGGGTTTTGTCAAACCTGCCTACTGTTTGATAATAATCTTACTAATTTTGTAATATCATTTTCCCCCCTAATTCCTTATAATTCAAGATTCAAGATTCAAGATTCAAAGAACTTTATTAATCCCAGAGGGAAATTGCTTATGCCCGGTTACAGGTTCTAATGAGGATTCATCCAACCTTGAAGGATATATTGTAGTTCATCCTGAACCTGAAATGGACTTAACTGAGATTATGTCATGAATCTAAGAGGGCTATTCCAATCAAATGGGATGTTTGATTGTGCAGAATAACAGAACACAATAATGAGAGTTTAAAAACTCCCTTTATTTCTCTATATAATCCCTTCAGTAGTTCTTGGATACCATCAAAGTAGAAAATCTTTTCAGTACGCTGGAGCCATGATCATGATCAGACTGCCTGCTTCACGTCTGAAATGCTGGCCTCCCAGGAATTCCTTTAATGTCCCAAACATGGGGAAATGGCTTGGAGCGAGATCAGAACTGTATGGGGGATGTGGAAATAAATAACTACCAGTCGAGTTCCTGTAATGCGCACATTATGTCTCTTGGTTGGTGACAAAGAATCCATTGGTTTCTTAAATGTTTGCACCATTCAAATGATTTGTACACCTTCATTCATGAGAAATGCCATCACAAGTCACAGTTTGACTTGAACATCATACTGTGCAAATCCCAATAATGTATTATGGGTACCAGACAAAATAGTAAAAAGTCTAAGGGGTGAATACTTTTGCAAAGCACTTCATTAAAAGGATTCAGATTCAGGATGAAAAAGAGTCATCAGGAAATGCATGTCAGAGAGCCTTGTTACATCAACTCATTAAGGTAAGTGTTTTTTCTTTCTTTTTCATATCACACATCTGTGTAGAAGTCAGCAGAACCATGTTACACAGCTTGAAGCTGCGGGCCAAATTACTGGCCGGAGAACTGCAGGATTTATTCTGCATGTAATTAACAAAAGCAAATGTTTCCTGTTTAATCTACAGAACAGTAATTTGCTGTAATTGCTACACAGCTACGCTCCCGAGAGATAAGTGGTTTATTTAAACGTTGTTTTGTACGGTACACTGCTTCCTTCTACTACTCCTGCTTAATTAGCTGTACTGAATCATTATTTCATTAGAAATAATCTCACACATTACTTTGCCAACACTGACTGGGCATTCATGGCCACTTTGGACACATTCATGCACACTGCACTATATATTTATATTTTTCATCCATGGACCATTGCACAAATCACTTTAAATAAGACATTTCACGAAGTCA
>JAQQZS010000005.1:5555381-5571946 GCA_030068045.1 Platyallabes tihoni | reverse complement strand
TCAATATCAACTGTTCAAAGGAGATTAATGCATTTTTTGGACGCCTTCAGCATTCCTTTACAATGTAGAAAGAAATACAAATCAGGAACCATCATGGAGTTAGAAAGTGACCCCAAACTTTTGAACGGTTGTGTAAGTCTGTGTTTCCCTCTGGCTCTCCCTTTTAGTTATGCTGCAATAACTATCTGGAGGTGCTGTTGCACTCTGCACAAAATGTACACTTACCATATCCATTATGTGACAATGAGTGTACCGAATTATCTCTCTCTTGCTTTCTCTCTCTCTCTCTCTCTCTCCATTAAACCATCATACTGATCTCTCTCTCTCTCTCTTTTGGTCCTCATCGCATGGTGATGACTCACTGCTGCTGAGGATGGCTCCATATGTTCTGCTAATAGATACAGGACTACTGAGGTTGGTTCCAATTAGAAACCATGAAGATGGCTTTGGACCGAAAACACTTTGACTACAGTAATCTTGACAGTTTAAGGACTGAAAAACATTCCATGAACAGTTTTGTTTCCAAGTCTCCAAAAGTTTACAGTTGGTCACCTTAACAAATGGACTTTATGTTAACTAAAATTAATTTCCTGTTATTCATTTACACTTTTTGACCTTATAGTACACAGTTACCGCGACCCTGAAAACAGGATTAAATGGTAATGACAATGAGTGAGCGTTATAGAAGAAATTTATTTATGCTCTCAATATTCAGTATCATCCAAATGAGGATGAGTTCCCTTTTGAGTCTGGTTCCTTTCAAAGTTACTTCCTCATACTGTATCTTCCCAGAGAGTTTGTCCTTGGCTCCATCACCTCCGGCTTGCTCATTAGGGACACATTCATAAAGCTATGGATTTCTACACTTTTTAACATTCGTCCAAAATATATTTTTTTGTAAAACCGCCTTCACCATCCTGTATTTTAATATTTCGTCTGTCTCCAACTCTGTCTTGCCATTGGTAAGTTCCCTATTGTTCTTCAGTTCAACTTCTTTTCATGTTCTTTTTTTTCTTTATGTCTGTCCTCAACCTAATTCTTAGGCTTTTATTTTCAGTTTTCTGAGTTGTTCCTGCCTTTTCATTCATGTTCGCAGATTTCCTTTATGACCTCTGATACTAAATTGTTTTTTTAGTAGAAATTTGTAATATACATTTCAAAATGTAAAGACATTTTTCAAGACTTTTTTTTTTTTTTTTTTACTTTTAGTGATTCTCTCAAAGTTTTTAGTTCTTGTCATTTTTATGTTCAACATCAGTGAAGTTACCATATTTAATTCCTCGCCCATCTAAGGTAAGGTTTTCAAGAAGGTTTATACAGTATATAAAAATATCTACAAAAGTAAAGACATGGCCGCATGGTGGTGTAGTGGTTAGCACTGTTGGCTTGCACATCCAGGGTCCGGGTTTGATTCCTGCCTTGGGTCTGTGTGTGCAGGTTTCCTCCCACACTCCAAAGGCATGCAGATTATTCCCCAAATTCCCCAAAAGAGTATGTGTGTGTGCCCTGCGATTGATTGTCACTTCTTCCTGGGTGTTCCCCACCTCCTGCTCTAAGTCCAGGCCCCTGTACACAGGATAAAGCAGTGCATGTAGATGATGAGTGAGTGAATAAGCGAGTGAGATAAAAGCATGAAAATTTGCATATTCTACAAATATTAGTTTTTTCATGAGTTACTATACTGGCACCTGCAACAAATACCACAGAAAGTTAGCAAATGTGGTTCTTCATCCGATATATAGTATGGTGTAATAATAATGATAATAATAATAATAATAACAATATTATTATTGTTATAATTATTGGTTTTGTTGTTGTTACTACTACTACTAATAATAATAATAACAACAACAACAATAGAATAATAATATACATAAGCAGCAGAGCGAACATACTGTTCTACTATGAATTAATAACCTCTTGTTATGGTTTGTTTAACCATCTCCTATGTACAAAATTCAGTTTGTCTTCACTTTACATGCTGTAGTTTTCATTCAGACCCAAAAGGCAAAAAGAAAGTTTAGTTATTACCCACTCTGTGAGCCAAATATAAAATATGCATTATCCGAACATAGCTGAGGGATTGGTTTTAAATGTACGATAGACGTTAAAACCTGAAATTAAACTTCAGAAAATACTGGGAAAAAATTCCCCAAGAGAGGGAGGTGAGATTGGAATGAACTTCACGATGCACATCAGTATCGACAGAGTTTAACAAATGACAATGAGACTAATAGTCCACTCATCAAGCTTCAGACATGTAGAATCAGCAGGGAAATTTATTAATTTTAATACGCCTCCATGTTCATGCCGTAGCAATAAAGAAGATCAATAAAATAACCTAACAGGGTAAATGAGTCTTACATTGACCACAATCAATATGAAAGATATTTCTGTTTGATTTTGTTATAGCTGTTTTATTTAAACTAGCTTCATCAAATAACCTTTATAGTTTAACCACAACTTTTTCTTTGTAGGAAATTTGTTTATTCATTTTTAATAATAAAAAAAAGATTTTTGAATAACTTATCAGGTTATTAAAAAAAAAATTACAAAAAACAGTGCTGCTTGTTAATGTAGGGTGTGCATGGCTTCACACCATGATGAATCATTGACTCAAATCAGTTCGCTGCTCTTGAGATTCGTGATAAAACTCTGAGTTTGGGGCAAAAGTTTGAAGCTGATTCAGAGCAAAAGTTGTTTCGAGTCTAATACCATGCTGATAGTTCTTGATTTTTATTTCACTTCTTGTTCTTGCTCACTTTCATGCTTCACTGTGCCTGTCAGAGGTATTAGACTCAGAGGTAATAACTTTTAAACTTTAAAAAAAAAAAAAAAATTCTTGTCTTTTCCAATTTTAAGACTTTGCACAATACTGAATTCACGGTTGGAGATTACTTGAATAATTGTACTTTGCTATTAGGGATTATTTAAACATTATTGTGGTTTTCTGATTATTCAGTACATTCAGGTCATTAGCTGTTTATTCCCATCCTGTAAGTTCTCATCACATTGTGTGTTTATGTGGAAATGCATTTACTTTCAGAATGTCAGTACTTTCCCATGTAACTCCACCAAGAATTTAAGTAATTTGATTTTCCAATCATATTTTCTGTGAAGTTGATGGCTCACCGCTATATTTTTATTGGTTTTAATAATTTCTTGGAGAGTTCTTAACCCAATTCCAGTCATTCCAGCAATCCCAGTTGTTTGCTTTGCTTGATGCGGGACAATAATTAGACCCTTCTGAAAAACAGTAACTTCTTGTCCACATGACCATATGGTTGTTTAAGAAAGGTGAAGCTCCTCACTGTATCAGTTTGGCTTAAAAGAATTGTTGCAACTAAACCATTAATGGCTGCATTAATTATCCAATTAAATTAAAGGCTCTTAGTAATTTTTTATATAAATCCAAATGATGACCAGGCAGTGTATATCAAGATATAGTTTCATGTCAATTCATCTTCCGCTTTGATCTCTTTCATTTTTTAATATTTGGATATATTTAAAAGTAGCAAAGATTGTACATTTTCGACTGGATACTTCCATTTATAATTATATTATGATCCATCATACAGTTTACCGTGTATGTGAAATGATATTGCATTTATCTTCAATCATTGTGTGCTTTAGCTGCATTTTTATACTGAATATCTATATTACTGTCATGCATCTATTTATAGTGCAGTGCTTAAGTCTTATTGGTAACAAAGTCTCATTAATTGTCCATAGCAGCACTATATTACTGTTGAGGCGTCATGGTGGCGTAGTGGTTAGCACTGTGACCTTACACCTTCAGTGGCGAGCGTCGATTCCTGCAGGAATGGCTAATTGGCATTTCCAAATTGCCTGTACTGTGTGTGTGTGAGTCTATACAGTACATGTGTGTATGCTTGTGTGTACCCTGAGTCCTCTGGGATAGGCTCCAGGTTTACCGTGACCCTGTACAGGATAAGCGATATAGAGAAGGAGAGACACTATTACTACTCTGAGCTTGACATTAATGCACTCATTCTAAGAGTTTATCTGTTCAAAAGTATCATGTAATGACATGGTTTCCGATGAATAGTTAGGAAAAAATTAAGGAGTCTCCAGTTTCACAAGAAATTTTTAAGGACAGAGAAATGACAAGGACTGTTTTATTTATTATTACTTCAAGTAAGACTTCTGAATATTAAAACTCCATTTCCATGAAACAAATCTGACTACTATCGGCTTGTTCGGATAACGATTCACCTTATTCACAGTCCCCGCATGTTTTTTCAAACCAGTAGGCTACTATGAATCTTGATTCTGGTTTTTGATTGCCCTAATTAAACAGGTTCTGCACTTCCATTAACCTGCTCCCGTTTCATTTCCACTTCTTTCTTCTTAAAAACCTTTAAAGACCCAGTAACTAGTAATTCATTTGTCCCACCTATTAAAAATAGATTTCTTACATTCAAATTATTCCCACAATGAGGTCTTTGTGTACCTACAGTACCTAAACCTTAAGAGAGATCCCATTAAAAATAAACTCCTGTTTGGAGTACACAGGGGAACTGAGGCGTTTCTTTATTAGACAGAAGAAGAAGAAGAAGAAAACAAGGCCAGAAAATAAGCTCCCCTTTTTATGCATGTGTATGTGGGAACTTGTAGATAGAGAAATAAAGGTGAGTAAGAAAGAGAGGAAATAGATTTGGCTGGTGCAGGGTAGTGGTTTGCTCTTGGATAGTTTAGATAATTTTTTTCAGTGTGTTTATAAGATACTTCAAAATGGATTTTGTAGAGTGAGATGAATTCATTTAAATTTCTAATTTTCAAAAACATTCACTCTGTCCAAAGCCACTCGAAGCCTTTTCCACTGACCGTTTTCACACACGCACACTGACACATCCATAATTTTGTTATTTTGTTGATATGGAAATGTGATGATACAGTACTGATATAAATCATTCATTTAATCCATTTCTCTGCTTTTTTCCCTTTTTGCTCCATTTTTTCACACAATGTACAGAAAGTGCTGCTTTCACATTACATGCAACACTGTCGACCCCCCGAAAATCTCAGGGATTACGTTTCTAGAGCACCTGCAAATTGTGAAAAACCACTAATTACGTATGTGGTCAAAAATTTTTTTATTTCATTAGTTTCATTTCAGACTCAAGCTTAATAGATTATCCTTAAATAATATTATAAAAATATTATAAAAATAATAATAATGTAAAGGTAAACCCGTATACTGTACAGTACTGTACTGCTGTGTCTCCCTCAGTGCTAGAATGTAAAATACAGATGTTACCCCCATATGTACTGTGATTTATGCAAGGGTGTTTTCTTTGGTATAAGTACTGTAGGGTAAATACAGTAATAATTCACCATCACAAGCCACATTTCCTACAGTTGCTTTGTGTTCTCTCTACAATATGAAAAGAAATTATACAGTATTATATTTTATATGGAAATTTTAAAATACATTTTCATCTACATTGTCATAAGTTAGTTTTACATTTACTGTATGTAGACTTGAGTTAATTTATCTATTTAATCCTAATTGTTTCATAGAAGGCAGCAGAGCGGTGAAGTGGTTAGCACTGTGGCTTCACACCTCCATGGTTGAGGGTTCGATTCTGACCTCAGGTCTGTGTGCATGGAGTTTGCATGTTCTCCCCATGCTTGGTGGGTTTCTTCCAGGTACTCTAGTTTCCTCACACAGTCCAAAGACATACAGGTTAAAATAACTGGTGTTCCCCAATTGCCCATAGTGTGACCCCTGCAATGGATTGGCACCCCATTCAGGTTGTACCCCACCTCACGACCAAAGTCTCCTGAGATGGAGGGCTCCAGGTCCTGCGACCCTGTATATAGGATAAACAGTATACTGTAGACGATGAAACATATTAAGCCTGAACCTTGTTTTTTTAAACCTGTTTTTCATTCTACAGAATGTCACAAATCTCCAAACATAGGAGTAACAAATACTTTTTTAGCAAAATGACTTCCAAGATTTTCCAGACTCAGTTCATATTGTACTTTTTTTTGTTTATTTGTTTTCAAAAATCCTAGAAGAATGTCTTTGATAAAAGAAGAACGTAATGAAATTATTCTCATGGCTGCATTGGGAAGCTGTCGCAAGATGTGTGACAGACTTTCACACCATCAACACGATTTCATATGTATCAGAGCTGTTTTTCATTTATTTGAGCCGCATGCATACGTTTTACATAGCTTAAAAGAAATAATAGCATTCATGATATTTCTTTTTCTTTTGTTGGTGGATCATTGGGGTTAATATATGTTCGTCCAGGCAGTACGGTGGTGCAGTGTTTAGAGTTGATGCTTTAAGGTTGTAAAGTGAAGTCAGGAATGAAGGATGCTTTCTGCTTAGGGAACAGAGGGTTAGGAGTCACACTATGAGGTGTCTACATTTTACAGCAAGGCATTCTAAAATGGATGGTCCATGGAGGAGAGAGACACTGGAATTGTTTCTGCACAGGATGACTAATCTTCCACCACACCCACATCTACAGGGTTTTTCTAGGTTACTGTAGCCAGGAGAACATGCTTCATTTAGCATGGAGAAAAGTCCTGGTTTGATGCCATGTTTCAAGCAATTGCCTGAAAAAAAATAATTTACTTGCCAAACTTACTTGTCCTGCGGACTTATTAAAAACAAATGAAATCAACAGGGATTTGGACATTTATCAACATTTTATTTATAACACATACGTAACAAGTCCCTAGCAAGCAGCCCATGCAAAGCTGCTACCATGTTCAATTTTTAACATTAACAACTACAGAACCATGCTTCTGAGAAAGCAAGTTGGTAATTCCTAGGTGGGAGATGGAAAAACTGGGTGAAGTAGAAAAAAAATATATCATGATAAAATCTGCCATGGTGAAGGGTCTGTGCTGGAGTTTGCATGTTTTCCCTGTGCTTGATGGGTTTCCTCAGGATACTCTGGTTCCTCCCAAAGTTCAAAAATAGCCTAATTGACATTTTCAAATTGCCTGTAGTTTGTGAGTGAGATTGTAAGTATGTGCATTTTGATGGATTGGGACTCCAGGGTGTACCACACCTAGTGCCCAGAGTCGCCTGGGATAGGCCCCAGGCCTCCAATGACCTTGTAGACAGAATAAGCAGTATAGAGAATGAATGAGATAGTGAGTGATTGATATTGATAATTATTACAATATACTCTATATGAACATTTCATAACACATAATAGAACAGTTTTCTTTTCCTAAGAATATTTCTGAATAAGGCAGAATGTATAAACCAAATGGTTATTACTGTTTACAATATTTAACAGTAATAATAATAATAATAATAATAGTAATAATAATAATATATTGTATATTATGTTTAGTTTTTTTCTGCAAAAAAAAATCTACATGTAGGAATCCTTCTTTCTCTAGAAGGAATGAGAATCACAGGGATCACCTAATAAGATATTATCACGAAACCTACTGTGTGTTTTGATTCTATATTGCAATTTTCTAAGTAAAAAATCATACATTTATAAATATGTAGATTCTATATTGTGTTTTAAAACTGTTCTCACAATTTAAATGCTTCGGTCATGTTAAAAGTTATAATTGTAAACCTTTATACCTCTAAGCTTTATGTATTTAAACAATACAAAATAACTTCATATATGTATGAGTATTAAGTTTTACTTGAATGAAACAAAAAAGCTTAGATAGTTTAGAGATCGCCACCTGTAGGATTATAGAAGAACCATGATGTTTCACCACTTTAAATGCAAACATACACTATATACATAAATATATTTTTTTAACGTATGCATGCGAGTTTAGTGTTACAGTATATTGGCATCAAGACTTTAGTCACTAAATAAGTTAGAGGTTATCTTGTTAAATAAGGGGCAACCCTAGGTTTTAAAAAATTGTTTAAAGCTGTTTAAATCCACTTTTCTACTTTTCCCACTTTGACCATCTCATGTGTTTCACAGTTGAACTTCCATTGGAAGACACTTTTTTTCTCCAAATTCGATTCCCGTCTCTGTGTACATGGATTTTGTATGTTCTCCCCGTACTTGGTGGGTACCTCTGGGTACTTCGGTTTTCTCCCACAGTCCAAAGAAATGAAAATTAGGCTAATTGGTGTCCTCAACTTGCTCATAGTGTGTGAGTGTGATTATGTGTACCCTGCGATGGATTGACACCCTGCCCTCCTGGGATAGGCTCCAGGCCCCCCGCGACCCTGAATACTGGAAAAAGTGATATAGAGAATGAGTGAGTGAGTGAAAATGACTAGTATTATAAGGGACAGGTGTCAACCCTACTTTTATAAACTACCGTTCAAAAGTTTGTGGTCACTTTCTAACTCCATGATGGTTCCTGATTTTTATTTCTTTCTACGTTGTAAAGGAATGCTGAAGGCGTCCAAAAAATGCATTAATCTCCTTTGAACAGTTGATATTGAGATGTGTCTGTGTTTGATGGCTGGCTACAGTAACAACAATTGAATGCACATTTATACAACGTTGTGTTCACAAGTCAGATTTAAAACATGCAGTAAAACCTAAAATTGCCATATGGCAACCTGACCTGTCATAATTAAAAAACAGTTACCTCACCATCTGCACACAATTTCTGCTGCTGCTCTGTCTGCATGTTTAATTTTCTTAGCACTTAAAATTCACTTGGAACTGAATTAGTAAATTTATTTGCCCCAGTCTGAATCTTAGTTGCCCCATTAATAGCATTAATGTCTATTCCAGGAGAAGCAAGTGAAGGCAATCTCTTTATCGAGAACATGGTCATGGATGACACAGTGACTTATTTCAAACTGATTGTGCATGTGAAAGCTCAATATGACCATTTTTAAAAAGTCTTCCAAAGACTTAAATCATCCACTAGGTGGATTGATCATGAGAAATTGTTCCTGGGTGCAACTGATGGTTTTCCCATTCAGGCTGTGTCCTCACCTCATGTCCAGAATTAGGTTCTGAATCCACTTCAAAGTAATCCACTGCTAGTGAAGATGATGTTCTGTTTGAGTTTGGAGTTCCTTATCAGTGCAGGGAATATGACGTCTCTATTCATCAGTAGATAGACATCAAGAAGAGAGCACTTATTATGTACATAAATGACTGACTGGGCATGCAGCACATTTTGGAGCTTGTTCGTTTTAGCCAATGAGAGCAAGCCAGGATTTACACCTATCTGTCTTGGTTAGGGTGACACAGGGCCTTACAGTATTTGAAAGTGATTTTGTATTTCAAAACTTAATATTAGTGACCATTAGGCGCTTGGGAAAAGTCTGGAAAAGACTGAAATAGTCGAGTAGGCGGAATGACTATGGAATGCCTGTATTCTCACCTCATGTCCAGTTTTCCAGCATTAAGCTCCGAATCCACTACCAAGTAACTTTTGAAGATGAAGATGAACAGTTTGGAGCAAACTCCAAACATCATATCAATGCAGGGAATATGATGTCTTCTCATCAAAAACAGAGCACTTCTTGATGATGTGTATTATTACATGAATGACTGGGCATGCAGCACACATCAATCATCTGTCTTGGTCAAACCATATTAAAGCAAGTTCTCCTGTCACGTAAACATGGAGAAGGATGTGTCTGTTCCTATTATCTCTTTTTGTTACATTCATTGTAAAGTGCCCTTGAGCTCTGGAAAGGCGCTATAGAAATAAAAATTATTATTATTATTATTATTATTATTATTATTATTGTCCCATCCAGGCTATACCTGTTTTCCAGAATGAACCTGTAAATCCACTTCTAAGCAACTTTTCAAGATGTTCTTCTGTTTGGAGCAAACACATCTTCCTTGTCAGTGCAGGGAATCTGATATGTGCATTAGACAGAGATCAGGAAGAGAGAACATGTGGAACATCTGTCCTGGTTAAAACGCATTACAGCAAACTTCATTAACAAGCTCTCCGGTCGCGTAAACGCGCGTTTGAGGGGAGGGGAGGGGAGGAGGAGGGGAACAAGGAGGAAACAGGGAAACACTGAAACTGTTAATGCTCTCGGATCAGACTGTGCGCGCGCGACCCTGTGTCTGTCCGCAGCGGCTCTGCGCGCGCCGTCAGCCGAGTGCACCTCTCTCTCTCTCTCTCTCTCTCTCTCCTCTCTCCTTAAAGCGACTTTAAGAAGAAGATTCTCTGGTCAGTCCCGTGCGATATTTGTGACACACTCTGTTCGATTCCTCATCTCATCTCATGGACTCGAGCATCACAAGATTCTAAGTCGCTTTTTTGGGGGGGGAGGGGGCGGGGGGGGGATGTGGCGTTTACGCACAGCACTTTGAAAACGTGATGCTGTGGATATTCATCTGAAATGGACTGAGAGCTGAAGTGCACACCGTGATCACACCTGAGCAGATCGAGGCTTCAGTCTGATGGAGTGTGTAAGTGAGTATCATGAGTCGTTATAATAAACAGTTATTATACAGTACTATACTATAGTTACTTAATAACCTGTCAGTGGTTAATGTGTGTGCCTGTTCACGTGCCTGGGATGGATTTAGTCTTTCTCACTAACTCATCACCAAGTAGAAGTATCATCGATATCTATCTAAAGTACTTGGATCCACTTGCAAATTCCACTCATAAAAAAATCTCCTGTAAATAGGCTAGTATTGGACACATTTATACTGTATGAAGAGGCAATTTTTTTTTCATGCAAAGCATATGAAGTCAGTATAAGAAACACTTCAATATTTCCCATGTATTCTAACCCTATCCTGATTTGTGTGCTGCCTTCCAGACTGTATGCCATTCCCAATGCAGCATATCCTTGATAGATTTTTAGCCCAGAACTTTTTTCCTTTTTTTTGGATCAAAATATCCAAAATCCGGTTAAACAACACATTGATAAAATAGTGCATCATAAATTATATAAGTTTTTTTTTATTATTATTATTATTATTATTATTTATAAAAAGGCACCGCAGTGCTTAGAATGCATTTATAAACAGATTAATGTATGCATTACAGTATATGCAGTGCATTTAGACGTTACACTGCAAAAAGCAAAGAAATTCTGCCCAAGTTTAGTTAAAGTTCTTTTTCTTAGTGGGATTTTGATCATCTCTTTGTCAGAATTAATTTCATAACCATTGATACCAATCCCACAGAGCCTGGAGTGACTGATGATTTAATGAATGACTTTCTATAACCCCAGCACACCTGATTCTCCTCAGTTAATTTTAAGGTGTGTTAGAGCAGGAAAAAATCATTGAGTCTGTTCAGCTCCAGTGTTTACTGTTTAACAGATTATTGACAGCAGCAGTGTTTCAGGTCCTGCATCTCGCCTATGCCTCTCTATCGAAAGCCTTGATGTTTAAAGAATGGAAAGTTTCTGCTTGTGACGTTTTTAAATTTTAGATTCTGATTTGTTGAAGTATCGATTAAATTCTATAACAGCAGTTCTGTCGCCATCATCAGCTGTAATTAAAATCACAGTTTTCTATTAATGCAATAGATCTAATGCATTATTGATTTTTATAGTAACAGTTCATTCATAGCGACCTGTATAGCAGACACCCTAGGGCTAAGAATAAACAGATCTTATATAACATATACAAAATGCACAATTATGCGTGCCGTGAAGTTTTCCGATTTCATGGCAGAGATTTGTACTTTGCAGTTTCTCTATAGCATGACAAGCTGCTTTAATTTTTTTTGGTAAAAAAAAAAAAGTGAGGCCAGTAAGGCAACGATTGTTTATAGCTGTAACTACATCCTCATGCGGATGTTCCATGACGTTAAAGTTAACTATAAACAGATAAGAATGCTTAAGGGTTTACAAATTCGCTACAGTATGTTATAAGAGGAACTAAACACTTGATGAAGTGGTGTCTTAGGAAAATAATCAACTTTCAGTGATTACAGGAACTCTTTGCTTTGCATCCAGCATGCTCCATTGTTGATTATTTTTCTACAGCAGCACACGTTACATTTGAAGGGTTGCAGATACTGTAAATGCCATTCTTTAAGAAAGTAAACTGACAGCTGTGCATAATTGTTTATACAGTACATGCCACATTCTGAATTCTAAATCAGATGATTAATTTTTTTAACCAAATAAAACAAAAAACATGATTGATATATTCTGCAGTAATTAAAAAAAACATGATGCTTGTGCCCATTTTTCAGAGGAAACATGAGTGTGCTTCAATGAATTCAATGACATAACAATCACAGAGAAATGTGTATCATATGTGTGTTTGTAATTGTGTATATGTGGTTTGAATGAGGACACTAGGAGTCGGTTCACATGCAGACATTTTTTTTCACAAAAGGACCTTTCACTCACACTTACTGTACTGCACTGGGTAAAAACCAATTTACTTTAATAGAGTGCAGTCAATCTAACTGTCCACCACTATTTCTCATCTTCAAACTTCTCTCTCTATATATACCTCTACTTTGCCCTTGCAGTCCCACAGCCAATAACCTCATGCTCGATAATGGTTGCTCATGTGACACACTGATAAAGCGCCTGGATAATTAGCTGATAGCAGTGTAAAGCACTGTACTTCCCTATCAAGCCAATGGAATTCTCACTAATAAAGTCCCACAGCAGGAGCAGCTTGTGGCCATACCTTTTGGCAAACAAATTTAAGATATGAACGAACCTGAACAAACTTACTACGCACAACAGTTTTTACCCAGAGAACAAAAAGATGTTGTGCCAACACCCATAACACACACAAATGGGCTGCTAAAACATCAAAAGAACATAGTAACTTTATTGTAACTGTATATACCACATTAAAGCTCCTTGATCTTACAAATATGCATATCACCCTTTTATTAAAATCAGACTTTGTAAAAAAAAAATAATAATAATAATTTAAAAATGTTTAAATATCTATTTGGTGTAATTATGATGGTTTCCAGTTGCTGATAATTGCACTCCAACGATAGATTAACAATCTGGTAAGTTGCATACCTAGCTAGCTAACAGCATAAATAAAATTATCTAATCAGATCTTTTTATCCATTCTGTTTGGATAACTTTTTTATAGGAGGCTCTTCGAACTGTTTGATATACAAGGATGCGTTTCCTGCCACCACTGTCACACAGTTCCAGACAAATTGTTCTGACTACTATTACGCCAATATGATTATAGATCATATGTACTGGACAGTTAGTTCTGACCGAGTTATCTGATTGGACCGAGAGGCATTCCACGATGTTCCAGCTGATAATCGTTCTCCAGACAAAACAGGTCTCGTACAATATGACAGCAAAAATCTTCAAATTAAATGATGATAGAAATCAGCTCTTTCAAACACCACCGCTTGGTCCTATCTTACTCTGAGGCGTTCCTTACCTGGATTGTAGACTAATAAAACCACTGAAACGACACGCAGCCAGCATCTTCAGCAAATTCAGACACCCTCTTTTGTGACTCCAACACTTTAACATCTGACCCCGTTTCAGACTACAATTTGAAGCTTGCCCACAAGACTTAGCAGTGGGTTCTTTTCATCAGTGTTTTATCAGCCAATTCCTCACCCATGTACGTCTGTCCACCCGCTCAGCTCAGTGATTCGTGCTTAAAGGTCTCTACACCAAATCTAAACTGAAAAATTCCAGTTTTTCCACCTTCTCCATTGGCTCCCAGGAATGGAAGACTGGTACTTGTTAAGATGGCAATCATTCCCTCTGTCTTTCAAAGGAACTTAAGGTCAATGAAGGCCATCAGATCATCTGCGTGTGCTTTGATCAATATGGTGATGTGTAGTAAAAAAAAAAAAAAAAGGTACAAGCATTTTCCTCTGGGAAATCTATGGAATATTCTGAGATTTGCTTGCACCTTCCTTCATTCTCCAATGTGCGTGATTCCTTCAAAAACAGGGACATCTGGCATGGTTTTCCAGTTGTCTTTTCTTGCTTTCGACTTACAGCCACATGGCCCAGCCAAATATATTCAACATGATGAAAGGATCGTGCTCAGCCAAGATTCTCTGTAGTGATATTTATTTGCATTATATCTCATAAACGCACAGCAGAAACAGATTCTAATGATAGCTCATGTTCGACATCTTCTGTTGGTTCACGTCATCCTAACCTCATGTTGTTTCATTGCTGCAGAGGTACCCCATTGGGCTTGAATTGTTCTGGCTTGACCTGCTAATGCGTCCAGTGTATCCGACACCGGTCTGTTTTTGTTTTGTGAACTCTCTTACATCCCTAATCTGTCAAAGCATCCTGACCTGGGTTTCTATGAATATAGATACCCTGAATTCTATGATTACTCATGTTAACAGTACTGTAGCTGCGTTTAAGTTTTGCTGATATACAGTACATTCGGTTCAAGTCAAACCAGGACTTTTTATTGTGCAGAGTAACCGAACACAGTTATATAATCACACAGTTATATAATCCATATAATCCCCTGATACACTAATGCACTTATTCCAGTGTTTCACTAGTGCTTGGATACCATTAAGGGAGAAAGTTTTCTCAGTACACCAGAGCCATGATCAGACTGCCTGCTTTACGTCTGAAACGCTGGCCACCCAGGAACTCCCTAACTGGTCCAAACATGTGGAAATGGCTTGGTCAGGACTGTACGGGAATGTGGCGATAATTCCCAGGTAAATTCCTGCAATGTGCAACTGGTGTTGGTGAATTATTGCATGTACTGTACAGTTCCTACAGAAAGATGTTTCTCTTGGTTGGTGGCACGTTATCCATTGATTTTCAAGGATGTTCACGGGAACGACTGCAGTGGGCTGCGAGCCACCTTGGACGGGATCATCATTCACGAACGTGCGGCCTTCTTTAAAATGTTTGCACCATTCAAATGGTTTACTGCGGTTAAGAGTCTCATCACAGTACCGTGCTTGAAATCTTGATGTCAATTTACTTTACACCTTCATTCACAAGAAATTTCATCACAAGTCTTGATTTCACTTGAATGGCCCTCGTATACAGATCAGTACATCTATACAAAAAACACTAAAGTAAAAGCTACTCTCAGAGAAAGCAGAGAACGCCAGTGAAGGAAGGTATTGAGAATTCGGAGAGTTTTGTTGTATGTAGCTCCAGCCGTTAAGATTGCCAGACAGTCTGCTCCTCTCCCGGGATATCATCCAGGTCTCTGCTTGAGTAAGCCTGTCCTAACAGTTTTCTTCCTGGAAGTCCTTACAGACTTCTCAGCGATGTAAGTATCCCTTTTACCGACTTTGTCATGTCCAGAAGAGGGCAAAATTTATACACAAATACTTCTGCTTTCGCTTCTGATTTCAAACACTGTTGCGTTATTAGGCGTGTCTTGAAGGAAAGTGACGTGATTACACATAATAGTAAGCAGTTGGCCAAATTCCCGCTTCAAATACTACACATCCAGTTGAACTGGACTATATGCAATTCGCTGTATAAAAGCGCCAACGTTCTTTTTATAGATTACTTACACCCTACTGTTTATTACAGTATATGTGATGCGCACTACGGTTCTTGCACTATCTTGCAACTTACTTTATGCATACTTTATGTACATATATACTTGGCGAATCAAATCCGATTCTGATTCTGATCAATGTGGTTAGGTAACACAATGCCTTGCTAAAAGTAGAAGTAGAGATATTTGCTGTAAATTTGTGTAGAGCAATAGTAAAAAGTGTCCTGTAATAAAACTACTCAAGTAAAGTACAGATACATGCAATATGTACTTATATACAGTTGACGAAGTAACCTCCCCCCTATGGTCATATGCCTACCAGTGCTAAAAACAGAAAGAGTGAGATGATGCTCTGGTGAGAATGGAAGCATCCAGTGATTTCCAATTCATGACACCTTGCACCTTGAGTTTCCACCAGCTTTGCCAGGACCGACAATCTTTCTTTAATCTTTTGTCTAAGGGGTGATTTATATTTTCTAAAGACAAACAGGAGTAAGTCAGCAATATAACCCAATGTATCTGGGGTTATATGATTGCAAATTCATAGGAGCATGCATGTATGATTTTAATTATCAAAACTTTTCCACATCTTTTAAATAAAAATTAAAACCACATTCGCACTGTTTTAAAACTTGAATTCCTTGTGTATATATGAAAGTTGTAATTACAAACACCAGCGTTGCCGAGCCTTTGAGTAAGACTCTTATCTCAAATGGCTCAGTTTTGGGTTAAATTCCGCCTGATGAATAAATGCAAATGCCTGAGATTCGATTAAAATCTCACTTTCTAGTGGATTTGAAACATGAAGAGGAAAAATGCTAAAGAGGCATGAATCAGAAACCACCACGCTCTGTTATGTAAGAGTTATCAGAAGAGAAGCTACAGTCTGGCTGAATTTAGTAGATTTACCGTAGTTAATGTTACACTTGCTTAGTTCAAGCCACTGGTTTCAAAATCTGCTTTATCCTTACCAAGACCTGCATGTTGAACGTGGATCATAACCAAGAATATTATTATTCTGTATTTAAGGATATCATATGTTTAGGGATTCAACATGTTAATACATATATATGGGTGATTTATTTAGGTATAGCAGCATATACAGTCGTGGCCAAAAGTTTTGAGAATGACACAAATATTAGTTTTCACAAAGTTTGCTGCTAAACTGCTTTTAGA
>JAQQZS010000005.1:5535639-5548875 GCA_030068045.1 Platyallabes tihoni | reverse complement strand
GCCCAACAGGGACAACTTGGTGGTTGTGGGATTTGAACCTGGGACCTTCTGAACCGTAGTCCAATGCCTTAACCACTCAGCTACCCCTGACCCCTATTGTGCCATGTTCCTTAAATCATTCCTGAACATTGTTTATCATGTACTGTAGCAATGCACATTATTTGAAAGAGGCCATTGCCATCAGGGAACAGCGTTTCCATGAAGTTGTGTAACTTGGTCAGTAACTATGCTTAGGTAGGTGGTACTGTATGTGTCAAAGTAACATTTACATAAATGGCAGAACCCAAGGTTTCCCAGTAAAACATTGGCCAGGGTATCACACTGCCTCTGCTGCCATGCCTTGTTCCTATAGTGCATTCTGGTGCCATTTCTTCCTCAGTTAAGTGAGGCACATGTGCATCAATGAGTCCTGGCCACCCATAATCCTGTCACTGGTTCACAGGTTTTCCTTTCTTTCAACCACTTTTTGTAGGTCCTAACCACTGCAGACTGGGGACATCCCACAAGAGCTGCAATGACCAAGTCGTCTAGTCATCATAATTTTCTTGTCAAAGTCGCTCAAATCCTTATGCTTGATTTTTGCTGCTTTCAACACATCAACTTCAGGGACAAAATGTTTACTTGCTGCCTAATATATCACACCCATTAGCAGGTGCCACTGTAACAAGATAATCAATGTTATTTACTTCACCTCTCAGTGGTCATAATGTCCTGGCTGATTGGTGTACAGTATCTAGGAGTATGATCTGAAGAGCATGCTCAATCATCTGGTCTGAAGAGCATGCTAAGCATGTTAAAGAAAATAAATTTGCTTGCAAACTTGGATAGATTGTACAAAGTGTTAAAGGAGATGATAATATTGTGACACTTTGGACTGGAAAGGAGGAGACAGGAGAAAGGCTTGCGATGACTTGAATGGGATTTTTCTTTGTCTTTTCTACCTTTGCTTTTAAGCAACGTTATTTCCCCCTGTATTTTGACACACTCTCGTTCCCTTGGCTGTTGTCTCTCTGCTCGTTATTCTTTTCCACTTCTGACTGAAGAGAATACTTGTTAGAGAAATACTACAAGTGTATTTGGTTCTTACCATCACTTTTCCTGGCCCTTTCCTCCATTTACAAACTAGTGCTTGACAACACCCCACCCCACCCCACCTGAAACAGACCACAGAGTCGTCTGGCTGATCTCCAACTTTCCTGCTCCGCAACTGCCATATCATGCATGGCATTGACCTAAGCATCTTGTGTTGTCTCAGTGTGGTGTTCTGTGGGATGAGTGTGACTGTGTAGCTGGAAAATTCAATCTGCAACTTGGTATCAGCTGTAATTTGAGACATTGTGCAAGGTGGGTTTAGATTCACCTCTAGTCTTAGCTCTTCCCTCTCCAGAGCAATAATCAACAAATCCACAGGGCTCATCTCTCTCTATCTTTAATAGAGGTTAAGGTGTCATATCTGACCAGACTCTGGCTCTGTTCAGTCTCTTTCAATCATAGTCAAACTATGAGTTATATCAAACTCTTGTATTAATTGCTCTAATGTGTGGAGTTTTTTTCTCAGGTCAAGAATGTACCAAATTTAACTCTTGTTCTGTAATGGTTCCCATTCATGTTTTTTTTTAATCTAAGATGATACAAGGCATGTGACCATATAGTATTTTAAATAGAAAGAAATCCATGAAGGTTTGTGCGACCTCATATTTTAAATAATAGGGGCTGAGCTGGTGGCAAGGTGGCTTAGTGGTTAGACCTGTTGCCCTACTTCTCTGGGTTTGATTCCCACCTTGGGTCTGTGTACATGGAGTTTGCACATTCTCCATGTTGCTTGGTGGGTTTCCGTTGAGTACTCTGGTTTTCTCCACAGTCCAAAGACATGGAGATTAGGTTTTTCAGGCATTCCCAAATTGGAGGTAGTGTGTGTGGCCTGCGATGAATTGGCGCCCTGTCAATTGGTATACCCCACTACCTGCCCGAATTCTCCTGAGATAAAATCCAGACCCCTGTGATGCTGTATACAGGACAAAGCGGTATAGAGATGATAAGCGAGTGAGGGGTTGGAGCCACTTATCCATATTCCAAGCTCATGTAGGACATCCGGATCATACCAGGGGTAGATTAAACCTCTTGCCAAGGCTATTCTGGTCATAACTGATAAAAAGCTATTTTAAAAAGTTAGTATACTGTAGGTGCATCATGAACATTGTGCCTTTATCTGTCAGGGATTCCAACCTAATGGATCATTTTAAAAAAGCGCCTGCAGAACACTGTGTGCTGACATTGTTGTGAGGAAGTACAGATTCAAAGTCAGGTTATGATACAGTAAATGCCAGCTTTATCCAGGGGCAGTCTGCACTGGGTTAGGGACCCGTGACTACAACCCCCACAACCTCCATAATGGGGAGGGGTATTGTATTTGGAAATGTCCAGCCCAGAGCTCACTCCATATACAGTATGTAGAGTGAGTAAAGTGGCCTAGAGCTGTAATCGGGCCTTAAAATTTAGGCCCGACAGGGCCCGAGCCCGACAGATTACATTTTGATTGACAGCCTTTTAAAAGCCCGAACCCGTTTACAGCCCGACATTATTCAAATGTGCACAAGCACACAGCTCTTTTGCCTTTGGTCAAGAATGCGTCATTTATACATGTTTTAACCTAATTTATTTATGACTAACGTATAGGCTACAGGCAACTTTGAAGTTTGAACAAAAAATAAAAAAGCCCTCTGTAACATCTCAGCACTCTAAATAAGTCCAGGCATACACTTACCGTATAAATAGGCCAACAATAGTCCCATAAAAATAAGTATTTCTTTCCAAATTAATTTAAGATAAATTAAAAATTAAGATGTGTATTTGGCAATAATGAAATTAATATAAAGGCTCCGCGGGATTTGTTTTGCCACTTCCCTTTTCGCATTTCTCTCGCGCTAATCAAAACGCATCACATTTACCGCACAAGCCCGAGCCCGGCCCGAGCCCGTGTAAAATTATATTAATTAAGCCTGAACCCGTCGGGTCCTGTCGGGTCCCGTCGGGTTCGGCCAAAGATCTTCAGCTCTAAAGTGGCCCCCTTTCTGTGGTACAGTGGTAAGAATATGGTTAAGGGGAAGGTGAAGAGAAATAGAGGGAGAAAACTCCAAAACTGCTCCAGCACCACAAAGTCAATTAAATTTCAAACGTTGCAGCCTTCTCCCCCACAGCCACCTCTGAGCTTCTGGGAGAATGCAAATGGGCAGCGGAGCTTGCTCAGTGCCAGCAAGTGGAACTGCTGACAATGCTGTAAGGGGATGAAGCTGACCCATCGCAAAATTGTCTGTTTCATAGTACTGTGCAAAAGTTTTGAGTTCCCCCCTCATTCCTTCATATTTTGCTTCCAAAGAGACAGACTTACTTGTACTTGTGATGTAGTCTTGAGGAATGGTTCTCATGGAGGAATTCTGGCTCCCATTTTTGGCAAGTTTTCACTCTCATGTTCAGTCCAGCCCCTGTACCTGAGAAGTTTTAAGGAATGTTTTTTGTTTGTTAAGCCACACAGTGACCTATGAATCATTCAAGCATAAAAATATTTTTAAAAAATTAAGGCATGAACCAGTGAGAAACAGGTGCAGATGATGACAAATGATCAGGCCAGTGATCAGACGAGAGGGGAAATGAGGTTGCTGTTGAGGTTGTTACATAAACAACCAAGTTTTGCATTGCACCTTTAGGCACTTTACAGTCTGTTGTAGTAAAATATTTTTTTCCCATTTCTGCCATTTAATTTGTATGATTTAATTGAATTGAATGTAAGACGAACAAATGAGGAGTGGCTCAAGACTGTTTTATTTTGTAAATAAAATAAAACATCAAATAAATATAACCAAAATAAAAGGTGAAAAACACCTTTTTTTTTTTTTTTTTTTTTTTAGTAATTTATAAGATAGAGAATCTTTGTCATTAGGAAGAGTCTCTTTATTGTTCTTTAATTAGTGAAAATCGACTTTTACTTGCCCTTTAGTCACAGGAATTTAAACAGTCACTGAATTAATACATCAGCGCTGATGACCTAAACTGCACACTCATTAAGGAAAACAGAAAATAAACATGCTGTTCTGCTCATTAATAAGATGCAATCAGACAGACCTGTTAACAGATTAGATAATTGCTACACAGTTATTTTATCAGGTGCACATCAACGTTAACATTACTCGTGAACAATTGAAATCACTCAGGTGTTTGTATTTTTGGATACTGTTTCATTGGGATCTCCCCAAAATGTACATTTGTCTTTGTTATCTCACACATTGACTTACTACTTCAGGCTGATAAAAGTCCATTAAAACCTCAGTGAGAAACAGGTGCAGATGATGACAAATGATCAGGCCAGTGATCAGACAAGAGGGGAAATGAGGTTGCTGTTGAGGTTGTTACATAAACAACCAAGTTTTGCATTGTACCTTTAGGCATTGTACCTTTCGGCATTGTATTTGGAAATGTCCAGCCCAGAGCTGTGGTGCAGAAGTGCTGAGTTGCAGTAACATACAATGGATTGAACATTTCAGAGATTGTGTGGTCCTGTGGTCACTTATTTCAGCTGTAGAGATTTTGTCTTTGCTCATTTACAGGGTAAGCTTTATTACTGTTCAGCAATGAAAATAAAAATGGATGTTATGGTAACATTATTCTACAATATTACATTATTCAATACGTCATTGTATGCAACCTTGTCTTAAACACTTTGTGTCTGCACTATGACTGCAACTAAAGAATAATTTAAAGAGGATGCTTTAAAATGGTTAGGGTTAGAGTAGGGGTTGCTCTTACCATTTACTCAGTTACATACATATAATATGCAAGTGCTGTATTTTTCAGTCTTAGTGCTTTACAGTATGCACATTTTATATGATAAGGATGGCTTAACGTTGGTGCATACTGTAATGTTTCAACTTTCAACTTTGAAAGAAACATGTTCCCCCCTGTACAATGAAATTCCTTCTTTGCTGTCCCCCTAATGAATGCCCCCAAAAAGTAGAACATAAGAATCAAAAATAGAATCAAAAATAAAAATAAATAAATATGGGTATACAAAAGAACAGATATATGTAAAAAAAAAAAAAAAAAAAAGATATATATCAACATGTGTAATATGGCGGCACCTTGGTCTAGTGGTTAGCACTGACAACTTGCACCTCTAGGTCCCAGGTTTGATTCCTGTGTCGGGTCTGTGTGCACGGAGTTTGCACGTTCTCCCTATGTTTGGTGGGTTTTCTCCAAAGACATGCAAATTAGGCTAATTGGTGTTTCTTAATTGCCCGTAGTGTGAGTGTATGAATGTTGATGGGAGGTCCTACAGTACCATGGTTGTACTGTACGTATGGACACCATTGGCCTCCATGGTCCCTAGTTGGACTACAGAGGGTTCCTAGATGGATACTGTTATGTATTATTCTAGGATTTGATAATGACTTTGAGGTGTAGTATGTGCTTCAAGTGGTGAAAGTTTGTAGGCAGGTTTGGTACGGGTTTGTAGCGGAGTCATTAGTTGGTTATATTGAAATCATACCATCATACCATTATGTAGGCATAGGCATGTGCAAGAATTTCAATTAGTAACAAATCGGTGCACTAGCAAAAAGTTTAGGAATGTGGGAGACCTCTCTTACTTTTAGCACTACAAAGAGTTTTCTTTTTCTACAGTAATAATATTAGATAATGATATAATTGTTACAAAAACCAGAACATACACATCACATAAAAAAAGATCCCAAAAAAGAACAAAATAGGTGTGTGTGTGTGTGTGTGTGTGTGTGTGTGTGTGGGTGGGTGGGTGTGTCTGTGTGTGTGTGTCTGTGTGTGTCTGTGTGTGTACTGTATGTATCCCGGACAGTGTGTGCCTTGGGTTATGTTGCATGTCTGAAAGTATCAGGTGGCTCTAAAGACAAGCTGAGTGTCTTTCGATCATGTTTTTGTCATTCCTAACAGTGCCTAGAGGTATATTCACACACACACACACACACACACACACACACACATCCACAAAACCACTTTCAGGGACATATGACCATGAAAGTACACACACACAGATGTATATGCGTGTGCACACGCATATCCATGTACACACATGTACACATAGCTATACATATATATGTTGTGTATTACATTGTGTAACTGTAAATAGATAGGAGAAGGAAAATTTGTCCTTCTTACATTATTGAAAAACATAGAAATCATTGACAAATTACTGTAACATTTTGTGAGTTGGTGTGTAAATATGATGAGAGTACAGTGAACACTTTGGCCCAGAACTTTTACGCAGGATTTTTTTTTTTCCAAATATAAATATGCACTAAAGTCCACACGAGCCATTACCACTTTTAGCCAAAATATTTTTCATTTTAAATACATAAAACGTTTGTAGTTACACTTGAATCGTATAAATGTATTCAAGTCAGTGTGTACATAAATCCTGCAGGGTTTATCTCACCTTGTGGTAGATCTCAAGTCAGGCACGAGCATGTTTTCAGAGATGGAGCAAAATCACCGTGTAGCTGATCAGATACTGAATCTCAGAAGTACTACTGATAAATTTGTGCCATCCGCTGGGACCTGAGCTGGAACCTGAGCTGGAGATAGGGAAAAACACTCACTAAAGCAAAACCAGTGTGTCTTTTTTGATCTACTCCTGGAAAAGATTTAATCTTGCACCTTAAATGTTGCCTTGTCAGAAAAACTCCCAAGTAGAATTCCTTCTGCAGCGTCAGATAATCCATCGAGGCGCACAGAGGCAGAGTCTAAGCAAAAATAGCACCTTTTAAATCGTCCCCTTTGTTACTGTCTAAAAGCCCTCAAAAGCTCCAGCTGTTTTTAAAGCAGATCCTCAGAGGGTCACAAATTTGGCCTCCTTAAAATAAAAATAAATTAATTAATGAACTCAAATTCTAGGTTCTCTTCAGGAAATAAATAATAAATAAAAAGACATTTATCCAGCACAAAACCACAATCTATGTATTATTTGTTCTTAAATTTCATTATAAAACTGAAAATTAAAAAGAAAAACGACTTGATTTTTCAGAAATCGTTTCTAAAACCAAGTTGTTCTCATGTTTTTGTTCATTTGTTTTATAATAAATAAAAAAAAATGTAATAAAGGAATGATACACAGATTCAACACATGCTAATCCTGGTTTCATCTATTAAATTGTTTTTCATTATAAAACCAAATATTTCAAAAATGAGGAAAACACTTGGTTTTTGAATTATTAAAAATAAATGCTTGTTCCTGATTTTGTGCCCAAATCAAAAATGGGGGAAAAAACCCCACAAGGAGTGCTCACTTTCCTTTTCTGTTTTTATTATTATTATTATTATTATTATTATCTTCTTTTTCTTCTTTTTTATTCAGACACAAGTAGCATGACCCGGATTTTCTACATGTAAATTATTATAACATTTTACCTTGTATAATCATTATACAGTGAATTTGTCTGTATTATTTTGTTTCTTATTTATTTCAAATAATTGTTTTGTAGTAGGTGAAATTACGTTGCTGGTGAAGAGTTTTCCACTCTCAGTGATCTTAACTCCAGATGTCTAAAAGTCCCTTCCCAAAAAGTTCACATAGGCTACATGCTTGGCTTCCTTAAATAGCATTCATGCTATTAAAAATATATAAAATGTAAAAACTTATAAAAAAAATAAAACTTCTATGCCATGACTTCTGCGATGGATTGGCACCCTGTCCAGGGTGTACCCTGCCTTGTGCCCGAAAGCCTCCTGGGATAGGCTCCAGGCCCCCCGCGACCCTGATCACAGGATAAAGCGGTATAGAAGATGAATGAATGAATGAATGCCATGACTTGTGTCCTATGAAAAAAACTAAATGGAATTTTTTATTTGACAAAATCAAAATCAGAAATCGGAAAAATTAGCTATTATCCCTTTTTTTCATTTTTGATTTCGAAACAAACATTTTTTTAAAAAGGGCTTTTGTTGCTGTTGTTAGTTTGTTTATGTGGGTTTTTTTTTTTCTTTTGATTTTTTTGGGTTTTATGTTGGAAAAATGAATGAATGAATAACTGAATGAATGGACAGATTTTGCTGCCTAATTTTTTATCATTATAGCAGTGTTTCTCAAAGTGTGTGCTGTGGCCATAAGGGTACTGTGCTGTAGGTGGGCTGCAGGATCTCATTTATTGCAACATGTGACTATGTAAAGTTTATAAGTTTGAAATGTTCAATATTGTACTTAATTAAATTCAATTCAAACTTTATTTACATAGCACCTAACAACTACCAGATAGAACCTAGTTGCTGAACAAAGTGCAAAATGCAAATTATAGTAATAAAATTAGAGTTAACATAAAAGTAATAAAATATAGTAATATCATAAATGTGAATATTGAATAAAATTAAATAAAACAAAGTAAAACAGGAGATTTATTATTATTATTATTAAAAATACTACAATTGATTTAAACATTAAAACATAAAAAAAAGTTTAAGTTTAATATTCCCATAAAATATTTGGCAGTATTTAGACTTAAAAGGTAACCAGAACTGATAAAACATTGAAACTATGTGATATTCTTCTTTTATCTTAGTCTCGTGTAATAATTAGAGTTATGATTAAAGGTTTGGTTGGGCCAGAGAAGATTTTCACATTTTAAATTAGGCCACAGCTTTGTTAAGTTTGGGAATAGCTATGTAGAAGATATTAAAAATGGGAACTACACCAAGTTTTAGAGTTTCTTTGGGGCAGGAATCAAGCCCACTGGGGGAATAAATGATCATCTGATTATCATTTTCTTTATCATAATCCTGTAGGTGATGATGAGCTCTCTCTTCCATATTCAACCATTCATTATTCCTTTCAGTGTATTTTCTCTGGTTGGGTATTTTTTTTATTGCTATTTATTTGCAGACTCCCTGTTGTACTGTACATCCTTGTTTCATGGTGGAATCACTTACTTCATTATTGCATAACATTGAAGATATCTGTAATATCAACAAACCCAGAATATCACACTGGACTGCATCCATAAAGGCTTTGTTTGGTTTTAACCAGAGGCAGATTTTGATCCAGTGATCTACATATTTATGGATATTCCTGCACATAAACATACAAGTACAGATTCCTGGACGCCTTTTCCATTAGTTAATCAATAAAATAGCTTTCTGCAGATAGGTCACGAAGCTCAGTAATGCATTAAGCAACAATCTTCTGGAAGTCTTGGACCCATTTAAACAAGTCATGGTTCATGGTGGCATTAGCCTCAGGTGAATAAAGCACTCGCAGTGTGATAATGGTTTGAGCTAATGGTTCACCTCTACCTGAGCGTGTGCAGGAGAGTGACTTACAACTCGCAGATGCTAAAGTAAAGCAATTTACTTCATTTCATTTGGCATGGCTTGCAGTCTGTAAAAGGTGCTCAGTATTGCTCTAATATAAAACAATAGACATTTTTTACAAAGCATTTACAGAAATCCAAACAAGCCAGAGGTGATGGTGAGAAAAGCTCCTGAGATGACTCTAATTCAGATGTAATTCAGATGACAGATGTAAGACAAATCATATTTTATTTGGATACTCTAGTTTCGACCATGAAGATGTGTGTACTCGCATAATAGTTCACTCAGGGCTCTCAGGTCTCTCAGGGCTCACTGATTTAGGTTTTGCTTTGGTCAATAATATGTTAAAAGTTCATGTTTTTGTTAGGATTCAGATTTCTATATATGCATTGTAAGCCTATAAAAATAAGCAATTTAAAATTTCCATAGTATTGCAATAACATTTATTGTTAATTTTCAATAACAGTTTAACATTTAACAGTTAAGACAGGAGGCAAAGAACAAGTGATTTAAAATAATTAAAGACAGCCTGGCATTTGGACTCTGTGGGCTTGGTTGAGCCTTGGGTGCCCATGACCTTGACACTAATTTCCTGGTGTGTAGTTGGTGATCAGTGTTACTTTATCACTTTACCTCTCAGTGGCCATTATGTAAAGCCTGATTAGTGTATAATTCTACATTCAGGTTATGCTGGTTCATAGAAGAGTCTGTTGTACAGTAAATGATAAATACATATGCATAGTACATACATTCATATACAGTATATATTGTAGTAGTAGCATGCAAAAAATGTTCATGTTACATGGGATAATTCAATCCAAGGATGGTGATGTGGCGTAATATAGACCCAGAATCTACAGAGAGATTGTCTTTCACATGACTAAAATCACACCTTGTCTGTTTTGCGCATTTGTCTTAATGAATGTGCATTTATTTCAAGACATTTTAACTAAAAGGTGCTAAATTCAGGGTCACTCTAGGAAAATTAATATTTTTAGCACCTGCGGTGTAATTTAGTGCAATTTACTTCAGGGATATGAATTACATGTGCAAATTAATGCAACCAAAATGCATTAGACAAGCGTAGGCTCAATTTAAGGACACAATAAAACTACAAGTGTTCCCTCAGGTGCCCCCCTCCCCAGCCCCCAGATAAGGCAATTATTACCACTGGTATCTCAAGATTTAAAATAAAAATAATTAACCTGCCTTATATTACTGCTCCATGATTGTCTGACAAGGTAATTGCATGAATGAGCGGGTGTACAGGTGTTCTTATTAGAGTGGGTTAGTATTGTATATATTTTGTATGGGCAATAGATTTGCACTGATATTGTAGGCCTTCACAGTCATCATTCAATCTGTAGGGAGTTGTGGACTGTGGGAGACAAGGCAGTCAGGCTGTGTGTCATCTTGGGGAAACAGCCTCGAGCAGTGCTGCTCTGTTAATATTTCACAAGTTCCTGCATGTCAAAGCCAGTCAGAGAGAGAGAGAGAGCGAGAGAGAGAGAGAGAGAGAGAGAGATTGATCATCACCCTGAACAACAAAGACACTTTTCAAAAACAACTCCAAGCATCAAACAACAATCAAACATTTAAAGCTTAAGGTTGAAAAGGTTCTGGAATAACAGACAGATTGTTGAGAAATAGTAGGTTTTTTATTAATATTCACTTTTCTTTATACAACCCATAATGATAGATAGATAGATAGATAGATAGATAGATCATTGGTATGGCTTTGACCTTACAGCCAACATCAGAACATTTATTTCCGCTCCGTTGCATTAATATTTGGCTTAGATCTTGATGACAGGAGAGTCGAACCACACCATAAGATCTTCTTCAGCACATCCCAGAGACTTTCAATGAGACTTAAATCAGTTAATGTGTGAAAATGATTCCTCAAGCTCCCAGAACCACTCTTTCACAATCTGAACCTGGTCCTGAAACATACAGTAGATGTGATATTTTGGTCATTCAGTATGTTCAGGTCATCAGCTGACTTCATTTTATTGCCACATAACGTTACTGAGTCTAGACCTGAACAACTAAAGCAACCCCAGATCATAACACTGTACACTTCCCTTTTTACCCTGACGTGTACATCACTCTGGAATAGGGACAGTCTAGACTCACCAGACCATGTGACCTTTGTCCATCGCTCCAAGTCCAATCTTTATGCTCTCTAGCAAACTGAAGCCTTTTCCCTGATTAGTGTCTCTAACAAGTGGTTTTCTTATGGACACACAGCTGTTTTCTTTGCTCGATGCAGGCCACAAATTTGACCCTTTTGAAACATGGTTTTGTACTTATTTCATCACTTAGGGTACCTGGAGGAAACCCACCAAGCACAGGGAGAACATGCATAATGTGCATTACGGATGGCGTAATGTGACGGTGCCAACCACTAAATCACTGTGCCCGAGCACATGTAAGCAATTATTATTGTGCTTGTCCTCTATAGGAGAAAGGTTCTGTAGAGGCATATGGGTCAAGAGGGCTCAGGTGTGCCATGTTAAACTAGTTCATCTCCAAACTCCTCCCTGTCAGTTCCACACGCTTACCTGCTTCAGTAATCATAACGATGTCATGTCAAGTGTGTTTCAAATGCCGTTCCTTTACAGTGTATACAAAATGTGGTTTCTACAGGGGACACACAACAGTACACAAGGCTACATAAAGAGCCAAACCACAACAGACAAGTGAGACAAGTTCAGGACAGTGAATACACAGAACAACCCGCGCAGATCAATCAACACACAGGACAATACTGTAGTGGTGCTGGGGATTCTTTCCAAGTGGACGGTAAGCTGTTGTGCAATGTGAGAGGAGTACTGGCAGCAAAAATGTGTCACACATAAAAAGTGCCTGATGCAGTTATTATAATTAAATTTTTTCCTAAAATATTAGATTTTTTTTTTCACAATTTCAGGATCTTGAAAGTGGAAATTGAATCGAATGAGAGGGTATATTATAGTAAGATCTGTCCATGAATATTAAATGCTATTTGCCATAGATGTTTTTTTAAATGGTGTGAGAGAGAGAAAGAGAGAGAGAGAGAGAGAGAGAGAGACCATCGTTATGTCAAATCCCATTCTCTCTCCTATGGATCTACCTAGAAGCTCGAGCAGCGATTATCTACACCAGATTGGTCCAGATTTTTGAATTACATTACAGTGACAGCACCATCTGCGACAGAAACACCCACCATTCCAGATTGAGAAATAAAACCAACACTGAAATCTTACTTAAATTCTTCTGACATTTAAATGAATAGCTATTCTGCTGAAGCCCAGAGCCGTGGGATAAAGAACACTGCCTGATAAACATTCATCAAATTAACAACAATACTGGTATTTTGGCGGCACGGTGGCTTAGCGGTTAGTCCTGTTGCCATGCGCCTCCTGGGTCTGGGTTCGATGCCACCTCATGTCTGTGTGCATGTCTGACTTCCCATGTTCTCCCTGTACTTGGGGGGTTTCTTCCGAGTACACCGGTTTCCTCCCACAGTCCAAAAACATGCAAATTAGGCTAATTGGTGTTCCCACATTGCTTATAGTGTGTGAACACTTGTGTGAATGTTGACCTACCACGGTTGTAAAAATGGGATTATATACAACGTTCCCCATTTGGTCCCTAGTTGGACCAAAGAGGTGGCTGGATGGAGTTGTATTTTAGTCATCTATAGATTGCAGAGAGGTTTTATTACAATCAAGAGAGATGTAAGGGATTTAAGAACACTAAATCACTCTTCAAGATAAGCCTTCCGTCTGATTGGTTTAGCAGTTAGCAAGCAGTCAGATGGGAAAAGCAGCATTCATTCATTCATTCATTCATCTTCTATACCGCTTCATCCTGTATTTCGGGTCGCGGGGACCTGGAGCCTATCCCAGGAGACTTAGGGCACAAGGC
>JAQQZS010000005.1:5498005-5508181 GCA_030068045.1 Platyallabes tihoni | reverse complement strand
AAGTTTACATCACTGGATACATACTTACACTGGGTTAACTAGGTTAATAACTAGGTGCCATTAGTCCAACACAACTGAGAAGAGGGATTTATTTTTATTTTTATTTATTTATTTTTTTTTATTAAAAAAAATATACCAACTAAAGTATGCCATCCACCAAAGGTCAGTAAGCAGGTACAGAGGGAATTAGTCAGAGAAGCAACCAAGAGGCCTGAAGAAGTCTGAAGAACCAGGGGAGATCCACACCTCAGATGTGATTGAACAAGAAGTCCACTTCCAAACATGTAAAAAGTGATGACTGGTCTATCAAAATCAACACTTTATGTCTCTGGCACAAAACCACTACTGTATATTTGGCAGAAACCCCAAATTTCTGCTCAACTTGAGAACACCTCTCCAGTGTGATGTATGGTAGTGGTGTCATGTGTCGTGTCATGGACAAGCTATTCGTCAGCAGGGACTGGACACCTGGTCAGGTATGAGAACAAGATGGATGGACAAAAATATTGAGCAATCTAAAAAAAAGATCCAGTTGGCACCTTCTGACTGAACAATGACCTTGAGAATATAGTGGACTACAGTATAGCGTTATAGTGGACTTAAAGTGGTATAGTTAAAAACCTGGGCTGTAATCCAATTAAGAATCTAAGATACTCATAAAATTTTCTGCTCTCTTATGATCTGACAGTCCTTGAGCTTGAAAAGAATGACTAAACCGATAGAGACATGTCCCAGAAGTCCTACAGCTGTACCTGCAGTCAAAATCGAATATGTTGACCCAGCGGCACAAACATGTATGCAAGGCATTGGGACAATTAACTGATAAAATAAGCAGATGTCTTAAAGTCAGTGTGTTGAGAACCTGAGAGATTCATGTGGGGGGTTTTTTTCCCGGTTTTTTTTTGTACCTGATTCACAGCATCCCCAGCTCTGGAGGTATTCATTTTTTTATGAGTGTAGGAGCATAGGATTCATCCCACAACCTGAACCCAGTTCAGCTTGAGTCATCTGTCAAAAACTACATTGTCTGGTTGTTATCCCACTTCTGTGCCTTTTCTTCTTGCTGTCAGAACACCATTAGTTCAGTAAATGTCTCCTACACTAGTACTGCCTACACCTACTACTACTACAACATAGCTTCTTTACTGAGTGACATGCTCAGTGCTTGCTTGTGACTGTGAATAGATTTGCTCATCAGTTTGTCAGTTCCTCAGCTATACTGTACCTACACTCTTTCTCTTATCTAAAATGTTATTTCATTGTGCAGTATTCAGTCATGACCATAACACATGGGAGTCATGCTACATTGAAACTAGAGGGCAAAATCCATTCATCCATTTTTTATTTTCATTCTAATGAGAAATGCTAGTAAAGAATAAAAAAATGTACAAAGCTGCCTGGACTAGCTAGACTAACTAGAGGCACTAATTATCTTTGCTACTTTCAGCCAAGTTTTATTTTATCTGTGTAAAGTCATTGAATGACAGGGTGCCAAACATTTAGGGAGGAATCAGCCAGTGGTATGAATTTGCAGATTATTGCATCATACCAACTTTGCATAAATTTCAGAAAACCACATGGTCGATTTCACTTGAAAGAGTGAATGTACGAGGGCCTTTCAGGTAATAAATGGAGCTTGTGATGATGTGATTCTTGTGAATGAAGGCATAAGACCGATTGACATTTACAGAACACTTCAAGCACAGTACGGTGAAGAGACTCTTACCTGCAGTTAAATATCTGAATAGCACAAACGTTTAAAAAGAAAGCCTGACCTCATTCCAAGCCATTTCCACATGTTTGGGCCATTTGAGGAGTTCCTGAGAGGCCAGACAGTCTGATCATGGTTGATTATTGATTATTGATTATCCTTCTTTAATCAGTCCATTCTCCTAGGATCACACCATTTTTATTACGCTTTCTCATTTGGTCCTATAAAAAACTTGAGCTGAAAATAATGTTTTATTTACAGCTTTGTTAATCCGATGATTTATTTACCATATCTTGGAAGGAATATTTTGAGTATTTGCACGTTATAACAATAAAAGTTAAAGCTGTAACTTTAAGTTTTCTTACCCAGTAAAGTCTTCTTTAGTTAAGAGAGGTCTTGACTATAATGAACAGTTTTTCTTCCCCCCATATCTGATCAGGGGCTACAGCAGTTGGGATTGGTGGTCATATAGAACTCTATAGTTTTAGTCATGAAAATTGTACTTGATCCTTTATTTTAGCCTTTTTTTTTTAGCCTTGGAATGAGATGAACTGGTTTAAACCAGGACTGTCCTGATGTACAGAAAGTCATGAACATACTGTGTAGCTGTGATAATATTGTGTATATATATATATATATTACTGTATATATATATTGTCATGTGTTCTCTATGTCAGTTCATACAGAGAGCGTGGTCTAGCAATAGAAGCACGGTTAGATAATTACAATGTGCCACTTGTGCCATCAGTGACATGCAGAAAAGAAATAATTAGAGACATTTATGAAAATTGCGGTAATAAGGAAGTTGTGTCATGCCAACTGGACTTCTTTTTAGACTTCTTAGTCCAGTTGACATGACTCAACTTCCAGGTAACCTCACCTGGATGACTGAGAATCTTCACCGATATATTGTGATAATAAGGATTATTTTCTGTCCAAAACCATGCTTTGTTAACATCACACCATTGGCGCTACTGTATTTGTAGGTGTCCCGTGAGTTTTAGCTAATACTATGTATTCGCAGGGAGCAGTGAGCTGCATTCATGATGGTTCTAAATCAGTCACCAGAAAGTATATCAAATGATGTGTTCTGAAGAAGGATGTAGAAATTAAGTATTGACTCAGGCTTGATAATGTTCCCAATACTTTTTTTTTTCAACCTGAATTTTTTCAATCCTGACCAAACCAATCATTGGCACAAAACTTCAAATGTCAATGGATTTTCTCTTGATATTGATCCAGTTTTGACTTGGCATCATGTCTTGACTCTGTACTAGCATTGAAACTGTCTTGGACAATGGTGGTCTTGACTACAATTTTACCTTTAAAATTCACAATGAAAGAATTTTTCAGTGATTTACATCTGTAACAGCAAAACCAGACCAAAAACCATACACCAGGCATCACTAAATGGCGGGCCACTGCCCGGATACAGACCAAGTGACAGTTCTATCCGGACCCTGATGCTTTTTTAATAAATGAGAATAATTTATATACCAGTAATCTAGCACTTCTTTTCTCAAGGTGGGCGTGGCTATACATGTCACTCAAGAAAGCCAATCAATGTGTGGAGGTGTGTGTGGAAGTTACAGAAATGACGGTAATGCACCTATACGCTAGCTGCAAGCCACCAAAAGAACGAATGCAAATAAAGATATATGCAGCTGAGAGGTCCAGGATTGATTAAAGGTGACACTGGAGATTGATTAAAGGTTGTTGTCTGTATTCCATACAAATACAAGGAAATATACACAGACTTAAAATGAGATCTGTATAGAGATCTGAATCCTAACACAAACATGAAATTCGGACCTCGGCTTGAAGAAATTTTATTGACCAGATATTCTTAAATTTTATCTCTTCTCTCTTTTCTTTCTAAAATTCTTGAACACACTGTTTACAATTGAATGTCTCTCAATCTCCTGGACCTCTCAGCTGCATTTGACATGGTAACCCACAATATTCTATTGTCTATCCTTACAAGCCTTGGAATCTGTGGCACGGCATGGCAATGGGTTGCTTACTACCTAAAAGATTGGTGATATGAGTTGACCTGGAGGGGTTTCACATCTGCTCCATGCAAACTCTTCACCGGTGTCCCACAAGGCTCAGTCCTTGGTCCTCTTTTGTTCTCCCTCTATACCCGTCTCATGGTGAGGTCATATCCTTGCATGGCTTTTTATACCATTGTTATGCAGATGACCCGCAACTCATTCACTCCTTTATCTCCCTCAGACACTCTGGTTTCCACAGCAAGAGCATGTCTGGCAGACATCTCATCCTGAGTGACAGCTCATCAGCTGAAACTCAATCTCAGGAAAAACCGATCTGCTGTTCATCCCAGGTGATTCATCCCCCTGGCCAGACCTTGTGATCTCCCTGGATAATAATTAGATCATTCCTTCAGTCACTTCCTGCAATCTTGGGGTAACTCTGGACAATCAACCATCATTTTTCCCACACCTTACTCGCTTTTGTCAATTTCTTCTTCACAACATCAGAAAAATTTGTCCATTTCTCTCAACACAGGCTACTCAGGTGCTTATTCAGTTCCCTGTTATTTCAAGACTGGACTACTGCAACTTGCTCCTGGCAGGTCTGCCTCTGTCCACCATTCATACTCTGCAGTTGATCCGGAATGCAGCTGCTGCACATCTTGGTCCCACTATCTCTCAGAGATTGAGGAAGACATGCATCTTTTCTGTTCTGCCACCTAGGTAGTAGAATGAACTTCCTCTAGATGCTGAGTCACTGGCATTCTTTAAACAACAACTAAAAACCTCCCCGTTTCTTCGATATTTGGGTTAATTCCCTCCCACCAAAGAAACCCTTCCTAACAGTGTTTGACTGATGGTAGGAAACCAGGGTAAGGATCTATCCAATGAAGGAAACTTAAGCACTTTTGTAAGTCAGTCTGGAAAGGAGCGTCTGCCAAATACCTAAATGTAAATCTGAATTCAGATTGAAATGTATCCCAAAGAAAGGATGGCAGCTGATCATTACAGGATATTACTATGTCCTTACCTGGTTCTACTGCTTTCCTGCCAAGTTGTACAAGTTGTTCTTACTGCATTCATTCATTTTCTTGTGGAAAGTCGCTCAGTGTGACTGGGGGTAATGAACATATTCTGAGACAAGACTTAAACTATTGTTTTTTTTTATCACCTTTTTGTATTCTTTCAAAATATTTGTATTCGTAAGAAGTATAAAAATATCGACTATTGCATTTTAAACATGAAATGAAATCAATGAAAAGCTGAACTTGCATAAAAAATTATCAAATTTATGTTAGTGCTGTGTTGATTTCAGGTTTATAATTAACAACCGAGCACATGGCTCCAAGCTGGAGACGTTCCCAGCTCTAAAACACATTCACCTTATGAATCACAATCACAGGTTTCAATATGAAGAAAAAACAAACAGACTGCGGTTGATAGAAAGCACGTCTGTTCAATACGTAGTGCCGTCTGGCAACAAGATAAAACCTTCATTATGTTTCAGATCTGTGGAGAGCTTGTACTTGGCTGTGTTACCATCTAATCAGATTCTCCTCTTTCTCCTGTAGATTCGTATAAACAGCAGGAGACGTGATACTGCCCAGGACTGCCAAGCAACTTATGGTCAGAGGAGAAGGTTAAGACTGTGAAGGAGAAAGAAGAAAATAAACCATTACAAGGTAGAGAAAGGTAGAAACAATGACAGATTTTGGACTAGAACATTTCAGCATGGAGAGAGAATCTGGAATGGTTGGAGAATAATATAATTTTTCAGGATCAATAATTTTGCAGGCTGATTATTGCAAGTTAATAATGAAAACGGTTTGGCCACAGGCGTTTCAGCTAACACATTTACTAATCATTATCGTAGAAGAAATTACTGATAAATTCTGCTAATCCTGAAGGGAACATATAGGTAATGTGTCAAAATTGTAAGCAATCAAAAGTTAAAGTAGCCAGCCATAATGCACTCATATACTTAAGTAATAAAACTAAATAATAAAGTGTCAAAAAAATAGTATGGTATGAAATAAAAAATCCCATATCTATTAATATTCAGGGTTTTTTTTTTAATTTAATATTAATATTTTTTAAAATGAACAATCAGAAGTTAAAGTATCAAGCCAAAATGCACTTTTATTAATTCATATTTAATGCATAAATATGTGCAAGGCTACTTAAGTAACAAAAATATATATATATTTAACCCTTTTATGCATAGTGGTCACTACAGTGGACAGCTGGGCACAGTATACATATTTGTAACTCCATGAAAAATTGGTTTATAAAAAAAAATTCAATTGCATTTTATTTTCAAGCCTAGAGAGGAATGAAAACACTCCTGACTGAGGTTCTCATAATTCATGCATGAAAGGTTTAAAATTCAAGTATCAAAAAGGATTATGGTATGAAATATTTGTAAAAAATAATATTAAAATTACACATTTTACCTTTTATATATCATGTATTAAAAAAACATAATATTAATATAAAAATTGAAAGCTAGTATGTCCATCCAAAATGCACAACTTATATTATGCACAAAAATAAATTACGAAAGTATTATGGTATTAAATGTTAAAAAATTAATATTATGTATTTAACTTTGTCAGTGTTGTTAATGATGAAATTAAGTTATCATTTGTTTTATCATTGCTGGGATTAAGTTTTCTGCATTTTTTTAAATAGATGGAATATCTGATATCAGTCCTTTGTGGCACTCAAAGGAAAGGTACAGTATGTAAATCTTCACAATTTTTATGACACAGTGTCTCTGGGATTTTTAACTTCGTTGTCTTCAGAGTCTTCGGATTCCTTGCCTGACAAGCTGCATCAACCCACCGCATCAAGAGACAGTTCAAGAGATTGCTGATGTTTAGCAAGGGCTTGATGCATTGAACTCCAAAACATTTTTTTCAGCACCATGCTGCATTTTCTGTCAGTGAAAAAGAGATAGAATAAACCTGCAATAATCTACATACTGCCTGCTGACTCTCAGACACAGAAATCCATCTGAACATCTGAACTCAGCACCAGAGTCTCTCTTTACGTTAACTAAACTCTCTTTAAATTAAATTTGGAATCGATTACTTCATTTATTCAGGAGTAACCTTTATGTCCTAAATAAATTAAATATTTGGACATTATTAATCTATGTGATGAGGGATTTAAAAGGCAGTGAAATGGACATAAAAAGCCTATCTTTCCTTAAAAATATAAAATACTCTCAGACCTCTCCATCTGAAATCTTTTTTTTTCCCTTTAAAGAACAAAACAAATTCCCCAGAGAGCACCTGGATATGGGTCACTTCTGGCAAAGATGTGGCTCTGTTGGCCCACTTGTGGCACTGGTAAATAATAATAATAAAATAATAATAATAATAATAATAATAATAATAACATTTTAAAGATCACAGATTCTAGTCAGGTTTAAAGACATGCTTGATTGGAATTGTTTTTTTTTTTTCAACAAAAGCTTAGTTGCCCAAGTAATAACATATTTAATAAATGTGTGTAATAAAGGGTTGTTTATAATTCTTTAATTCTAAAAAAAATAATAATAATAAATAAAATTGTTCAGTTGTGCCTTTGGCTTCTGGCAACCAGGAGTGGACCTCTTCCTCATGAGCCATCATTCCATGAGGTTTGTGGGTCAGATAAACATGTTGGGCAAGAACTGGGGCATAATAATTTTGCTATTTGGGTCTGACACATTTTTTTTATAATAATAAAAGGTCAAAGACTCTAATATTTTGTTTGAGCACCTCTAGCTTTGGTTACAGCCCACCGTATGGTGGCAAAGTAGACCAACACAAAAGACAAACAGTAGCACATAAGAACTATATATGCACTGATCCATGTAGATTTTGGTAGGTACTTGTCACTGCACACCAGGAACACCCCCCACCCAAATCACCCAGACTCCTATACAGCCCTTTTTTCTGCTTCCAGCACATCAATTTCTAGAACTGACAGTTTACTTGCTGCCTCCCACTATAAAGTCTTCTTCAGCATATATCTGGAGCAAAGCATGCTCAGCATATCATGGATCAAATTTGTTCAGTGTGGTTAAGGTCAGAACTGTATGGTGGCCCAGTTCATGTGTGAAAACGATTCCTCATGCTCCCAGAACCACTCTTTCACAATTTGTTATAGGCACACTGTACACGCAAACATGTTACACAACCACGCTTTTGACTAGTTGTTACAGACAAAGCAGTATTCCGTCATCTACCGCATGCCTCCACTTCTCTTTATACAGTATACAATACTGTGCAAAAGTCTTGACGCCCCCTCATTTCTCCATTTTGCTTCCAAAGAGCCAGACTTTCTTGTGCTGTATTTCTAGTCTAGTCATGAGGAATAGTTCTCCAGGCTTCCTGAAGGCTCTCATTTTCAGTCCAGTCCCTATACCTGAGCAGTTTCAGAGGAATGTTTTTTGTTTGTTAAGCCAAACAGAGACGTATGAATCATTCAGTCATAAAAAAAATAAATAAATCTGACTTAAGGTATGAACCAGTCAGAAACAGATGCAGATGATGACAGATGATCAGGCCCGTGATTAGTATACTGGTGATGCTAAATGCTGAGTGGTTGGAACCGATGAGAGGTAAAATGAGGTTGCTGCTGAGGTTGTTACATAAAATTTTTTTTAAAATTGTATCTTTAGTCACTTTGCAGCCTGTCACAGTAATATATATATATATATATATATATATATATATATATATATTTTTTATTTATTTTTTTCATTTCATCTACACAATTTAAAGCGAAAAAGTAGGCAGCTCTTCTGCACAGTACTCTATATAATCTATATAATAGTTTTGCCTCTTTTTTACATTTTCTTGTTTGTTTGTGCACTTCTAGTACCTCACCATTCTTTTGCTCCTGGCACTTTGCACTTCTTCCTGTAGTCATGAAAAACGTCATGCAATTTTAATGTGTTTTTTCATGCCTTATCTCAGTGCAGGCACACTAGACAGGAAGAGAAGCTCAAGATAATGGATTCAATCTCACCGAATTTAATGTAAATAAACAAATGAGAAAAGCTAATGGTGCGCCCCAAATTTTCCAAGCTGACACATTTTTAATCTCGAGATCTTACAAGCACTTCAGCGGGAGTGTACTGTAGAACATCTGCTGAAACCCCAATGCATATAGCTCATTTTCTACAGTCCAGATGTTTGCAATACAACACTAAACAGAAACATCTCAAATAAAATCTTTGCACATGTGCATTTTTCATGTAATACAGCATAATCATATTGTTGCATGCTACAAATTTAAGTGAAAATAAGTAATTTTAGAAATACACACCACACAATGTTTTTAGTTCTTAGAGTTAGTTCTCTAGCGCATGTATGGTGCTCTGTTTAATGCCCAAATATTTTCTTGTGTGTTTGACCGTGATCTTAAAGCATCCTCATTTTATTCCAGAAAACTCTTGGTGAAGTATGGGACAATTTAAATTGGTTGGTTATATATATAAATGTATATGTAAGTATATTTTGGGATAAATGTAACTCATCTATTATGGTTTGACAGCAAAACTAATACCCCTATCTCATCTGTGCGGTTTGACTCACGGTGAGATGTGGTGTCGGGCACCGTGAGTTGCTGCGATTGCCCGCCGACGTTCCGCTGACATTCCGCGAAGTTCGCCAAGGTCCGCAAACTTCCGCGAGGCCCGCCAAAAAAATTAAACATGTTTAATTTTTCGCGCGGAAAGATGGAAACGTACTCACAGTGCCAAAAACTCGCGGTGAATCATGATGAATCGTATTTACGGCCACCGCGCGAAACCGCATAGGTGAGATAGGGGTATAAATCAACCAACATTTTCATTTCAACCTGAAGCTCAAGTAATAAATGTGGGACATATTATCTACACAATGTAAATTTAATCTACTTTGAGGCTATTAAATAACCCAGTCAAATAATTTATATGCTTCACAAATTATTAATTGTATACCAGGTCCTGACTTTTAGCTTTCATCTATGTTTAATGATTGCATTTTAGTTTCATCTACTATCGACTCATCATCTGTCATCTTCTGTCAGCTCCAGGTCAGCCTCTCAGTCTCATAAGCTCCAATGAACTCTACTGTACTGTATGTATGTATTTACGAGGTGCACTTAAGTCAAATCACGATGATATAATCCCCTGATACACTAATGCACTCACCATCAAGGTAAAAAGTTTTCTCACTACGCCGGAACCATGATTGGACTGCCTGCATCATGTCTGAAACACTGGCCTCCCAGGAGCTCCATTAATGGCCCAAACATGTGAAAATGGCTTGGAATGAGGTTGGCAGTGGTGTCAAAAGTATTCACATTCATTACTTGAGTAGAAGTATAGATACTAGGGTTTTAAAAGACTTCTTTAGAAGTATCAACTCAAGCTTTTTACTCAAGTAAAAGTGTAAAAGTACTGGTTTCAAAACTACTTAAAGTATAAAAGTA
>JAQQZS010000005.1:5383052-5393744 GCA_030068045.1 Platyallabes tihoni | reverse complement strand
GTTTCCTGGGATAGGCTCCAGGTCCCCGCGACCCTGAATACAGGATAAAGCGGTATAGAAGATGACTGACTGACTGTATATATACAGTATATATGTTTAGGTCATTTAGATTTCATCATAAATGTGATGAAAGAAATATTCAGACAGTAATTCAGAAATCTTTGTTTACATATATTTATTTGTATTCTCATAACCAAACTACAATCAACCTTCTTTTGAACATTATGGTTATTCTGTTTTTTTTCCCATTGCACAGGAGTTGATCAGTCACAGCACAGGCCAGAGAGAAGCTTATTATTGCAACATGCTTGTTATTGTAATGTACATAGAAACATAACTGGTCTTCCTTTTGTTAAGTAATAAGTCTTTAGGTTGGTGTGTATCCTGCTAACACTGAAAAATTCTCCTGCATCAACCTTTGCATCACTTCCAAAGCGAAACAAAACAAAAAAACAACTACTCCCACAACTATAACACTTTGCTTTCAAAGACCATACAGTAAGAATACTGCTTTAACACTATAGGAATATTGTTGAAACTGTGTCTTCCTTAAAACATTCCCAGGCCAGCAGCTTACATCTTTACTTTTAGAGAAAAGAAATAATAGAAACGCAGTTCCTTCATATAAAACACATTAGAAATGTACTTTCCATCGGAGAGGATTCGGGAAAACAAACTCGACTCAAGCTAGCACGATTCACGAAATCACAGCTATTTAGTAAAGCGCTTCCTGTTAATTATTACTCCTCTTGCAAATCAAAGTTTAGCTCTTTGTAACTTAATGCACATAATCTGAAAAGTTAATACAAACATATAAGCTTGGAAAAAAAAAAAGCTAATGAGCTGCTTAGCAAACTTCAGGTACCTCATGTGCAACATCTGTTTTACAAGTTTTACCAACTGAAACCAGATGTGTAAAGATAAAGAATAAGAAAACCTGCTGGTACAATCAGAACGGTCACCAGAACAAGCTAGCATACACATTTAGAAAAATGTCAATGCATTAATGGAGAAGGGGGAAAAAGGATACAGGTTATAATTCCAGGGTTTAAGGCTTCAGATGAACATCTCCCATTCTTTTGTAAAAAAAAAAAAAAATACATACACACAGACATCAACATATAAAAATAGTGAGATAAAAGTGAAAAAGAAAAAAAAAATGTCAATAATAAAAATTAAAAAAAAAGAGAGAATTGAACAAGAATTCTTTTTTGAACATAAAAAATAAAAATACATAATGGACAACCAGCCATAAACATAATTACAAGGAAAAATAAACAAACGAACATAAAAATAGCCTCCTATTAATTTACTGCAACAACATTTCACAATCATGTACCCAATACAGGACGTCATTCACGGGTGATTTTATATGTCCGGTTGATTTGACTAACCTGGAACGAAACTCATTTAAAATATACAAGGCTACGAGGCTAGGGTAGATAAAGCAATGCAATCTCTTTTATTTAAATTTTAAGAATCTTATCATTCTCAAACCTCATCCAGTTTTTCTAACAAGACCTTGTAGATTAGGTTTCTGACACACGGGAACTTTCTCTAATCTATAAACTTCATTGTGCAGCCAAACACACTGATGTTATGGAAAGCCGGCCATTTGAGCAACCTGAACACCCGCTCCTCTTGTTTTTTTTTTTTTTTTTTTAAGAGTTAGAGTCTGGTACAAATTCATCTGCGACAACAACACGACAAAGCTAGCACAGACTAAGAAGCTAACCAAGTTTTACTGAAAGGGAGTGAAAAGTTTTAAAGATCTACACATGACAATATAGTCAGTATAGAAGTGAAAATTTGTACATACAGACTAATCGCTGTTCAGTGCTGAAAACTTTAAACATTGATAGATACTATTTGTAATCAGGAAAGATAAATCACGAAAGGCAACTGGAGTAATCTCTAGTTATAATATGATTTTTTTAAGATTATGAACTTCAAGATTTCTTTTTTTTTTTTTTAATAAAAGATATTATAGTGACTAAAGACTGTCAGTGAAACAGTTTTTGATGTTGATTTAATATCAGCATAAGACTCACTACTTTGGCTCAAGAAAACTGCTGCTCAGTTGGTTCATTACATTTCGAGAATGCCCAAAAAAAAAATCAATAAAAGTGTCATTTTAATGTACATTATTTATTAATTGATTATAGGGTGGATTATAAGAATTTTGTAAGTTTTTGATTAAGCCAGCTGTGTTTGTAGTTGCTGCAAATGAAACCAAAAGATTCGGGAGTTAATCAACCTTGCTTCGGGTCCCTTTAACAAAAGCCCTGAGTGAATTCTAAAGAGGAATTGCCAGTCAAATAACCTTTGCAGAATGCGTCTTTTGTAAAGAAACGGTCAATCATAATAATATGTAATGGAAAAAAAAAAGATAAACCATAAATTTATTCATGGACACATCACCGTGATTTTTTTTCTTCTGGAAAATCTGGAGGCATAAAGGAAATGAACTCATAACTAAAACAAGACAATAAAAAATGTAAACTAATGCATCTTAAGATAAGTAACATTATAAAAATGAAAAACGTTTATAGCGAAAAAATAAAAAATTAAATATACACTGGAGTAAGTGCAGCCTTATAAACAAGGAATAACACCAATATGAGCAATTAACAAGGTCTCGAGCATGAACTGTGACCTTTAAACCTCGAACACTGTTTGGTCAAGTGCTTTCTGCACTAGATTAACACGCAACAGACACTCACACATGCACGCAAACACACACACACACACACACACACACACACATAAAAGCTATCTTAAAGTGCTTAATACCGATACTGATTAATGTGCCAGAGGAGGCAGGAGTACCAATGTTAATGCACCCACACGTGCCTGCTTCTCTATACATAACTAGTACCACTTCAATTAATAACACTGGATCAGTTTACAATTTAACATATTTTAAATGTTAAATTCTGAACCTCTAAACCACAAAGTAGCAGCCCCTCCACTTCTTCAGATATCCCCAACCTACCTTTGAGGATAGTCAATGTTTTTTTTTTTTATCTTAATTTTTTAATTTTTATTTTAATGGCACTTGTTGCTAATTTTGGACCTTACCGGCCCTTATGGCTTTCCACATCACCCAGCCTGATTCGTACAGAATGAATGATTTGATACAGGAACAGAATCTCCAAGGGGGAGGTGTGTAGTCCATGTAGAGGTACCGTTAACTAGTACCACAGAGGTATTAGTAGATTTGTTTTTGGTCACCAGCGCCCACTCACGCTGGCCACGTCGGCATGGAAGTGCCGTGCGAGATGGCTGTTGACTCCGCCCTCCAGGAACGACGTGCGGACGTTCGAAGGCTCGAAAAGCTCCCGCCGGCTTTTATTCAGCTCTGACCGGAAGAGAAGAGATGCAACATGTTTAAAACTTCCAATTGTCTTTCATCTTGACTGTTCAAAGTATAGAAGTTTTATACAAGGGTTCTGGAACCTTTTGTAGAATTTCTAGAACCCTTTGAAACATGAGTTACTGCTCATCATGAAGATAAAAACGTAGACCAAATGTTTTAACACCTCAAAGCCTTTCTCTGTGTTTCCATAGAGTTCTAGAACTACTCCGACACTGTACACTGTAAATACTCACTATGTTTATATGTTAAGTAGAAGTTAAGTTGAACGACATTTATAGCTTGAATAGACCATTTAACTGAACTACTATCCTCGTCCCATCATACAAGCACGACATGGAAATCGATTTACTGACCAAAGTATGTCTGATTTGGCTACTAAAGGGTGACCTATTACACAGACCAAACAATCGGCAAAGAAGTTAGCTACAGGTAGTGGTGAGTAGCCAATCAAGCGGAGAAAACATGGGCAACTTTACAGATCTGTACATTTCATGGATGCTGTACTTTTTGGACAAATGAGAATCAGGCTATCTTGTGGTTACAGTACTATCTGGAGGCAGACCACACCGCTGTATTGATAGCGATTTCCGCATTTTGTGTGACTTCTGGGACAAGAACTGTGGCGCATACGCAGATCACCTAGGTCGATTTCTGTGTCTGATTCAGTTATATATGCAGAAGAAGGTCGACTCCCCAAAGCAGTATCTGGGTGTGATAGTTGGGCTTTGAGAAGTTCGATTTAGTATGATTTCAGTCCAGTTTTAGTCAGGCTAACAGAATTAGTCAGACAAACACGTCGTCATGTAAACATACTGATTACAAAGGGTTCTGGACTCTTTTGATGATGTTCTGTAACCCTTTGAGAAAACATTGTGTTCAGTTTACAGTGAAAGTCAAAGGGTAGACACAATGTGTTTAATCTCTCCAGAAGGATTCTGGAACCTTCTGAGGAATTAATTTTCAGGAAAGTCTTAACAGAATGTGTTTCACTCTACACCAAGCCTTTGATCTTCAAACTTAACAACGTTTTTCACAAGATCCATCCTTCAGATGCCTTAAGGATGTTCTAGAACCCTTGTGGAAATATTGCGTATAGTGAAGATCAAAGGGTTCACTTGAATTCCAACAGGCTTTTGATTGTCGCTGTAAACGAATTTCTACAAGGATTACAGAATCCTATAATGTTCCAGAACTTTTGTGGATTTTTTTTTTTTTTTTTTTTTTACTGTTTACATTAAAGATAGAAAATCTGGAAGCTTTGTGAACCCTTGTAGAAACACTGTTTATTACTCATAGGGAACATCAAAGGCATGAGAAAATGTATGCAGGCCTTTGAGCTTCTGAGAATGTTCTGGAACCCTTATAGAAACTGGCTACTGCTTATGGTGAAAAACAAAGGTCTGGAGGAATGTTAAATTTCGCCGGGACCTTTGATGTTTAAAGTACTTTCTTTTTTTCTTTTTTTTTTTAAATAAAAAAATTCCACAACGGTTCCAGAGAGTCTTGAATTTCCAGAACTTTCCAGAGAACTGCACAGTTCCTGGAGCAAGTTTTTTGAAAATTTGATTTTTTCAATTGTCACTCTGCGTCAATTACATTCGACAATGAATTATTAAATAAAGTACTAAAGAAATAATATATAAATATCTATAATATTCTAACCTGAGATAGCCAGCAGCATTTTCCTACGAGCTCCAAACGTTGTTATTCCCAGTTCCTTCAGGTCTGGATCCGTCAGTGTGACAAACGTTTGCAGATCGATCTAACACACACACACACACACACACACACACACACACACACACAGTCATTTTAAACAAGATTTGCAAGTTTGAATCCTGGCATTGCCAACGCCAGAGCAAAACTGGCTGTGCTTTCTGGGTGGGAGGGGCAAACTCTCTCTCCTCTGTCAATCATGCGCCTCTGTGAGCTCATGCAAGTGGAAGAAGGCAGACTGAGCTTTCCTCTGAGTGAGTGCGTTACACCGTGAAGGACAAAGCAGGAGTTTGAAATGATGCAGATGTTAATAGGGGGAACCTGTCTGGTGGGTTGTGAACTGGTCAAAACCAAATAAAGGATAAAATGGAAAATAAGCGTAAACAAACACCCTGACCTAGGCGATATTAGGTGTGTTTTTACACTCACCTCCTGCTGCTGGAAGACGTCGGTGTACTTGCCCAGTCCCAGAGTGCTGAAGAGCTCGGGTAGGTCCGTACCCTTAGAGCTCAGAGACGACGCCTTACTGCCACCCATGAACGAGATACACTCCATATAGTTACTGCTGCTCAGGTACTGATCCATAGCTAAGTCACACACACACTCATTATGATCATCTGGTCAACTAAGCACAAAGTGTATAGAGTTTAACACACACTGCTAGCTCTCACCGGTTCTCTTGCTCCTCTCTGTAGCGCTGATGGTGGACGGGAACGCGCGGGTTCCTGCTCCACTACCGTTAATAACACAACTTCCGTTTCTGGTGCACCAGCTCTCACCATCGCTGTCGTTACTCTGAGAGTCTCTGATGCCTGTGCACGATACGGAGAGAGGAGTGCCCTGACACTGACACACAAACACACACACAATAGTTAGGGCAGTGTCTCTTTTTCTTTGTATGTGCTTGCATGTGCACCGTAAACTGTTTTAATAGTCAGTTAATTGCAATGATTTAAAAAAAAAAAATTTTTTTATCCCCAGATTTAGATTTTCCCTTGTGATCTCCTGCAATTAACATGAGAAAACTACGGAGATGGCTGCATAGATTTCAGGTCGCCACCCTCCCCCACCCCCTTCCTCCGAGTGTGTTACGCCATGTCGCTACGGTGCGTGAGCAAGCGGTCCGAAAAAATGCGTCTGAGCAGCTGTCCAGTGGAAAAATAAAACCTGGTGTTTTTCTCCCTCTCTCTCTCTGTGTGTGTGTGTGTGTGTGTGTGTGTGTGTGTGTGTGTGTGTGTGTGTGTGCGCGAGAGTGTGTGCGTGAGAGTGTGTGCGTGGATACCGTAGTGTTTACAGACGGTTTGTAGGCTGTATGGCCGGCTCTGCGGAGCTGCTTGATGCTCTCTGCAGGCATGGACTTGGAGAAGCCGAGCCCGCTCCATGTGTTGGTCGGGGTTCGAACCTCTGTGACCACTGGCTTCTTCAGCATGGCTGAATCACACACACACACACACACGCACAAAAGTCAAATTCATTCACTAGAGCACATGACAACTGTGTGTGTGTGTGTGTGTGTGTGTGTGTGTGTGTGTGTGTGTGTGTGTGTTCATACTGTATATTAAAACAACAGCTGGTTTCTCAACTTACCTTTTGTGGCGAGTAGCTTCTTCTGTTCATAGTCAAAAGCCTAAAACAAAGCACACACACACCACTCTTAATACACACATGTATATCATGTATACAATAGCTGTGTGTGTGTGTGTGTGTGTGTGTGTGTGTGTGTGTGTACTTGTACATGAGGGACGAGTCTGTTCCTCTCTGCTGCTCTCTCACTGCCTGGTGCTCTCTTATCAGCTACAGTATCAGGCTCAGGATCCGACAACAGACAATCTGATCTACACACACACACACACACACACACACATTAATGTTAGCTTATAATACTGCATTCAGACTTATATCATACTAACGAGTTTACATATGGCACTGTAGACGATCTCACGTCTAGTTTTGGTCCTAATTTAATGATGAGATGGTGGATGTGAGGCTACTGTAGTTTTCTGGTGTTGTTGTTGCAGGAGATCATTAGATAACACGTATAATGAAGCATAGAAGAGCATAGAGAGATGGAGAATAGTAGAGTATGGTGGACCGAGGAGACAGGGATCATGATGGAGCATGTTGGAGCACAGAGACATGGATCCTAGTGGAATATGGTGGAGCACGGAGACATGGATCACGTTGGAGCACGGAGACAGATTCATGTTCTTCTCCGAATTCTATTGCCATACCTCACTATCCCTGACTGTGAATATGTGCGCGCACGCCCATGTGTGTTGGAACACTATGATGGAGTTCCCAGGATGCACCATGACCCATCAACTCCTCCTCAGTCTATAGTACTTATCCTGTGTAGTGTCTCATTGGTCCTGAAGAAGGTAGGGCACAGAGCAGGGTTCACCCTGGATCATCACAGGGCACAAATGCACACACTCCCAGAGGAATCCCGCCGAGCAAACATGCAGAGAAGAGACGAGCCAACCCTAGCACTGCGAGTGCTAACTACTGAGTCACCGTGCCACACCATCATGACCCTCAGCAGAATAAATGAAACCATTCGGCAGGATACTGGAGACAGATAAATTAATAATTGTTCTCCTACTAGAGATGTTTGAGAAGATACAGTGATAATGACATGGTGGTGCGTCTGGGTTTTCACTCCTACCGGAGATGTGAATTCTTGGTGCCTTGGAGCAGTTCTACAGTCTGCCGTTTCCCTGGTGACACAGCACAGGAAGCCAGCATCTGCTTCAGCTCGCTCCCATTGCCTGAGTGGGATGGGCTTCTGGGCATGCCCACTTCAACGAACGTGTCTGAGCCTGGGAGACGGAACAAAATTACACACATTTTCTCTTTGTTGTCTCTCTTTCTCTTCATCACCATCTCCTCTCCACTGTACTTATCTGTCTGATTTTAAATAATAACCGGTGAATGAAATGAATAAAGGGACACACTTCCACATGATTATTTAATAACTCCATTATCATTTTCTGTGTGCGTGTGTTTTCTCTATTGCATTCTTCACCTTCATCAGGATTAGATTTGTTTGATAGAGCTTCTGATTGGCTGTGCCCGTTAACTTCCTGTGCTGGGTCGCAGTGGGCGGGGCCGAGCATGGATTCAGTTAGTGACACGGATGAAATCCCTCTGTACATAGACGGCATCTACAATACAAACAAACACACACACACACAGACACACACACACACATACATATATATATATATATATATCCATGTAATAACCAAAGCCAGTAAAACCCACAATTCCAGGCTGATACTAACGTGTGTTTTGAGTTGATCAGTGCTCACTGGTTTGTGTATTGGCGCCAGTCCCGGTGGCGGCGAAGGAGTGTGCTTGTGAGAGTGCGAGTGTGTGAGAGAGGGACTCTGTGTGTAATTCTGGCCGTAACTGTGGACTCCGGACAGCAGCAGACCGCTGAGAGAACCCTGAGAGACAGACTGCAACATCAGGACGGAGGAGAATCCTGAGAAAGAGAGAAAGAGAGACAGAAAACAGTAAAGTTTCTCCACTAGAGGGAGCAGTAACAGACCGAGACAGGGTTTCTATGCACATATCCAAATTGTATAGAACGGAGGTTTACAAACTTTTATCTCATAACCCAGATGAGAGGGCAGGGGTATCTCAGTGGTGAAGGTGTTGACTGATTGGAAGGTTCTAGGTTCAAATCCCAGCACCACCAAGTTGCCACTGCTGCCCTTGAGCAAGGATCTAACCCACAACTGCTCAGATGTACACTGAGATAACAGTGCAAGTCGCTGTGGATAAAGTTGTCTGCCAAATACCGTAAATGTAAATATAAGAAATGTGGTCTCTCCATGGAACCCAAAGTGTGCTGTTACCCAACATTCTAACTCTCTCTCACAGATCTCTTTCTCCATTTCCTCTGATCCTTCTAACATACCACATCACCACTGTCATTTGTCAGCCGTCACTCACTACCTACCCACACATGCGCACACACGGAGGTGCACAAGCGCACAAGTCAGGGGCGAGCTCGCGGCCAACACACAGACGTCATAAAGACTAACGTTGGCTAGCTAGCAATATTACTTTACCAACTAATCTGGCACACGCACACTACGGGCAAGTTGGAAATGGCAATTGATCTAATCTACCCAGAGGAAGCCCAGCGAGCATGGGAAGAACTCCACATGTACGTAAATTTAAAAGCATGGCAGACTGAAAGTGCATCACCAGATAGGGAGCAAAACAGCGAATGATGAGGCATCACATGACATCAACATCATCTTCAGAAACATGATTGTGTGATCACAGGCACCTTATAATCATGTGTTCACCTTTAACTACACAGATGTGGTGTACGGTGTAGCTAAACGTGCACTAGCTAACTAACTAATAACTAATATAATGTGAGCCACCTGGTCCCTATCTTGCTTGTGACTTGTTTGGGATTCTTACAGGAATAAAATATTCTATAATCAGTTCTAAATCAATTCCCAGAGAGTCTCATGCTTACCTGGAGTGTTGGCTGATGTAGTGTGAGTGTTGGTCCAGAGGGAAGGCCCTTGTAACGGAGAGAGGGTGCGTGTATGGTTGCTGCTCTGCAGTGTCCCGACTACATCGTTAGGACCGTTTTGGATAGAACCATGACCGTTCAGAACTGGGTTAGAATCAGGCGAACCGTTATGAGCTGGAAGGTCTGGGGAACTTAGGAGACCTGAAAATAAAGAGCAAGAGCAAGAGCTTAATAAACTGTTGTTAAAATCACTGACCGTACCTTTTACATTCACATTCATGAGATTTATCCAGAGCGACTTGAATTTTATCTCTTTATACATCTGAGCACTTGAGGGTTAAGGGATTGCTCAAGGACCCAACAGTGGCAACCTGGTGGTGGGGTTTGATCCTCGGACCTTCCAATTAGTTGTCCAACACCTTAACCATACAACCCAACCCTTTAAATGTGTTTTGGAACATTGGGTAGGGTTGTATTTGTTCAAAAGTGAATAATTTCTATTCAACAAACCTCCTCTAAAACCACTGACTGTACTTTTAAAATGGATTTTGAATGAAACACACAAGGTTATCCCTAAAAGTTAGCCTAATCGGCATGGCTTCGGACTGTGAGAGGAAACCGAAGTACCTGGAGGAACCAAGCACGAAGAGAACATGCAAACTTCATGCAGCCATTGAACCTGGCCGGAAATCGAACCCAGACCCTGGAGGTGCAAGGCAACAGTGCTACCACTACGCTACCACGCCGCCACCAGAGATGTCCTGTATTTGTTATAAAAATAAATACCGAACCATTTCCAGTCAGACAACATCCTCTAAAAATCACAGACTGGACCATTAAATTTGCTTTATGGGATTATTTTAAAGAAAAAAAAAACTCAAGGCTAGGGCAGTATCTGTTCTAAAAACATGTTTTGAATCATTTATATTTAGAAAATGTGCTCCAAACTGCTTAGATAGAACGGCATCTTTAAACGTGCTTTGTGAGAGTGGCTTTAAATGAAGTACTGAAGGGCGAAGTCATATTCATTCATTCATTTTCTATACCGCTTTATCCTATGATCAGGGTCGCGGGGGGCCTGGAGCCTATCCCAGGA
>JAQQZS010000005.1:5284020-5294714 GCA_030068045.1 Platyallabes tihoni | reverse complement strand
AAATATCTTAAAGTTAATTAAAACAGCCAAATGTTGAAAATGTGTCTACTTTTGAAGCAACCAATTTCCACACAGTACTTACTATATTTAAGTTCTTACATTTATTTATCATCATACTGATTTTATTACTTGTAATGCATTTCCGATTGATGGGAGCAAAATGGCTCACTGTTTAATAATTTACATGATTGCAGGACAGTCTGATTAAGCTGCACTTTTGGATGGTATGTAGTCAACAATCAAAGAAAGATGGAAGGAAGTAAAACAACAAGAAAATCAAATTGGACAGAAAAGCAGTGTTTAATTTTAGCTTTATGTTAAGTTTTTGAAGAATAGACTTCTTTTTTCCGCCATTTTGTCCTCTGCTATAGAAACACTTATGCCTCTTAAAAGGCCTCCTATCGACAATTTTTACCTTAGGAGCTGTTTTTAGGGCCAAGAGGTTTCGTGAAAAATTTTTATCTGTACTAAGATTTAGTTGTAAATTTAAGGGGAAATTCTAAGAAAATGTCATAATTCTAAGACTTTTCTTAGAATTTTTTTCACTAGGAGCAACTTTTAGGCTTAAGAAGCTTTGTGAATACGGGCCCTGGTTTGACACCACTTTTATTAATATAAAAAGCAAAGCTACTTTTTAATAATAATTTTTTCAATTATAATTATTAATAATTACTGTAATAATTATTACAGTTTTTACCTTTCAAGAGCAGAGAATGTTAATCATTATAATAATAATAGTCCAGAATTGGTAAATCTGGCATATAATCAGATTCAAATTATAAAGATTCAAATTTAAAGACCTTCAACCTTTAAAAAAATGTTAACTCAAAAGTTTTCTACCTGACTAGAGGGTATTCGCTGCTCCATGCTACATGCAGCTCCTGACGCAGCCTACAGTATATCACGGCCATTCGCCACAATTATTCATTCTAAATAAACTAAGCAAATACTTCACTCCTACCACACGGGATGTCAATGTGGGTATAGTTTAGAGTGTACCTGTATGATTATAAAGAAACTGTGATTTTTTTTAATGGCTTAGGACCGCACTGCATCCAGTGGCTGAGGTTTGGACATGGGGTGGGAATTAAACCCAACCCATTACTACCGAACTATTGATGCGCACAACTTTTAGTAATGCAATGGCATAAACTGCGTTTCAGAAATTTGTGCACTCAAAAATAAATAAATAAATAAATAAAATAAATCGTTCATGTGATCGGTTATGTCTGATCAAACTGGAAATAAAGAAACAATTCTGCGCACTGGCAGTGTATCTCAATTATAAATGTAATAAATTGATTTTGGAGTCAGTGTGGCGATTCAGCACAGAAAAGAATTATAGCTGAATCAATATTTCCCCTCATCACCTCATAGTATTGATTCACTAACTACAGTGAAAGCTTAGACACACGAAATATCGCGATATCGCACGTTATCCCTAAAGTATCGCGATATTTCGTGACATCGCTCACCAATTGCAAAACAATTAACAATTATTTAATATTATATTTAAATATATTGTCTTTTTTTTTCATAATACACAATTTCGGCGTGAAAGTACATACGTTAAGAATGTTCACTTTTTAAGGAATTGTAATTTGGTTAATTAAGTTTAAAGAAAACAAGATTTAGACAATTTCAATAATTTTACCTTTTTAACCTTGAAAGCTAGGTAATTTAAGGAGAGTCATTTAAAAAAATCTTGCACAAATAAACACACTGCAACAAAATACATATTTATGTTTTTCTGTAAAAGGCGTATTTTGATGTTTTGTTGACAGATAAGGTTAAACTGAGCCGGCTTTGTTCTCGCTAGCAGAGATGTAAGGGTTAGCTAATGCTAACAAACACAGCCTTCAGCCGGCACCATGGCAACCTGACCAATATCTAATCCATCCTATTTACCTGTCATGAGTGTTTTATCATCCGAACAGTAAAGAGAACACTGATTTACCTTCTGAATCCTTTTCAGAGCCATCACATCCACCGACACAGCACCTCTTTCCCCTGTTTCTGGATCCTCTACAGCACCGCGCAGTGAAGGAGGAAACAGTCCTGGTCCGCGTCCCAAACAGCGCTGAAGTGCACACCTAGGGCACTAGGGAACGCAACACGCTATTGTTCCACACGACTGTGTAGTGCACTTGCATAAGCATCTGTTAAGATTTTGGAACCCAACCAGCAGCTACGAAGAACTTGAACATGTATTGGTTTCAAAATAAGGGTGTCAGTGGAATAATTCACCATATGCACAAACTGATTGAACAGTCAAGCAAATAAAGAAATAAATCAATAAAACAGCCAATAATTAAATTTATATCTAAATACATTCATCTACTTTGCAACATGTCATTACAAGCATAAAAAAGGGGGGGGGGGGATGAAAGAGATTTTTTTTTTTTTAATATATAAATATCTTGAATATGAATTGTGGCCTCACACATTCAGGGTAAAGGGTTTGATGTGTGTGAAGTCTGTGTGCATGGAGTTTGCAGGTTCTTCCTGTGCTTGGTGGGGTTTCCTCCAGGTACTCCGGTTTCCTCCCACAATCCAAAGACATGCAGAGGTGTTCCTAAATTGCCCGCAGTGTAAATGAGCGTGTGTGTGTCCCGCAATGGACTGGCACCCTGACTGCCTCAAGTCTCCTGGAATAGGCTTCAGGCCCACCTGTCACCCTATAGTGCATAAGCAGTATAGAGTATATCTCATCATAGAATGTCATAGAATAAAAATCATAGAATGTAGATATGGAACATTAATTTAATCAATAGATATATAGATCGATTTCCCCAACCCTTAGTAAGGGTGTCGTAGTCTCATGGTATAGCTATGGTTAAATGTGTGCATAAGCTAAAGCAAACAACACTTTACACAGCTACAGAAATGTTTCAGAAAAGATGACCTTACTACTACTACCTTTTCAGATGTCAATCCCCTTTAAAGTGCAAGCTGTGTTCCTGACACTCATTTGCATGTAGTGACGGACACAAATGCCATAAAAGGTCAACCGCACATGACGAGGTTAAAGGCTGAACAACAGAAATGGAAATTGTTTTGATTCATTTATAGGCCAAATAAATTTATTATATTACAGTTAATAATGAAGTTAGTTTGAGATTTATTATATACAATTTCAATTCCTGCCCTTGAATCTGAGTGCATTGGGTTTGCATGTTCTCCCCGTGCTTGGTGGGTTTCCTCTGGGTACTCCAGTTTCCTCTTACGCTAATTAGCATTCCCAAATTGCCCGCCATGTGTTTGCCTTGCGATGGATTGGCACCCTGTCCATTGTGTACCTTGTCTCATGGCCAAAGTCTTCTGAGACTTGCAACCCTGTATACAGAATAAGCAGTACAGAAGACGAATGAAGGACACACAAATAATAATACAAATATTTAATTAAATTATTTTTTACCCATAAGTTTATGAATACTAACCTTTCAACTACGCATACATACATTTCCAATGATGCATAGATCATCTATAATAAATGTTGCAGATACATATTTATACAGATCCATATCACGATTTCAATTTTGTGCCATCAGCTGTGCAGCATTACATTTTAGGCATAAATCTGTTCATATCCAGCTTGATAAACGGGGCACTTTGAGGCTGGCGTTTGTCAACATAAAATACAAATTTCCCCTTCAAGAAAATGGTTAATTTCATGTTCCAATTTTTAGCTCTCAATTTAGCATCACGCAGTTTGTCACATCATATACAGAGCATTTTTATCCAAAGGATCAAACTGAAATTACTGAAAAAATATGGAAGGGTTTACAAGCTGGTGAACTGGTGTAAATGTAACGAGGTATTTTATTATTGTGCCACTTTCCAGAATATAAAAAAAAACTAATCTTAAGAGAATTTTTCATGTTTTTATTTTGATTCACCCTCTATACCACTTATGATGATACCGGTGTCGCGCAGGGCCTGGAGCTTATCGCAGGAGACTTTGGGCACAAACCAGGGTACACTATGGACAACGCGTCAATCCAATCCGAGGCGCCCACACACAATGGGGAAAGTTGGAGATGCCAATTAGTCTAATCTGCAGGTCTTTGAACTGTGGGAGGAAAATGGAGTACCCAGAGGAAACCCACCGAGCATGAGCTTCAACTTTGCGCTTGGAATCGAACCTTCAACCCTGGATGTGCAAGGCAACAGTGCTAACCACAATGCCCCCCATATATTAAATTATTATTAATATTATTATTATTTATACCTCCAATCAAGTCAGGCTGATGTCTAGAATACAGGTCTTAAACCCTGTCCACAGAGACATTTTGTTCTTTCTTGCTTTTGGCACTTCTTTTCTGTGGCTTCTTCTCCCGTTGCCTCTTTGCACACTTGTGGCTCAGTAAAGTTTTCATTCCTGAGAAACTTCTTCCACATTCAGGACACGTGTGCTCTTTCCTCTTTAAATGCATCTGTGTGTGAGCTCTGAGACTAAACTCGACACGGAAGCACTTCCCACACTCGTCACATTTGAAGGGTTTCTCTTCAGTGTGTATACTGGCATGTCTGAGGACACTGGATAAGTGCGCGAAACTCTTCCCGCAGACGCTGCAGGAGTATGGCTTCTCGCCGCTGTGCGTGCGCTGGTGCAAGAACAAGCTTTTCCTTGTCGCAAACTGCTTCTCGCACACCCCGCAGCGGAAGCCGCTCTCTGTATGAATTCGTCGATGGCGCCCAAGATCGACGAGGGTGCTGCAGTTCTGCCCGCACTCTGTGCAGGTGAAGGACCTCAAGTGTGGATGAACCTGCAGGTGTGAGCGGAGATGGCTTGCTGTGATGAAACTCCTGCCGCACTCGTCACAGCGGTGCAAATTCACTCCTGAATGGATCTGCTGATGCCTTCTTAGATACGCCTCTGAGCCGAATGACTTGCCGCACACGGAGCACGGGAACGGCCGCTTGTTTAAGTGAATCTTCTCATGCAACCTGAGAGCCAAGGTTTTATTGAAACTTTTCCCGCAGGTATCGCAAGCATGCGTTTTCTTGCCCTCATGTTCACGTTGATGAAGGCGTAAGTGGTCGGCTTGGGCAAAAGTCTTCTCGCAAACGTCACAGATGAAAGATTTAAAGTCCCTGTGGCTCTGCTGATGTCTGGCCAGACAAGCTGCTAGGCTAAACTTCCTGCCACACGTTTCACAGCTATACGCCTTCTCACCCGTGTGAACTCGCCAATGGACGTTAAAGGTGCTCTTGGTAATAAAGGTCCTACCGCATTCCTCACATCGATATGACCGCTCTCCTGAGTGAATCCGCTGATGGGAGCTCAGTCCACTCTTCAGCTTAAACCTTTTACCGCAGACCTCACAAACAAAGGGTTGAATCCCCCGGTGTTCAGTGAGGATGTGTGCACTCAGCACGCGCTTGTCCTGGAAGGATTTGTCACAGCTTGGGCAGTTCAACTGTTTGGTTCCATTGTGACTAGATTGATGCGCTGCTCTCGCTTTAGCTGTTGTGAACATTTTCCCACACTCGTCACATTTATGCTCAGAACTTCTGTGAGCCATCTTGCTGCATTTTGCAGAGAAAAGCTTCCCACATGATGTGCGGTTAAAAGCGTCTTCTCTGTAGACAGTGTGCACTTTGAGGTAGCGCTGATTTCTGAAAGTCTTCCCAGAGTAGTCACACTTTAAATGTGGTAGGAGGTTCTGCACTGATTGATGTCTAGGACAGGGCAGATTTGATGCATGGTCCTCTTGAGGTTGGTGTTCAGGAGCAGACAACATTAAGGTGTCGTCATCTTGAGATTGGTGTTTAGGAAAGGACGGGTTTAAAGTGTGGTCATTTTGAAATAGATCCTCATGGATGTTCACGTTTGCATGGGGTTTCTCTTCAGATTTGTGTTCATTAAAGGACAGGTTTGTGGCTTGGTTCTTTTCACACTCATGTTTATTCGGGGAAAGGTCAGAGGTGTAGTCTTCTTCAGATTGCTTTTCAGGACAAGACACACAGAAGGTATATTCCTCTTGAAATTGGTGTTTGGGAAGGTTTGAGGTGTGCACCTGTCCAGAACCATATTTTGGAGAGGAAAGGTTTGAGGTGTGCTTCCCTCCATATTGGTTATTAGTTAAGGATGGATTAGAGGAAGAATTCTCATCAGATTGGTGATTAGTTAAGGATAGGTTTGAAGTGTGGTCCTTCATTGATTGGAGGTCAGTAAAGGAAAGATTGGAGGTGTGGTCCTCTCCAGATTTATAGTTAGTTGAGGACAGGTCTGAGGTGTGATCATCCACATCAAGTTGTTCACGGTAGGACAGATTTGAAGTGTGGACATCTTGAGATTGGTGCTCAGTAGATGAAAGGATTGAGGCAGATTCCTTTTCAGATTGGTCCTTCAGGTTCATGGTGTGCTCCTCAATAGACTGGTGTTCAGAAGTGGACATGTGTGAGTAATGCACTGTGGACTGCTCTGGTTTGCTCTCCACTTGGCATGGTTTTGAGTTAATAGCATTGCTGGGATTTTTCTGATGTGTCTGAGTAGGAGGGCAGTGTACCGCTTCAAATCTGAACTCTGAACACAAGGAGAATGGACAAAAATGATAAACATTACCAATAGCAATAAAGTGCAATCCAAACACATATTAAACTGCAACAAAAAGAACGTGCTAACTAGATCAGTCATTAAAGCTGGCAGATGCTGAGCAAACAAACATTAGTGATCATCATTAAATATATATATATTTTTTTTCATGTGTTACACGAGACACAATGATTCAAGATCTTTATGCTAAAAAGTATGAACAAAACATACAAAGATAAAACACAAATAATGTATAGGTTAAATCGAACTTTATAGATTGGGGAGACCCAACAAAATTCAGGGTCAACATACTGTATGCATTATACAAAAGTACAAAAAAAAAAAAAAATCACTTTGCAAAAGAAATCGAAACATTTAAGATTTCACAAAAAAATAAAAATAGTCAGTATATTTATAGGGAGCCATCTTTTAGCCGTTTGGTATGGAACTCCAAAGTGTTCAAAATTAAATAAATAAATAGGACATGATGAAGTAAATCACTCTATGAATAAATAAGACACATATGTAATACGAGAATGATATTGTGAAATAAGTAAATTTATATAGCAGAGTGCAATATAATTTACGATAAGCTTTTTTTCCAAAATATGTTCCATTATTTCACAATATCATTCTCGTATTACATATGTGTCTTATTTATTCATAGAGTGATTTATTTCATCATGTCCTATTTATTTATTTAATTTTGAACACTTTGGAGTTCCATACAGTAGATACTCTTAAGAACACATTAATTTCATATGTATTTAAAATATTATTTCAAATCATATGTAATTAAAAAAAAAAAATCTGGTTCACATGCAATTCACTGTAATTGCATTTATAAATATGCTATCACAAGTAATATATGTGATTATGTAAAATAAAAAAAACACTGAGAGAAACCATAAAACTACATAAAAGTGACTATTTTACAGTAAGTTTTATGAATGCAAATAAAAAATATATAAAAGGTTAATGTGTGTCTAAAAACTTGTGCATTTCCCTGATTTTTTCTGTTTGGGTTAATTCAAATTTTGTATATATACTAACTAATATTTTATCTTCTACTAAATCCTGAGTCATTGTTGTGTACAGAATTCCTGACTGCTTCAGGAAATAAACAGACGTCAACATCTTACCTTTAAACAGATTCCGAAAAATGCTGCTTTGTCTCCGAGGTTCTCCATTTGTAAATAAGTCTGATCTGATGTCTTCCATATTTGATTTCCTGTGTCAGAAAAAGAGATATGATGGTTTGGCATGGCTCTCCAGCCAAACATCAGGTTTGTTAGAATGATGTGAGACATGATTATTGTCTTCTTACCTGCTCCTGAGGACATCAATATCATCTGTTAGCCTGTTGGGATCTGATGTGGATCGTTGCTGCTCATTGTATGAAATCTTCCACTTATATACACACTAAAACAACCCTAAACACAAGCACAGACCCTGGGTTACCAGATGGTGAGAGCGAGGAAATGCAGAATAATAAATCATGACCAACACAAGATGCTGTTATATTGCACTACATATCATTACACTGTTAATTCATAAAGGGAATTTTTAAAAAAAATAATGCTTTTCTACTATATTTAGAACACAACTGTTTCTGGTGCTCTTACACACTCAAACACATGCACATGCTTGAACTTCAGAAGGGGGTGTTAATTGACTAATTAGTTGCATCAGGTGTGTTAAAGCAAGGAAAACACTAGCCATGTGCAGGACATGTTCTCTATGGCCGGGGTCTAAGTTCTATGGTTTCCTCACTGGTTCCAAAAAACATAGCAATAAATGATGGATTAGTTTTGATTATAAATGCCTTCTACAGTAGGTGTGTATTCCCACTCAGGACCTTGAGAGGAACCAGACTCAACAGGGAACCCATCCTCATCTGGGTGAAACAGATAGCAGGGATTGATCTGCATCATACAGTGTGACACTGGAAGTGCAGTATAACAGGAGATGTGTTTAAGTTAAAATGGAGTCCAGGTCGTTATTGGAGGATCAGATACAGTAGACTGTAGGAAACTTCAGTCCTGAACTACCGAGCGACTGAAGTCACAAGTCCTCAGAGAACAGCTGTCTGCATCAGTCGAGGACAGGACCGTCTTCGTGGAACCATCCCCAGTCACCAAACACATCCCAGGCAGACCACACGGGGCATCCATGCGACGAGATCTCCAACCAGAAGCAGGACACCAGGACGAGTCAGACAGGTCCGGAGGGCAGAGGGGGTCTGGATCACTGGCAGCTCAGGAGAGACATGTATAGCTCGACAGAGAGACAGGAGTGATGATGATGATGATGTACACTGTTCTATAGCATAGCTGGTGAACTGGCCAGTGCCCTTTTCCTGTGCATGTGGATTAATTCTGTTTGTTCAGGCCCGACTGTATTTTGGTAGTCAAATGATCGAATGTGATCGTGTTACTCCTCAGCCAAACCCATTCTGAGTGAGAATTAACATTAAAAACACCCTGGCTTTTCTCAAAACTTTTAATGTCAACAAAATGAATCTCTTATTGAAATACAGTTCAGTTAAAAAAAAAACATAAATTTAAAGTATCAGAGGAAGAAGATTAAACCTTAAACAAAACTACAAACCTGGATTAAAAACATTATGGATTTCAACAGCTCAGTTTTTAGATCATTTTTATTCTGGTCCACAGCAAATTAGATTCCTTAACTTAATTATGATTTATGGGTAGGGGTGGTTCAGTGGTTAAGGCATTGAGAAGGTCCCAGGTTCAAACCCCATAACTGCCAAATTGCCCCTGTTGGGCCCTTGAACAAGGCCCTCAACTGCTCAGTTGTATAATAAGATAAAAATACAAGTTGCTCTGGATAAGGGAGTCTGCCAAATCCCATAGGTGAAAATATTGTGGACATTCCTACGGATTTATTTGTGCTTTAAAGTAACTCAGTAACAAATTATATTTTTGTCTTATTTATTTTAAGAAAGAGAGCACTTCCTATTCATTGAATATTACACAAGTCTCTGTGTTTTATCTGTTACTATAGAAATTATACCAAAATAGAACAAATAATTTAATAACAGTGATTAAGACTGAGAGATATGGCCATATAATATTAATATCAAGATGAACTGCCTTATAATAAACTCTTCTACTATCTCCTGGGTTATATTTTGATGTAGGATGAGTAATAGAAATTTTTTTGTCTGTCTGTTTGTTTGTGCAAGCCTCAAGTAAAAAACTAATGAACGAATTTTAATGATGTATTTGGCCGAGCTTGAGGAAACATATAGACTGGTTTCATGGCAATCGACCCGCGGGAAGAGAAGATATGCTAATTTGAAATTTAAATAGAAAACGGCCCTATAAAAAAAATTTACCTTGAAAAAATCATTAGTTCATCTCAAAATTCAACAGATGGCGCTGTACATTTATAAAAAAAAATTTAAAAATTAAAAAAAAAAGGCTATGAGTGTGGAATTAACTTCTACGCGAACAAAGTCGTGGGCACATCTACGTAGTAATTTAATATAACTTACAAACTCTGTATTATTGTTTTCATTCATCAGTTAGCAAAATGTTATTTGACAATAGATCCAGGGGTAGCTCCGCAGTTGAGGTGTGACACTACTGGTTCAGGTCCCAAACCTGAGCACCACCAAGTTGTGGCTGTTGGGCCCTTGAGCAAGGCCCTTAACTGCTCATATGTGTAATGCTATAAATGTAAGTCACTCTGGATAAGGGAGTCTGCCAAATGCTGTAAATATGAATGATAGATGTTGTAAAAAGTCACCCAGCCCCTGCAGCTGGAACTGCTCTCAGGACTGCTTTACATAGCAAATTAACCAACACCTTCTGACCAATCCCAATCCACAATTCAGCAGTGCTGTGAAAATCCTGAATACACACAATTTATATAGAATGACCAGTTATACAGAATGACGCAGTCAGTTTCTTTCAATGTAGATTGTAATGATTTCGAGTTTGTCCATCACGCAATTAATAATTCACTTCTCTGCCTAGACCTGGGCCCGTATTCACAAAGCTTCTTAAGCCTAAAAGTTGCTCCTAGTGATGAAATTCTAAGAAAATTCGTAGAATTATGACATTTTCTTAGAATTTCCCCTTAAATTTAGGATTAAATCTTAGTAAAGATAAAAATGATTCACGAA
>JAQQZS010000005.1:5232666-5252586 GCA_030068045.1 Platyallabes tihoni | reverse complement strand
ACATACAGACATAAATACATACATACAAAACACAGACATACTGTATATACATCCTTTCTGTGTGACGGTTTTATTTTTAACTATATATATATATATATATATATATATATATATATATATTCTCAACTCTTGAAGATACAAAAACCAACCATCTTCCTCTTGATGAGATTCCAGATGTTTCCTGATGTAAATTGCAATGGTGTCTTATGTATTTTAAATAAATAACTATATAATATTAAATTATAAATTGCCTCAAATCTTAACGAGTTTTGTAAAAACTAAGTTTAATGTTTTACATTTAATTCTGTGTTGCTATGCAACAGAAACTTGAAGATGAGGAGTTAGAAACGTGTTGAACATTTGTGGAGATTTGTGAAATCAGTTATACATCAGACATGAAGCCTATTTAATGCCTAGGACATGTAATTACTCAGATATTCATATTTCTAAAGAAGTCAATTTTTTAGAGAGAGAGAAAGCTAACAATATATATGAGATCTATAAAGTTTTGAACATTTGTGCTATTGATCATGTTCAACTCTGATAGGAGAGGATCAACTAATTAAAGTCAAGTTAAAGGTGGCTGATTTTGTGCTTCTCTTTTTATTGTTATTTCTTTTATGCTAAAACTTTTATGTCTTCTACCCTCTCTTTGTTCTAGGTGAAAGAGGTGTTTGATGCATCTTCGTTCCCTCAGAGAGCTGACAGCGTATCAATCATGGATGGTACAGATGAAGGTGTGTATATCTGTCTCATCTCTCTCTCTCTTTCTAACAGCGTGACATCGGACACCACACTGTATACAGCTCTAGTGTGCTGTGTTGTATACATGAAGCTTACAGTTTTTGTCTTCAGTCAAACACACTTATGAAATCCCCACCCACGAAAATGCACCATACACAATAATAAAAAACAAAAAAACAACCCATTTTGTAATGTTAAATAAAATTAACATTAACGTAAGATTTAAGGACTGAGAATGAAATTGACAAGGGCTAAAATATGAAATGTACAGAAATCTGAAATTACAAACGGAAAGTATAAAATCTAGAAATGTATATTACAGAACGTGCTACAAGGCGTAATCTCGCACATATTGGTGGCTGTCTTTTTAGTGTCATTGTGAGCAAAGACCATCAACAACAGTCCGAAAATTACCATCACCCACAAGCCTCCAGTGGTCGAATACACACTGCAACTTTTTGTTCAAAGTACTGTACAACTCAAAAAGGTTTGAAGCAGTGACCTCCTGCTCCTGCCGACCAAACTGGGGGGGTGTGTGTGTGTAGGTGTGTGTCTGTTTTAGAGGATGTTCAACCCAGCCGTCAGTTTTACACTAATTCTATCGCGTTATTCACCTCGGTTAAATCTGATGAAGGGAACCTGTTTGTCTGCCATGTAAAGAACTAAATACTTGCTCATATTGAGCTTGAATGATATGCATACAATTAAAACAAGTCAGGTTTCTTTGTCATTAGTTTCACCCAACTCAATAATTATCTCCCTCTACCTTTGAGTTTATCCCAGGTCATATAAACCAGTCTGCAGGGTGGAGATCCGCTCTACAATTGCTGAACACAAAACACATAAGTTTTTAAAATGTCCTTTTACATCTAGTAAGTATTTTGTTGTATCATGAATGAGAGACAGTTTATTGTCCTTAAGTCAAACATGCAAGAGGAAAAAAAAAATTTTAATTCCTACAATGAAGTCTAAAATGTAATATTTTTATGTAGTGATGTATAATTTTTCTCATAACAATAGAAATCGCAATGTGGACTTCCAGCAAAAGGCTCATAGACACATATGGGATCGCTGTCCATTATCATCGTCACACTTTTCTTCTATCCACCCCTCTTACTAAACCATTCCTGGGAATTTGGCCAAACCTTTACACAAACATTTACTAGGAAGCATAGATGTGCACTAGTTATTTAATTAAAATTTTTTAAAGAAAATAAATTAACATTGTTAATTGCTAAACCTAAGCGAAGGATCGAGGATCAAAACTGCTATCCGCAACCTTTCCTAAGCCATTTATGACCACATTTTCACAGTACCTTTTTCGGGAAACCGTGTGCACTAGTTAAATTTCTTATGTATACCGATCAATATTCTGTAACAGTCAGTAAAAATAACCCAATAAAAATCCAAATTCATACCAAATAACACCACAGGGTGGCACTTTCTTTTCAATGTGGTAGACTACAGCTTAGGAGAGGTTTTGCTATGATGCCTCGCTGAACTTTCAGCATCTCCTCAGTATCGAGTGGTGCAGGGTGCGATTGCTAGGTTCTACAGTTTATGCAAAACTAATGGACAACTAATGTTGACGTCTAATACTATAGATGTGCACTAGCTGATTCAACACATTGGGATCACTATCCTTCATCTTACATCCCCATCATCGTCATCTGTCGCTGTTTTTTCTTTTCTTTTATTCACAATTTTCCTAAACCATTTATGGGAATTTCACCAAACCTTTACAGAATCTTTCTGAGGAGGCATGGATGTGCGCTACCCATTTAATTTTTAGATGTAGCACTGTCCTTGGGCAGGCCGTAGAGGTCTTCCTTGGAAGAAATACATTTTTACAGGAAATACATGTATAGTCAGGAAATGATGTAGCATTTGTTAATATGTTAATGTTTGTTAATAATTTTTATGTATAGCTTTTGAGTTGATGAATAAATATTGGCAGACATCCTCTTTTTAAATAATTAATCATTTGTGCTATTATTTGTTGTTAGTATAGATCAATACATTTGAGAACAAAATGGTACATTTTAATAGTTAAATGTCACAGTTTAAAGCGCAATTGCAATCCGTATCAATTAATTTATTTTTAAGCAAATCGTGTAATAAGTTTTCCACAACCCCCCAGCACTCACGAGACAGGTCTAAGAAAGGAACTATTCAAATATTTGGAACAGCTGGCGAAACTGGTTTAGAAGCAGTTGCTCAGGAATGAAGTATTAAGAATTACTTGAAGCCTGTTGCCTGTGGTTCTGCGTATTTCTGTTCCACGTTTGCCGTATCTATTGTCTCAACCTGATGCTGTAATATGACATGAGGATATACCATTTAAAATTCGAATATATTTATCTGGCCTCTATTAACAAATAGAGCAAATAATGTCACAAATGATCATATTGACAAACTTACATTTCAGCACTAAACGTATACCTGAAATCCATTGCAGCCTTTTAAATAGTTAAATAATTGCATGCTTCCGAATAGCAATTAAGATTTTTTTTGTGATTAATTGTGCAGCTCTAATCACGATACCTCACGCCATCACGTCACTGTCACATTTTGCTGCCTGACATCAGAAAAGGAGTTGCAGATTGAAATTTTAGTTTTTTAATGTATCCGGTAGCATCTAATACATGTATGAGGTTTTAATCCAATCCTCTAAAGTAGTTCCTCTGAGCAGTAATGAGCGCTGAGGATAATGTCCCACTTAATCTGCACAAACAGATTATCTTCCATTAATTCAGTAAGCATCCAGTGGAATTTTCTTTAAAGGTTTGTATTAAATACAAAATGTCCCAAAGCCCTATAGCCTGGGTTGAATGCAAAGAACAGTGACACTGACTTTCAGCTAGAGGAGGAGAATTATTATGAACTGATAATGATTGCTGATGGTTAACGTTGTCCATGTGTGACATGAGTAGCAACTTCTACAGGTGTGTGATTCAAAAACGTGGTCCTCCAAACCCTACAAAAAGATTGAATGATTTATTCTAATGCAGCTGTTTTTTTTTTTTATTCTATTGTAATGTTTAATTTATGATCGATAAAATAATCTAACAAAAAAAAAAATCATGAATCCAAAGTTATATGTTTTAGTTTGTTAAACAACACATTTTTTTAAAATACATGTTGAAGTCTCAGATCACTGTCTCTCTGGCGCACTTGCCATGTACAGTAAGTCCATGAGATTTGTCCACTCAGTCATGTTACTATTACTGTACGAGCCGTGCTGTTGTACAGACAAATCAGGACACAGTGAAAGTGATCCAGGTTCATTCCTTAAAATGATACGAACATGTTTTGTTTTGGGGTTTTTTTCTGTACAGGGGTCTCTGCTTGGATCACCGTCAACTTTTTATTAGGTGAGAGAATGTGGTTTCTTCCATTTATAATACAAAATCCAAATGCATGTACATAATAACTGAATATTCAATTTATTATGAAATTAATTTTATATGTTTGTGAATGTGTACATGGTTTAATGGATCTCAGATCCATGAATGAGTAATGATTGTAACTTCTCTGACATTGTTATTAGATGCTGTGGCCTTACTTACTTTCTTTCTTTCTTTCTTTTTTTCTTAACCACATCTTTACAGGTTAAAAAAAAAATCTTTTGAAAGACATGGAGAGTTAAAATGTTATGCATTTCAACGGCTCTTCCTATTAACAGACATAATGTTTAAACTTAGGAAGTTAAATTTGAAGAAGGTGAAGTGATGCCACCATCACTCTCTCAATCTCTCTCTTCCTTTCTAACATGATCTGATTTTTATTAAGTTTCTTTTTCTCCCTATACCTTTGTTTATGTGTGTATGTATATTGACTCGACCGGTTTTCCCCCATATAACTTATCTTGTCGTTCCTTATGCCTTGTGCCTTCCTCTCTCTCTCTCTCTCTCTCTCTCTCTCTCTCTCTCTCTCTCTCAGGTGGTCTTCAAGGGTCTGAGGTTCCCACAGTGGGCATGCTGGATCTGGGTGGTGGCTCGACCCAGATCACTTTCTCGCCACAGGACGAGGTTAGAGACACGCACAGGCACACACTTACACAGTGGTAATACCTCATAATGAGTCAGTGTCTAACTTCACAAACTATCATGACGAGCCCCTGTCTTCTGCAATCTGCAAATGAACTGCTAATCCCACAGGCCTGCTGAAAAGAGAGAGAGAGAGAGAGAGAGAGAGAGCGAGCAGCAAGTATAGGGGGATCGAGGACTAATTTATCCTGTCGGTTGATGAGTCTCATCTGTGTACCAGCTTTATAATTGAAATTGGATTTGTGGCTTATAAATGTAGCATTTTTTTATTCGGATATGGTTGTCATTTATGTGACTTAATGAATAAGGGTTAAGTCAAAATTCATATCAGCACAGTAGTTAGACCCAAAAAAATTCACATATATCCTGCGCTACATCTGTAGTTGTACATAGACTTGTATACTGTATAGCTTCGTTCCTGTATTTTCCACCTGAGATTTGAATGTCTTGATATTAAGATCAATCTTTCCTGTCGTTCATGTCACGGTTCCTCGTAGAAAACCATCCAGACCTCGCCAATCGACTACGTGACGTCGTTTCAGATGTTCAACACGAGCCGAACCCTCTATTCGCACAGGTAAAGTGGGCGTGGCTTGGAGCTGGAGGGTGCAAACATTTAATTCTTGCAGTTTTAATCTTACACACCTGTTGAAGTGAGATATTTAGGAAACGGTTGTATGTCCCACTCATGATAAGAGCGTAAGCCCTTTAATTTAGAGTTTAAGAAGAACCTTGGAGTGCTAGATTATTCGTTTAATTGATGCACTACATCTATTCCAGTGGATTGGGATGTACAGTACGCCTGCTGATGTTAGCCTCAAAATAATATGTTTAGCTTTGTATATTGTTGTAGAGATAATATTTAATGAATACATGATATTTTTGTTAAACTCATTTCCTGATTGATTTGCTGCCTCTGTCTCTCTCGCTGCAGCTACCTGGGACTTGGTTTAATGTCTGCCAGACTGGCAGTGTTGGGAGGGGTTGAAGGACAGCCTGGTATGTGCTTTTTCAATCTCTGCTCATCTTTGGCATTTAAAGACCTCATCCCCCTCCTCCAATAAATAAGCCATTATCTAATCCCTTAACACCAAAGATTAATTTCTTGGAGGCGCAGCTGTTGCACCAATTTAGCACAAGCTCGAGCTCAACACCATGCCACAGTTCACCGCTGGGATTAGTGTTTTATACACTTCAACTTAAAATATTTTTATTTTTTTGGTCACTGATGTTATGTAACCCTGTCCTGGTTCTATTAGTTCTATGTATTTTCTTATCCATAAGATTATAGTATTTTATATATATAGAGTCAGCCAAAAAAATTAAAACGCAAAGAAAAACGTATAAATATTTTAATTGTAAGTGTATTGCTATACGTCATACAGTATATTGATATATGATAATAGTATGTTAATAATATGATAATGTTATATAATAGACATCATAGTATTTTTCTTTTCCTGAAGTATGGATACATTTTTGGCTGGATTCATAGAATGACATATCCTTTTTTTTTCCCCAGCACAATCTTAGGCAATATGATGAACTGAAATTAATTTAACTATATAAACATGACTTCATTAAAAGTTTTTTCTTTTTTAAAAAGGGGGGGGGGGGTTGCATGGGCAAAGAAAAACCACAGATTCACAAGATCACATGTTTTTATAGTTGTTTTTGGTTGTTTCTGTCACATAATAATAATAATAATAATAAAATAATAATTTTTGTGACATCATTCTCATATTCTGGGAGCAGTAAAATTGACATGCTGTAAAGCTGCAGTAATGATATTAGAAAACCCTAACGTGCAGTGTGATATCTGAAGCCTCCTCCATCCACACACACCGGCAGGACCTCTGTATAAGCATTTTTTTTTTATCGGTCCAGTTCTGTGTTCCCACACGGCTCCACACTGCTTTAGTTTTAAGGGTTAATCCTCCAGTGTGTTTTTTTATTTATTTTTTTTTTTTAAGAGCAGTCCATTCACTGTGTGAAACTGTACGCCCTTTCTCATTTTTATGGCAGCTTGCATCCACTGCATTTACTGCGTCTCAGTACACCGCTCTCACAGTAGCACTCCTGTACCTGTTTATTGTGTTAGTGTGAGAGGGAACTGTCTGCTGCTAGTTAAATCAATCACGTAATTCAATCACGGGTGGCACATAGACAGATATTTTAAAAAGGGTCTGCAAATACTTGTATAATTGAGCGGCCCGCCCAAGTATACTCTATGTGTGGGAAACGTGTGTGTTTGTGTGCATGTTACTAGGTAGCGTTATGATGTAATACTGTAACTGAAAATATTGCCCACTAGGTGGCAGAGTTAACCAAGTTATCAACCCTGGATGTGTCTCATATCTGACAGTCCTGTTCATGATGAGAGTAAAACTCGTCACAGCTGATGTATAAATTTGAACCCATAGGGAAAAGTTTAAACCATGTGCCGATATTCACTCTCTCGGTGACGGTGGTTGATGCTGTTGTTTCTTTCAGTAGGGGGCGGTCAGGAGCTGGTGAGTCCGTGTCTGGCTCCAGACTACACCGGAGAGTGGGAGCATGCAGAGGTCACCTACACCCTAAAGGGCCAGAAAGCAGGTATGCTGTAGTGATCCTGTGTCATTTCAAATCTACCACATCTCCCCATGAGCCTAGAACCAATTTAGTTCTGCCCCTGTCACTGTGGTGTAATTGAACCCCATTTATGCATTTCTACTCTTTTTACCATCACACAGCCTAGTGTTCCCAAGTCCAAACCCGTTCAACCCCATTCCATTATAAGCCCAGTCTTAATCCACGTGACCATACTCCTTCAAGGCCCCAGTCCCAAATTTAGCAAATTTAATTTTTTTAGTGACCCTGTCCTGATTTGTGCTTCTGTAGTACCATAGTCCCAATTGGTCGTGATTATCCCACCCATAGCCACTGAAGTAAGCAGTTCTATGTTCTGACCCAGCAAGGTGTTGGTGCCGCCATGGAACCCAGTTTTTCTGTCCGGGGGACCAGTATTTTGGCTGTCCAAAAAAACAAAGAGCTGATTCAAAATTGGGTACCGGCTCTAGACTAGCTCCAGAACCCCTAAATGATTAAATGTCTTAATTTCAGTACACTCTCAGCTTGAGAGAATGAGTGATTCAGTGGCCCAGTCCCAAATCACTGTGTCTTGCTCACCCAGTGGTGTAGTTTCAGTTTACACAATAACCACATCCCACTTCACTATACCTCCCTTCCTAAGTGGAACAGTAGCTCTTGTTGTGTCCAGGTTCATAAACCCAGAGCCAATTTTAAATGTAGTTGCGAGTAGGCCCAATGTGGGTGGGCCCGCTTATATGTGACAAGAATAAAACTATGATGTCACTCATTGTGATGTCACTCATTATAATCAAACATAGTTATTAACCACTTTTTGGCATGAGTTTAAGGCGTTGTCACGGCTGACCCGTTTGAGATGTCAAAAATCCCTCTGTAATTTTGCATCCTCAATGTATTGAGATCACATAGGCCTGGTTCGATGGCGATAATAAATCTCCTAGGAGGAGTACATCAAAATCAATTGGCTACATTGTGAAAAAATAATTGACTTCCTGTTGACCTGGAATAAAAGCCCAAAATAATTGACTTCCTGTTGAGCTGAGCCCATGACATGCGAAAGTTGTTCAGCTCAATGAGCTGTAATTGTGTACCGGGTTTCATGTGCATACAGTATGGCCAAGTGTGTACGAGCTAGAGTATGCAAATCCTGTGTGAGGGCCCTGTGCCACACCCGGGGCCCAGACTCTCAGGCATCCTAATGGCCGCAGATTCCAACCTATCTGATGATTTTTCATGACTTTTTGAGCATGTAAAGACCCCCAAAAAGCCCCGGATGTTGAAAAAAAAAATACTTAGAAGAAAAAACGGGCCCTCGCACACAGATGTCATAGTGCTTGGACCCTAATTTAGTCTTGCCTCACTGTTCTTATAGTCAAGTCCCAATTGAGGACATGTTCATGCTTCATAATCCCATTCAAATCTTTAAATTCCATAATTGAGAAGCTGAGACTGACGTGACGTTTCGTTGTGTTTGTCATTATACTAATCTATACTAATTTATCACCAGTGTATCTGTGCGTACCTGTGATGCCCTGTTATAGAATCCCATGTCATTTTTTGGTAAGCATGGTTTGCGATCCAGTCTTTGTTTATCTGTGCGTTTCAGGAGAGCCCATCTACGAGTCATGCTTGAGCAAAGTAGAGAAGATGATCTACAAAAGGGTACAGAAAGCAGAAGAGGTGAAAGATATGGAGTTCTATGCGTTCTCTTATTACTACGACCGTGCTGTGGACCTGGGCCTCGTCGGTACGCACTGTACTGTACATCTTAGAATAGCTGAGTTTATTCTCATCTCTCTTAGTCTCACTGCATTTCTAACACACTGGTCTCTTTGGGTCAGATGAGAAGAATGGAGGCTCACTTCGAGTAAGCAACTATGTGGATGGTGCCAAATCGGGTAAGATGAACTGGTTATTCTGTCTAAACTTACTACGTACAGGACGTTAATAATTAATTTTAGTTTTCACAATAGATTTGAAATTGAAAAGAAGAAGAAGACATTAGATTTGAAATTAACTAAGAACTCTTAGTAGAAAATACAGATTTCTATGTTACATATACAGAAGCATATGATGCAGTAACAGTTGCATACTGAAGCATCATTTGTTCATTAGTACGATTAGAAAGAACACTAAAAGGAGAAAACGGGTGGCGTATGACATTCATTTGCATATTGGAACCTGATTGGCTCTTACATTTTATGACATAACAAATATATTACTCATAGCTAAGTTTTATTTAAAGGGTTTACTGGTTTAACCTGATTAATAGGTGCGTAAACACAGACTTTGTAGTATTGTTGTAATATTTTGCTTACTGTCATTCTTCACCTTTACTTTTGTTTTGTCACTTTTATTACCTGTTAAAAAAAAAAACTCCAGCGGTACAGACAATCAAGACAATGTGACTGGCAAATGAACAGAGAAAGTGGAGATGTCGAATAAGTGGAATGTGTGCCTGAAAGTTTAAAGGTGTAAAGTGTGTTTAAGTGAACTGTTTGTGTTTAACCTGCAGTGTGTAAGAACCAAGAAACCGGCACAGGAGAAAACCCTTTCCTCTGTCTGGACCTCACCTACATCTCAGTGTTGCTGCAGGAGCTCGGCTTCCCCCTGGACAAGGAGCTGAAGGTACACACATTCACACACAGGAAGCAGAGAGGAAAGCACAGCAGGCAGAAAATGAGAGAGATAGAAAGAGAATGACCGAAATACACAAGGGGAAGAGAGAGAGAGAGGCAGACAGGAGAATGTGGAAGAGTGAGATGGATAGAAAGAAATGCAGGTAAAACAGGAAAAGAAAGAAATGGAGAGATAGACAGACAACAGGAGACAAAAAGATAGGGAGCGATAGACAGAGAGGCCGAAACAGAAAAAGGGAGGAAGTGAAACATAGACTGTAAGATATAGCAGGCAGGCAGACAGAAAATGAGAGAAAAGGATAGACAGAGAGTGAGGCAGGTAAAAATGGAAAAAGCGAAAGGAAGAGATGGACAGAGTGAGGCAGAGGAAAAAAAGGGAAGAAAGGAAAATGAGCGGCAGATAGAAACAGAACATGAGAGAAAGGAATATGAAGATAGAGAGAGGCAGACAGAAAATGAGAGAAAGGGATGGATGGATAGAGAGAGGCAGACAAAAAAGATAAATGGAGAGATGGACACACAGGCAGACAGTAAAAGGAAGAAAGGGAAATGGAGAGGCAGGTAGAAACAGAACATGAGAGGAAGGGAAAGATGGATTAAGAGGCAGACAGAAAAAGAGAGGGAGCGATAGACAGAGAGACAGATAAAAAAAAAAGTGGAAGGGACAGATGGACAGAAAGGTAGGCGGACAGAAAATGAGAGAAAGGGATGGACAGAGAGAGGCAAGTAGAAAGAGAAAAAGAGAGAAGTGGACAGAGAGGCAGACAGTGAAAAAGAGGCAGGTAGAAACAGAACATGTGAGGAAGGAAGAGATGGATAGAGAGAGGTAGGTATAATCAGAACAGGAGAGACGGAGAGAATGTGCAGACTCCCCTGAACTTGCTGAGTGCATTATAATAACTTTTATATGACAATGATGATTCCACACACACACACACACACACACACACACACACACACACACACATTACCGTTATTATTTCCGTGTTTCAGCTGGCTAGAAAAATTAACGATGTGGAGACGAGCTGGGCTTTAGGAGCCACCTTCTACTACATGGAGTCTCTCAGCAAACACTAACCAGGTCCAGCTTTCATGTTCAAGTGCCACAGACTCCAAGGTTACGAACCCTGATGACCTGAGAACAAATCAGACGTCTGACACCAAGAGCGCCGATGTAGGATCAGCTCATTTAAACCTGTAAAGGAACAGCTGATCCCAGATCAGCACTCAGTGGGAATATGAACACCATGCCAACTTTGTTTACATGCACACAACAGCCCTTAACTGATACTTTAAAAAAAAGTGGGAGGGGGGATTTATTTTTATGATGTAAAACACACCTACAGACAGTACACACCCTTTTGTTTTAAAGACACTGCAGATCTAAATGTGCCATCTTTAGACATTATTTTATTTTCTGCACTAATGCAGGTTTTATCTTTTTTTTTTTTTTTTTTTTTGTACCTTTTCATAGTACTGTTAATGCACCTCACTGGCGCTTTTTTCAAGTCGCTGCTTCTGGTTCATCCCTAAGCTCGGGTATTACTGTTCGTCTGGAACTTCTGTATCTATTTCAACTAATGCTTGGAGACCACCAAGCTAGGACGTTTTCTCGGTATGTCAGAGCCATGATCGACTGCCTGCTTTCACGTCTGAAACCCTGGCCTCCCAGGAACTCCTATACCAGCCCAAACATTTGGAAAGGGTTGGGAGCGAGGTCAGAACTGTACGGGGGATGTGATTTTTGATTTCCAGGATTTAAGTCACCACAACAGTAGACAGCATACTGTTTCTGTAACATGCAAGTGGTGATGGTGAATAATTGTGCGTATGGTTCCCACAGACAGATGCATGTTATCAGTTGTATCAGGTGTTCCACCTGCTGAATTTTCACGGGAACAACTGCAATGGGCTCTGAGCCACTTCAGCCAAGATCATCTTTCATGGACGTACAGTCTTCTTTAAAACTCTGCACACGTTTTACTGCGGCTAAGAGTCACAGAAATTTCATCACCAGTCCTGGTTTGACTTGAACGCTCCATGTAAATTAAATCTAAGATTACTTAGCCTAAGCTTTATTTCGAGCATTACCTGTTCTTACTCTACTGCCATACTGGATCCCAGTTCTTATTCTTTTTTTTTTTTTTTTTAAAGAAGTAAATGTTTAAAGGAATCATTAAGTTTAATAATCATATGTTTGGTTTATGGTAATCTTTTATTCGGCAATATTAGCCACATCTGAATGTATTCACAAGATGTTCTCCTGCTAAAATGTTTCTTGTATTGCTTGCTCCAGTCCATTTTCGCTACTTCCATTTCATATTGTGACTTTTGTCAGAGCAGGACCCGACCTCAGGGAAGGCCTGACCTTTTTAAAGTAAGGGCTGGGTTTTAAGCCTAAGCTTATTTTACGGTTAACGATCCACTATACAACCCGGGGTACAACTCTGAGCCCCAGTTTTAAAATCATGTTGCTGATCATAAGGTCATAACGTGTGTACGAGATCGTGCTGCTTACATGATCATACCTTGGTCTCATCGACACTCAGACAAACATTAGATCACTGGTGTGCATGTAAACATAGTCACTGTTAAAGTGCACAAAAGGTGAGTAAAGCCAGACACACACACACACACACACACACACACAACCAACTCGGGACTACTACAAAAAAGTTACCAAACAAATGTATTTGTGTTACTGGACATTTGCGCTCTGGGAAAGAAAAGTTTCTGTATCTTTGATTGTATTTGATATTATTTTCTACAGAATGTAAGATGAAATACCTCATCTGTGTTGAATGTTCTCGATTTAATCAAGTATGAAACATGAGCCGCTTGACATTTGTACCATGATGAAGCATGCCATAATGTACTATTAAGGTGTTTTTGAAACATAAAGCTGAAAATGTAACTATATCCTCGCCTCTGTTTGTTCTTTTACGAGTTATTATAATGATTGTTTTTTGTATTACTCCAGGATACAAAACACTACAAACACAAGAAATTGTTAGTGCTACATAAAGTTTTTAATTAGACAGATTCTTTATTAATTTAAAAACAGTTATCATTTCGTCCAGGGAAAAGCCTTTTTGCAAAATTATTCAACCTGCTAGAATTGATCAAATTCTTCTCAATAACAAATAAAACATTCTTTATCCATCAGTATGTTTTTATAACTCTTCTGAACTGTCATTTAAGAGACTAACAAAACAATTAGTGAAAATGAAGACTATGGAACAATTCTAAGTATAGAAAAGGTTGATAGACTCAAGTCGGTTCTTTATATAGTTTATGCAGAGCTGATTCAGACACGTCACATCCATAACACATCTCACACTTACTCACATACCACTTTATCCTGTATACAGGGTCGCGTGGGGGTCTAGAGCCTATCCCATGAGACTTGGGGCAAGAGGCAGGGTACACCCTTGACATTGTGCCAATCCATCATAGGGTACACACACACTTATTCACACACTACGGGCAATTTGGGACTAATTGAGATTAGGCTCTTTGGCGTTCCCAAATTATAATATCCCAAATAGTGTGTGAATGTTACCTACCACGGTTGTAAAATGGGAATAAATACAATGGTCACCATTGGCCTTCACAGCCCCGACTTAGACTACAGAGGTTCCTGGATGGATGGATGGATGGATGGATGGATGGATGAAATGTTGCGGTAAAAGCAACATATTTCCATGTTTATTACTGACAATACATAAACCTAACTCTCGAACACTGACTCTCACTCACTCATCGTCTATACCGCTTTATCCTGTGTACAGGGTCGCAGGGAGGCTGGAGACTATCCCAGGAGACTTAGGGCACAAGGCGAGGTACCCATCCTGGACAGGGTGCCAATCCATCACAGGGCACACACATACACACACTCACACTACAGACAATTTAGGGAACACCAACTAGCTTAATTAATCTGCATGTCTTTGGACTGTGGGAGGAAACCCACCAAGCACAGGGAGAACATGCAAACTCCATACAAACAGAGGCAGGAAACGAACCCGGACCCTGGTGGTGCAAGGTGATTGTGCTAACCACAGTGCTGCCTCCTTAGAACACAAGCTAGGCTAATTAATCAGCTGAAACTAGAGCAGTAAGCTAGTTGTCATAGTTGTACTGTGCACACTTGCCCGGTTAACACAAAAGCTGCTTTAGCCGTTTATTCGTTCAAGAGAATTTAAATAAAACAAGCATAAAACACCCATGATGAGATTCAGGAAAAAATAAAGCCATTTTTAGCTATCTTAATTTCTCTACTGGGTGCTGTAACTGGTGTAATGTTGACATTGGTGCAAAAGAGGGCAGTGTTGACTTAAAATGTTGTGGACCAGTTACCTACAGATTTAAATTTTATTTTTTATTTTTGGTCACTTCTCAGAAATTATTTGTCATTTAAGAAATAAATTAAGCACTACACCGCACTACACGTTCTGAAAAAAAAACTTGCACACTGCCCTCTTCCATATCACTCTAGTGGTGTGTTTCACTTGGATGTGTGAGTATAGAAATTATGTAAGTTACACATATGTAGTCACAACATGTTTAAATCCTTAAAAGTTAATCAAGAAGTGATCCAGATACAGTAGTTTCCCAAGGAACCCAAGGTTATACAACTAAAAATTATACAACAGATTCACCCTTGATGGTTCCCCTTTAGGAAACAAGGAAAAGTAGGGTTTGATCATTTGTTTATGTATATTAACATACGAGGAGTGTTCGAATCAGACTGGGACTTGTGATGACATACCCGGTAAAACTTTCGAGTGGCGCAAACGTTTTAAAGAATGACGTAAATGAGGTCATCAGATCCCACCGCAGTCGTTCTCATGAACATTCAGTGAGTGGAATGACTGATCATTGAAAATCGACAGATAAATTGTGTACACACAATCACTCACCAACACCACTTGCACAAGTGGAGTTATTGCCACATCCCCTGTACAGTCCTGACCTCGCTCCAAGCCTTTTCCACACTAGGGCCATTTATGGATTTCCTGGGAGGCCAGCGTTTCAGATGTGAAGCAAGTAGTCCGATCCTGTGATACTGAGAAAACTTTCTACCTTGACGGTATTCAAGCATTAGTGAAACACTGGGATACGTGCATTAGTGTAGCAGCGGAGTATATAGAGAAATAAAAAGTTTTTAACTCTCATAATTGTGTTCTGTTGTTCTACACAATCAAAAGTCCTGGTTTGACTTTAACGTTCATGTGCATATTCACCTAATAAACATCACACGTCAAATATAACTGTGTTGTCTCTGCACCCGTAAATCGCGAATCCCGGATGCCATTTTGACTCGAAGCTGTTTTCCACTGTATTGGACTGTGAACTCTGTGTTGTTGAGGATTTTCCGAAATTAAGATTATTTACCATCAGGACAGCTTTACATTTTCTATCATCGTGCTCCCGGATTGATTCATTGAAACCGGTGAGGCCGGCTCATTTCTCATTCCATATTTACAATATTTCAAATATACAGTATATTTCATTCATTGGAAGCTCATCCTAAGTCATAAGTTCACACAAGACAATGACAGGGTATATCAAGAGCACACAATACAATTAGACTTTCAGTATGTCTGCTATTTCCCTTTTTTAATCCCCAGTGATTTGAAGTTAACCTTCACTTGAGTGTCACTTGAGTCCTGGTTTTTGAAAAACCTACCAATGATCAATAAGTCATTGAAAAAAAAGTCACTGTAACTTGCTTAAAAAAACACTGCAAAGTTTATTTCTTAAAGTCAGCTTAATATTTTATTAATAGCCAGAAATATCTCAAAGTAACATCACACACAGCATTACTGATTAACCTTTGTTTAAATGTTAAAACTATTCTACAAATTAAAATACTGGATGGATGGATGGATGGATGGATGGACAGTGGGCCACCGGATTCAGAGAAAGGTTTCGCACCATTTGGAAAGACACTGCGAACAGGTGTCCGCTTGCTTGGAATTGGCCCCACAGGTGTCCTTCAGCCACTCATGGAACAGTTTATGGTCCTTCTTCAGCAAAAGGAACTTGCCCAACACTTCAAACGCCTGAAACATAAAGAAGTGCCACTGATTAACACTGAACGTCTGTCGAATGTGTATTGCATGGTTATATAGAAGAACTCACCAACACCTGCACAAGCTCATCTCTAAACTGAATGATGCAACTTAATTGAATAAAAAGCCAATATCTCTGAATATTTATCTGGACACTTTCTTTTAACCTAGCAACCTTCTCTTGTTCGTTTTTAAGCTTTCATTATTCAACACACCTCACTGCCACTGGCATGGCATTTCACTGCATTGTTAAACTTGAACAGGTTTTATTGCAGGTTTTGTTTCGCTACCTGCTCTGAAATTTTGCATTTCCGCTAATTTGTACTACTTGTAAAAAAAAATGTATATATTTGCAAATCAAATTTAGACTAATTGTACAAGCAAGTCAATCCTATGTGTTTTTCATTTGTTCTATAAGTTTATACAGAATCAGGGTTCAAGGCTTTTATTTTAGTATCAACTGTGGTTACCTTGAGACATTTTGCCAAATAACACTAAGTATTTTAAGAATAATGCTTAAATAAAGAGCTTTCATTTCACAAAGAGTGTCCAGGTTGAACCTTTTTGGAATGTCACATCATCTTTACTCCAAGACCATTTCGTAGGCCACTTATTAAGCTCACTTTATCAAAGCCCTGCTCTGCCAGCTTCTTGCCCAGAATGTCTCCAATGCCTGATAGAGCAGTGACTGGTTTATCCCCCATGGGCTCGGTCACGCAGTCCCATGCTTGAACCAGTTCTCTTATAGCTGCGGCTCTCGGCAAGAAGGCAAGATGAGGTGAAACTGAAGATCTACATATACAGGGCACACCTGAAAGGAAGCAGTAATGAGAATTTAAAAACAACTTGAAGTACTAAAAAATATCTGGTTCTTATTAAAAATTGGCAACCAGTGGGACATTCTCTTGGAAGCCGAGGCAAGCCAGGCCTCCCCAGTCTTTTAGTTAAAAAAAAAATATTTTCCAACAAAGTGAACCTTTACATGAAAATACAATGTAAAGCATACTAATCCACTTGACTAAATCTGTCATGTGGCCAAAAACTGTAACCGCACCTAAGGAAATGACTCTCACACGTCAAAGGTAACAGTGTTGTCTCTGCGCCTTTAAATCGTAAGAGAAATCCCGGATGCCATTTCGTCTCAGAGCTGTTTTCCAAAGTATTGGACTGTGAACTCTCATTTTCTCATTTTTTGTCTGTTGAGGATTTTCCGAAATAAGGACTATTCACCATCAGGACAGCTTTACATGATTTTATATCATTGTGCTCCCGGACTGATTCATTGAAATAGGTGAGGCCGACTCATTTCTCAATGCGAGAGCAGGAGGGAAGGGGCACACAGTAACGGAAGCACTGCTTTCTTACAGAGAGAGAAACTGGGTCTTTAACAAGGAACCTCTCTAATGACACTTGCTTTTGAAAGGACATGTGTAAAAGGACGATTTTCTCACACACACATACATGACTACTGAATAAAAGATGCTTTATGCGCACACATGTGGTCACAGTGCTATGGTAAACAGTACACACGCGCACAGATGTTGACTATACGAGTGGCGCATGTGCACTGAGATCGAGCAGGGGAGACGATTACCCACAATTCCACAGCGCGCGAGAGAGAGAACTATTGACTCAGTTGTGATCACGTCATGCTCAGCATCAAAACAAGAAGCGCATGCATGTCACATGATTCTCAATGATACTTGGTGCTTGTATATCAAGACTTGCTCGTTTTTCAAGTAAAAATTTGTGGAACGCTCGCAAACCAGGTTACTCGCGATCCGAAGTTCCACTGTATTTCCCCTTTTTTAAACCCCAATGATTTGAAGTAAGGCAGCATGGTGGTGTAGTGGTTAGCACTGTCGCCTTGCACCTCCAGGGTCCGTGTTCGATTCCAGTATCTGTTTGCATGGAGTTTGTGTGCTCTCCCCGTGCTTGGTAGGTTTCCTCCAGACACTCTGGTCTCCTCCCACAGATATGCAGATAAGCCTAACTGGCGTTCCCAAATTGCGCGTAGTGTATGAATGAGTGTTTGGACTGTATGTGTATCCTGCAATAGAGTGGCACCCAGTGCTGGGTGTACCCCTCCCCATGCCCCGAGTCTCCTGGGATAGGCTCCAGGATAAAGAGCTATAGATGATGAATGAGTGAGTGATGATTTGAAATTAACCTTATTTATCATTTATAGGTTTTCCCAAAACCAAGAATCAAATCAAGTGACATAAGTCATTGATTAAAGTCACTGTAAATTGCTGGAAAAAATACATTGCAAAGTTTATTATTTAATGTCAGCTTAATATTTTATTAAGAGCCAGGAATATCTCAAAGCTTTTTTTCACAGTAATATCACACACAGCATTACTGAATAACAATTTTTTAAATGTTAAAACTATTCCACAAAATGAAAGTACTGAAAAAGAAGAGCCTCCGGATTCAGAGAAAGGTGTCGCACCATTCAGAGAGACACTGAGAACAGGTGTCCGCTTGCTTGGAATTGGCCCCGCAGGTGTCCTTCAGCCACTCGGAGAACAGTTCGCGGTCCTTCCTCAGCAAAAGAAACTGACCCAACACTACAAACGCCTGAAACATAAAGACGTGCCACTGATTAACACTGAACGTCTGTGGAATTGCATTGTTACAGGTGAAGAAGTTACTAAGTTCTCGACAAGACACTCACAAGATCATCTCCAACTGAATGATGCAACTTAATTAAATAAAAAACCCAAAACTCTGGATCCTCTTTAGTTATTTTTATCTGGACACTTTCTTTTAACCTAGCAACGTTCTCTTGTTCGTATTTGAGATTTCACCATTCAACACACCTCACCATCACTGGCATGCTATTATAGCTTCACATAAATGGTTACCTTGAGACATTTTGCCAAATCACACTTAGTATTTAAAGAACATACAACATCTCCACTGAAGGATCTCAGAGGAATCCTTAAACATTTTAAGAATAATCCTTAAACAAAGAGCTTTCATTTCATAAAGAGTGTCCAGGTTGAACCTTTTTGGAACGTCACATCATCTTTACTTCAAGACCATTTCATAGGCCACTCATTAAGCTCACTTTATCAAAGCTCTGCTCTGCCAGCTTCTTGCCCAGAACATCTCCAATCCCTGATAGAGCAGTGACTGGTTTATCCCCCATGGGCTCGGCCACAAAGTCCCTGTGCTTCTGAGAGGTGGATGACATGCTTGCACCGCCTGAAAAGGAAAGCAGTAATGAGAATTTAAAAACAACTTGAAGTACTAAACAAACACATGGGCCCGTATTCACAAAGCTTCTTAGAATTCTCTTACAGAGCTCCTATCTTAGCCTAAAAAGTCCTAGCTGGGAGTCCTAGACTAAAAGTGATTTAGAAAACATTTTAGAGCAACTCTGAGTAAAGAAAGTACAAAAACCTTTATCTTAGTGAGGAGGCATGGTTGTCCCCGTTGTTAGGGATGATGCAATAATCCAAGGACTGTGATTGGCTGATAATTATAACCTCTGACCTCTGTAAAGGTCGTGGAAATAGAATATATGATAATAGAATAGAGGGTAAAATCATAATGTTTGTATATGTAGGAGTTGTATAATCATAACTACAGGCTACTTTATGCAATGTTTATGTTATAGTAGGGCTGGGCGATATGGCTGAAAACTTTATCACGATATCAGTGTTTCATATCGGTCGATATCGATAATTATTGATATTTTTTATGACCCATTTTATGACCCAGGAGAAGAATATATTATATTTAAACATTTTTATTTTAAACTTAACTTTCCTCTGATCATAGTCCCATCAGTTATTAAGACAAATGTCAACAACC